>JAOYRR010000259.1:0-600000 GCA_038994665.1 Podotricha telesiphe
AATCAATTTAACAAATTAGGTAATTAATTATATTTAACAAAAAAAATTAACAATTAAGAATTTATCAAATTTTCTTCGATTGGGTTTTGTACGGAAATTAAAATAATTAATTATAATTAAGAATACTGTGAGATTATGGCAGTTATTGAAGAATAACAGCCTGATACTAAAACGGCCAAGTAGAAAAATATTAACAATGCATTTTTCCACAAAATATAAGAACATTTTCCTAAACCTCGATCCCATTTATGCACTGTTTGAACAACTACGGGTATAAATAAACCAAGTGTTGAAAAGAAAATGGCGCCAACCAGTCCTATTAGAAGTTCCAAATCTGGCACTGCCACGGCTAGTATTACTGGAAAAAAAACAATTTATATAATAAACTAATAATATAACAGAAACCATACTTACTTCTTAATTTTGAGGGTGTTCTTAAGAAGTCGATAGAGAGCCTTTTACATATTACATATTACTTAATAGGTACAAATTATAGATTTATAAAAAAGCACCAGCATAAAGAAAATGTGTACATCAAGATTGGTAGTTTATGGAAAATAACTATAGAATTTTTATTTTCATAGCTTCACGCATCAGTGATAGCCTAGTGTGAAAAAGTGTTTTCAACGGAGTGCCGTTCTCCACTTGCTGCCCAAATCCAAGGCATTTTGTATTATAAGTGGCATAACTAACGTCCCTTCGCCTTCGTCATCAGAGCGAAGAATTGAAAATAATTTAAATACAATTATTTTCCCAAATAGGAATCGAACCGACAACCATCGTGTATACAGTCAGACACCAAACGGATTTTTTAATAGAATTGAAAATTAAAATAGGAAATAATTATAGTATGAGTAACTTCCTTTAACTTCCTTTGTGCCCATAGACCATTTCTTCCTTTTTAATTTCTACTATTAAACGTCAAATCGCAGCATTCCAAGCCCAGTGGATAGGCTATGCCTTGTATCAGTCACTCCATTAGTAACGGAAACTTTATATATATATATAATGTAAAATAAATAACCTGTTAAAAGGACAGTTAAAGATCTCATCAAAATCTGCCCTTCATTCTGGAACCGCTGACTGACTTTACTTTTCAATCGGATCCACATGATGTCCATAGGAGCATACATTTGTAGGAAATACGTGAAGAAGACTGCTATCGCTATCAAGATTTTTGCAGTTAATGCTAGTCTGGAAACAGAAACCAACAAAAATATTTAACTTATATAAAAAAAACAGGTTTTTTAATTTATTAGTTTTTTTTATTCATTCACGTGCAAAAACTCTTAATATATGCTGAGAGTGATGAAGATGTATCAATATTAGGTTCTCGCTGCCTAATTGGTTATATGCGACCGATGCTTGAAGAAGTCAGACAGACAAAAATCTTCTTAATATTAAGTAAAGGCGAAGAACCTGGGTAGTGTTACTTGGTAATTTTACCTTTAAAACCTTTGATTACAATGCAATGCTACTTATTCAAAATTACTATTAATTAATTCTACCAATGCAATGGGGCAGTGACTGACTGTAAACGCGATGGGTTGTGGGTTCGATCCCCACTCGGAGGAACGATATTTAAATTATTTCTATTTCTCCGCTATGATTATTAACACCACTTTTATTTGTCTAATCACATGGCAACACGAGAAATATGTGAAGATGATATAAATTATAGTTTAAGAAACTCGAATCGAACCAGCTCTATGCTTTTCCCCGCATTGCCGGCAGGTTACGCGTTAAATGGCGGAACTCAACGCCGCGCTTTATATAAGTTACCAGCGCAGAATAATGAATATATTTTAAATATAATCATATATAATTATTAGTGCTAGTGTTTTACAAAAACAAAACGTAATACAACGTTGAGTAAATGACTATCGCTGCGTTATATTTTTAGCATTGCGGTAATATCAGGCAGCATACATTCAGAAAGGGGCTTTAGTACTCATTAACAGGCATTCGGACCTGGGGCCTAATTAAATATTCCGCTGTAACGAATTTCAGATTAATATTCAACTAGATGGTGTGTGTACTGCTGAGTTCACTTGCATTTGGTGATAATTTAATTAAAAAGTATAAATTTTCCACGGCTGTTGATGCACAGTTGAGATGTGTCCAGTTGTATAATATATATTAAATTGTTATATTTAACTTAGCAGCTTCCCGCTTTTTACATAGCAGGGTAGTCAGACAGTCAGTGTCAAGACACTTCGTCCTCCACTTTCCGCTCGAAATCGAGATAGTAAAAATAAGAGTAATAAAAATATTTTAAATATAATCACTCCCCTGTGTGAAAATCAAACCTTCAACCAATCGCGTTTATAGTTTTTCAGTCCCACTGTGCCACAATGGCCTTAAACTATATATACCAACAACGTTTGTATATTTAAACAAAATACAAAATGCAATAAGTCAAATAATGAAAACAATGCCATAAAATTATCTACGACTAGTTTCTCCCTATAATCCTTTGTATATATGTTTAAAACGAAAAAATATAAAATAAAGTATATAAAATATACGTACTCACACTGCGCCTTCAGGTAGATTCAAAGTAATACTCCCGGCTACATCCTCTCCATACTTCAAATATCCAAAAACGCCCACAATAGCGTACAAAGTAGATACCAGTCCCATAGTAACGCTTAAAACACCTGGACATCCCAAGAAGTGTTTTGGATTTTTCATTTCATTTTCCACTGGCATGACCACATTGATTCCTTCCATTGCGAAGATGGCTGTACTGTAAAGACAAAAATATATTTAAGAAATCAATTGACTAAATATGTCTGTAAAGACGATTGGTTGTGGGTTCGATCTTCCTGCTTAGGGAATGATTATATATATTATAATTATTTTCAGTTCTCCACTCTGGTGAAACAAAACACGTCGCGTCTTTGAGTTACGCAATTTAAGACACAATGTCTCAATTTTTGACGGAAACAGAAGTATAAGTGTAAGCCCAAATACTTCACATGTAACTAAAAATAATAAAAGTATCTAATTGTCTTTCATCATCCCTTTGCAAAAAGATTGACAATAATTTATATCTCAATTACAGTTATATGAAATTCTAACAATTATTATATTATATATTTTTGGAATTAAATATTTAATAAAAAATGTACATATATAACAATCAACTAGACTTTTAACTAAAAGTCTACTGAGAAAAAAGTCTATACGCTTTTCACCGATATAACTGAAAAACCTTTAACATTTTTCTTTTAGCAATACACAATATAGAAATTTTTTGTTTAAATTCTAGTACTAGGAAGTAATATAAACAGTTTTATGCTCACACATTTTATTTGTAAAAAATCTAAAAAGACATATTGTATTGTAAAATAAATAGTGTTAAGTTATATAAATAAATAGATAAAATGTTTGTTATGAGCTCAAATAGCACATCATATTTAAATAATCAGCAGTAGCAAGATATAATCCGAGGCAATAACTTTGACAAATCGCTTTGTAACTGTAATAAATTTTCGTGTGTCAATTTATCTGTTTAAAAGACAGTTGTAATTTAGCGAATGGTGCACACTTGCCATGTGCAAAGTATATAGTGTATTAAGTTCTTTGATTTTCACGATTATTACACATTTTGAAATGAAACTATATTTAACCGGATTAATCGCGTATAATATTGGTATTCGAAAATACATTTTCGAACCCAAAAGGTATTTATATATATAGTGTATTTTAAACATTTATATTTATACATATTTAGAAATTTCCTAAGTGTGGGAATAACACTTTAAAAAATATTAACAAAATATTTATATTTATACCAATAGTGTAAACAAACGTTTACCAGTACAAATGTTGTTATTAAACATTGACAAGATTCTAACGATAAATCTGATAAGGCTTAGAAATGGTTCGATATTTTTTTGGCTTTTAATAAACATCGACGTGTAGCATCGCAAAAGAAACATCGATATTTTGGTATCAACATTGTGTCCTCGATAACAACAGCGTAACCTGTTACAATTATTAATTGAAGCTAGACAGAAATAATATTTTAAAATATCTAATTACTTTTTTCATTATAATATTCAAAAATTGACTTGAAATCAAAATATTCATATAATCAAAAAAAATCAAGATCATATTCATATAAGTCCCCAAAAGCTGTCTAAGTTTCTCCAAATATACTAAACGAATTTTATGTATATTTTTTATTACAAAAACATAGTGAAATTCTTGAGGAAGGTTTAAGTTAATATAAAATTACTATTTTATGTAATATGACTAAAATATAACGAGCTGTGATACACTAAAATAATTTATTAGAGAATTGTAGCTCTATAAAAATACTACAAAAATGTTTATGATAGCATGCCTCTATCTCTTATGACTAACTCACAATATCAACGTAATTTTATGTTAAAAATATTACTTTTTTTTAAGATAAATTTACCCGGCTTAAACTTTCTGATACACTGATTTCTGCACATCTACTTTTAATTAAGAAAATAATACTGTTTAAACATATAAAAAATATTAATATTTGAAAATATCGACTTTTGATATTTATTGTTCATCGATACTTTTGAATCTTGATTTATTCACATTGAACATCCCTAATAAGTATTTTAAAAATTTCAACTATTTATCCAATTTTTTTTATGACACCCTAATCTGTGTAGTTTGAAGAGGTAAGGTTATATCGTTGTAAATGAAACAATTTTCGGCCAAATTTATCTACTGAACTGAAAATTGATTTACAATTTTGTAACTTGAAATTTGTATATCGTATAGCACGTTTAAAAATTTGATGGTCTTATAAGTTTATTTTAGATTCTTTTTTTTAAATAAACTTATTAGAACTTAACCCTAATAATATATTTTTGTATATTAATAAGGCTTTTTTCAAATATAAACAAATTTTGACAAGTTTAAGTTGAATTAAAGATTTTTTTTAGAAATAACGAAAATATCAAGTACTGTACTTAAACAACAAAACATCCAAATTTTGCTATGACTAAATATTTTACATATTTTATTTCAGCTTCACATTTTTTCCGGAATAGCTAGTCGCTAGCTTATAGGGTAGTCAGAGAGAACCTAGTGTCAAGATACTCCATTCTCCACTTTTCACCTGAAACCATGATTGGGAGTTGAGTGGCTTAACTCAACGCCACGCTTCGTCTTAGGTATCAAAGTGGATTTTTTTAAATATTTTAAATATAACCCGTGTTGGAATCGAAGCGACACCCACTGCTCGCCACTATGGCCCAAAATATTTTTTATGTTTGGAAAAATTATTATTAACCGCAAAAAATTTCATCTTTCTTAATCTTAAGAAGTAATCACTTTCTCATCCAAATGGAAGCTAAGTGTCGTGATAAATAATAAAAAAGCACGTTGCAAAAAACGCGTAACGTAAAGTATTAAAGAAAGCTTAAATGTCATGTAAATAACAATTTTTAGCTTTTCTTTTGATACAATGTGTTCAAAAGCTTTAAGACATTATGGCGCAGTGGCGATTACCATTTAAAGGAATAATCATACTTGGATTATTTTCATTTCTCCGTTGTGGTTAACAAGAAAAAAGTAATTTAGGCTATGTTTATTTTAGAACTCACGCGGACGAGTCAGCCAGCTGGCCAACAAATAAAAATGTAACTGATCGCTGTCTGGCCCATGGAATATATAAGAGAAAAAAGAGTCATTTATCAGTGTAATAGAATCGAAAAAAATGATTTTTAATTTTCTGTTTTGTTTGGCTGTGCGTTTGGGCAGCAATGGATTAATAAATCTTAATGCAGTTTTGACTATTGTATTTTGGTAAACTTTTCTTAACATATAGTGCTTATTTTTGTTACAATCCGGTCCATATGAATAAAAAGTTAAATTATAAATTATAAATTTAATTGAATATTTGTATTTTAAGTGAGAACGCGGGCGGGCGAAGAAGCGAAATACTTTAGTCAGCCAGTAGTTTACATAGTCAGTAGTATACGCAGGCGAAGTCGCGAGCGGGTCGCTAATTAATAATAAAATAATATGATTGTAACTTTTATATTTGACATATTCATGGCAGCCTCGTTTAATATCAACACAACCAAAATTTAACTTCTAATAAATAATAAATCTGTTCTAATGTATCTAATATACTAAATTCGAATACGATGATAACGACCTTTATGCATATACTAAAATGATAAGGTAGATATCACGAGTACCCATAAATTTAAACGGAACTTCAACATATGAACCCCTGCTTTTGAAATACGAGCCTGACTAAGTTAGGTGACCAGCACCTAATAATTTAAAATATTTGCTTTTTTTTTTTTAAGCGGAGAAAGTCAAAAGATTACTAACAAGTATATATACATTTTGTATTACATCAAAAATAAAAATTGCGATGCGGAGCGTGAAGTCGAAATTGTAGACATGCACAGATAAAGGTGATATGTCGTATTTTATGGATGTTCACCCAATTGTTATGTATTGGAAATTTAAGTCAAAATTGAGTGTAACATTAATTTACACTCAATTTTAATGATATTTAATCAAGATTTCAATTTTATTTTGAGGTTAAGAAATAATTATTATTTATACTTATAACTTATCTCATGTTTAAACAATATTAAACTGGTTTAGAATATTACCTTTTGATCAAAAACTTTCAACATTGTTTTCGCAATTTGAATTTTTTCACATATATCGAAAATTACCACCTTAAAGGAAGTTATTATAATTTTGGGTCTTTCAATGTCAGCAAGCGGTAAGCGGAATTAGTATGTTATAAAGTCCATCTTATAATAGTCATAAAGTCCATGCAAACGGAGTTGCGGGCATCAACGAGTACATAATATAATTGAAATACTAAATACGTCATCTTTTACGCACGACTATTTTAGGTTGAGAACGAGGATCGGCTAAATCGGTCATTACAGAAATTACAGAAATAAATATTCATCCCAAAACCTTCATTGATCTGAATAAAGGAGTCTTTGTCAGTCTCGTTGTCGCTAGATATGCGAACGCTGAAATAACAATCGATAAATAATACAAGAACTTAATCCATACTTTGCTTTAATAACAATTTTTTAGTAGTAGTCAGAGAGTGCCTAGAGAGTGTCAAGATACTCCGTGCGTCACTATCCGTCTGTTTTCAAAATAATTTATATCTAAGGGTTTTATACCATAATATATCTTCCAAATAAAAAAATGTCATTAATATGGCTTTTATATTTTACTCTTCACCCTTTAAATAAATAAATTTTCCGTTTAAAACCGATATATAAATGGAGCTCCATGCCTAATTTTATTATTTGAAACGATATCAAAATACTCCAAAGACAAATAATTTTAAATCGCTTCAACAAATCTCTGAAGCTTAATTTTCCTGAATGTTAATGTATTTAAATCCGTTTGATATAAACAATACTATGAAAGAGAACAAGCTTTAACAGCTCGTTATAAATCTCTCTAGGAATTTAAAATAAGTTAAGTTTGATAAGATACTCCTACTATTGTGATGCATTATGCATCTTTGTTATTAGGTAATATTATTTATACCTTTGATTTGCTTATCTAAATAAAATTACATTATTTTGACCCACTTCCTGTCCAGTGTCTTGCTTGAAATGTAAATTTGTATACGTGTCCGAATCCGATGGCCAGATAATATTTCCATAGCATAAGCCATATTTAGCATAAGCATAGTTCTTGCTAGGAGTACTAGAATAACGAGAAAATAAATTTGACATTGTGTGCCTAGTTTTTCTAAGCTAATTTGTTATTACATCTATATAAATAAATAAAATTATAGTTTATATTTGTAATATTAAAATAACCTTTTTTTAATTAATGCATGTATGTAGACGGTACATATAAACACTTTTAAATTTTTATCCGTCTGTCTATTTGTTCCTGCTGATCTCTAGAACAGCTGAACTGACTTTGACACGACTTTCACTGGCAGATAGCTAATTTAATAGGCTACTTTTATTTTAAATTTGCATGCGAATGAAGTTGTGGGTACAGCTAGTTTTAAATATAACCTTATGCATTTGACCCACTAAATCAATACGTTTCTTATATAAGTGTATTAGAAATAAAATACTAATGGACATACTTTATAAATAGAAGCTCATAAACGGTGTTAAAAATATTATTTTAAAATTATTTAGTTAAGAAACATGTCTAAAATATATTTTTTGTTAATAAGTTGTTGCTAATCTAATGCATCCAATCGCCATATGCAGTCAGTCGGCTGCATATGCGATGTTTGAGAGTTCGATTCCCACTGGTGAGCAGCAAGCACTTGAGTTTTTGCCACTTAAAACTGTGGTGATTAGACCGACTTGACACCAACACTATAAGTTGTGTGTATTTATATTTATTTTATTACTTTAGTGTAAGAAACAGTTAAATAGTTAAAAAAAATAATTAAATACATTGTTGTAACCCTAATCCATTACTACAGTATAAGATGTTTCTTATTTGCGATTTTTACGCATTTAAATCCGAGCTATTAGCTCATTTCTTTACGAAAGCGAATACCTCACAGTCAAGCCATGGAATGCTAATAACTTTCTTTTCACTGAATTAATCACGTATATATTCGAAAATATATTTCACTAAACACGATATTTCGAACAATTTCTGATTGAAACAGTTTCAATTAAAACTATACTACTTGTTAGAGATAATGTGATTTAATTAACAAGATCCAACTCCCTTAGCTTGTTAAACGTTCAATTGAACATTAAATTAAGCTTTCTATAGATGTCAAGTCAAACTAAATGTAATTTTAAATATGTTGTAGCTTTTTTTAAACAGGTGTTTATCTGTTTAAAAAGGAATTAATACAAAAAGAAATAAAATATTGAAAAAAATGAAGGCGTGGTGTGGCGCATTCCCATTCGGGAAAAAGATTATATTTAAAAAAACAATACATTTACGCTCGGCCACTCAACACGCAATGTCTCGGATTGGGGCGGAAAGTGGAGAACGGAGCGTCTTGACACTAGGTTTTCTCTGACTATAGCAGGGTGCTATGCGGAAAGAAGCGGAAAGCTGACAACAACAAAATACTGTTCATGCTTTGAAACAAATGATGGAAAAAATCTCCTTATCATTCCATGGATTCGACCTGGGGTGGGCAAAAAGAGGAGCTTGTAGCTGTCCCTGGGACTTGCGATTCAAGTCTAGGTTCCTTTAAATTAAATATCCTTTACTGTCAAATTAATATGCATTAACGTAAATTAAGATGAGTTTTTCAATGAATGAGTTCTAGGTAGCCATTTATATTATATATAATATTAAATTAAAACAAGAAAATGAATAAAATAAAACAATACAGTAAAAACGGTACAGAGACATTGTAGCGCCATTATATTTTCCATATAAAAAATCGTAGGCTAGTCTATGTATGGCAATATAAACTCATACACTCAATTACTGTTAAAAACAGATAAACCACTGTGTATTGAGTGCGGTTACAAATCTGTAAAAGCTACTTACGCTAAGGACCATACAGCCTACCGTGTTATATGTGAAAGGTACATAAAGCTAAAAAAATTACGAATATAAGAATGTTACCTGATAAACAAAGGCCACTGTCCCACACTCGCCACCAGTTTCACATTATACACGTCTGGGATGTCAGTAAATGTATAATAGCATGTCACTACAAAAGTCAGTAGCAGGCAGACGTTAGCGAATAACGAGAACGGCACTAGATACTTCAAACGTCTAACTTGTATAAACAAAAGTAATGGCAGTAATAAAATCGCGCAGTATATTTCTATAGCATACTTCTGGTCAGGGAAGAAGTGATCGAAGATCTGAAACAAGAAATAATAATATAAATAAATAAAATTGAGTCGTCGACTTTCCGCCCAAAATCGAGATCTTGCGTGATGACTGGCTCAACAAAGAACTCAACACTGCGCTTTGTCTCAAGTACAAGAGCGGAGAAATGAAAATATATGAAACATAATTATTATTATGTTTCATATATTTTCATTTCTTCGCTTTGGTTCTTGACCGACTTGGTCCTAGTGATAATCGAACCCACAACCGGTTACATATACAGTAGACGCTATCCCATTGAGCCATGATGGCCTCTTCACAATGCCCCCAAAAAGTTGTTAAGCTATGGTATTTCGAGTGTATCAGTTAGACACAAATACACCTGTCATTGTATTGTATAAGTATATACGAATTTCGGCAATTAGTTATTGTATTGTATGTTTATTTATTTAAAAAAAAATGGTTTTAATATTTCATGACATGTAAAAACTCACACAATGGCGAGTTATTGTAATATTTGTTAAATCGTTTCATTGTTATAGTACCTACAAGCAATCATTTACAATTAGTCTGAAGTAATAAATTCTAAACTTAATTACATTTAAACCCCACGCTGAGTTATTCATAGAGCATTCGTAAAATAATATTTTCACATTGTCTGTTTGAAATAAAGTAAAATTCCTTCGTAGGGACCCAATAAAATACGCACCTTAAGCGGGAAATTAAACAGCAAAAGTTTTATATTTTAGTGAAAATATTGAATTTAACACTTAAGATATTGTTATAATATCAATATATTGGCAAAAGTACAAATATTAAAGTTTTGTTATACTATAACGTTTCGTAACATTTATCTATGAAGTATTATTCATAATTTTAACATTTAAATAAATATAATTTAACTTGAATGGACAAAAATATTTTGATGACTTCAGTAAAAATTTTAATTTAGCAATGCGTTTTCGTTACGGTAATTGTTAGAAACACACGTTTTTACGTTAAGCAAAATCGGAATTTATCTTTTTTTTTCAACATCACCAACATGTTCAATTGATGTGATTTACTTGTTTCAAGACAATTGATTGAAATTTTTAAAATTAAATAAATAATTTTCTCCATCACCATGTAACCTTAGTGTACGACTAACTCCCAATGAGTGAGTGCCTGCAAATACACTCAGAGTTTATAGGTCACCAAGTCATTGGCACCTGCGATTACAGCATAGATGGCATATCAAACGGGATGGCTCCTATTAAGCATGAACAAATGTGTATAAACATACTTCAAGGTTCAAGCAGGGACTCACGTAAAGGAGGATCGAACTAAGTGGGATTGTATTCACGAGGTGTTACTATGAATTAATAATTAGAATTTAGATTTCAATATATAATTATTACAGAAAGCACTTTATAGTTCAAACTGTATAATAGTTCAATATCGTCTCTTAGCAAACAACACCGCTCATGTAATTTTCACGAACTTTACAGGAGACAGATAAAACTGTTTATTTATATTAAACTAGTCTTTATGTGTAGGTTATTTGATACGTCAAATCAAGATACAAGACATAAAACAATGTCATATAAAGTAACTGGATCAGTGTTGCTTGCTAAGGGACGATATGCAGAGCGTTCATTCATAGAAATTAGTTATTGAGTGTTTACAAAATTGAATAGATAAATTAATTTTGTACGTTGAATTGATACGCATACATTATATATATCTTGCAATTATACTATTATATAAGTGTTACAGTACATTTGGAACGCAAATATCGTATGAAGGTATATAAAGTAGTTTTAAAAATAACCAGCAAGAAATCGCGCCAAAGGACAAGTGTTATATAGAGTGAGATATGTTGAGTTTCACGCATACTGAGAGTTTTGGTCCTGTTAAGTAAATCAGTGTGGCTATCGTAGTATTGTGGGACATCGTCTCGACTGTAAAAGCGAATTGATTGTGGTTTCAATTACCATTCGGGGGCCTTATTAAATTTAAATTTACAAAAACTATACGGACGGGGCAGAGGAAAGCCCCAAGTCCTTTATAATAATGCATTAGAAATAAGTTGAATTAATCCAATAGACATTACATTACATACTACCATGTTTTGGTAATAGCTTCAACGGATCTAGTAGTATTTTATAAACATGGCTCAAATGTCACTTAACTTCGGTTAGTAGAGGTGAGCGTTAATGCGCATTTAAAAGGTACCCCTTAAGCCTACACTTGGGTCAGAAGTCTCAGGTTATATACCAGGTCCCAGGTGTATTTTACACTTCTTTTACTACATGTTCTCCAATTCGAGTCATTGCGTATTGAGTAGCGGAACTCAATGGCGTCCTTACATTTATTTACACTCATTTGCACGGTTCATTCATGGAGAGAACGCCTTAGGATAGAATTTCTTCACTAAGATGGACGTGGCCCATTCCAACCTACTTTTTCTTATTTGAAAGACTATGTTTCCTTTTACTTTATTTATTTTTTAAGAATATTAAACTCATTTTATATCCTCTAAGTAGATTAGATTGAGCACTCCCCTTTTCATCAGTTTTACCCGACTGGAGTAATGAAAATAACCTTAATAAAAAATTTCTTCGAGCCGAGATCGAATCCAAAGTCTTCTTTTTCTTATAAGCATGGCTAGCAGGACATTTTGTAATATCTTGCGTAGCTTTATCCCTAGCATGTGCCAATTTGTAAATGAGCTTATGCCCCGTCGCAGTTTTAAGTGTATCATATCACTATATGATTATCACCACTGTGATTACCTGTTACTGCGGGTTGTAATGGGCACGGTCCTAAGCTTCCTGAGCAGTTTCGGTGTTAGTCAATAGATTTTGACTCCCAACCGCTGCCAGAAAGGGCCGTCAGGCTTTCACCAGGAATGACGTAAAGTCATCTTTCTGATATGACACTGTATTTTTCGTACATATACATACCTAATGTGTATAATATATACTAATTATTGTCAAGAGAATAGTCAGTCAAATTACTATATTAAATTTGACTGACTATCCTCTCAACAATTTGACAGTGACAGCGTATTTACAATTAAATGTTGAAAAGGAAATATAACCCTTTGTCCCCTTTTAGTTTCACGGCTATTGCCGCAACGCCCTAAATGCAATTTGGGATACAAATAGTTCGCATATTTTCGCTCAGACCGACTCTTATGAGGGACTTTCTATTTTCAGTACAATGTTTTTGCAGTAAAAAATGTTTTTTGCAGCTTCACGCTTTTTCCTGCATAATAGTGTAGGCAAAAACATAAACACATACATTCATACATACATACAATAGTTTGTATAATACATATTACTATATAGTTAGTTTCAAGACATTTCTTAGGTATACTGGTTTAAAAGTAATTACTGTCTCACTCTTTCACAGGCTAAGTCATATAGGCGTACATGTTTGTCCCATTTTAGTGTCGCTGTTTTTTTACTTTGAACGTGCACACACACAATACTCTCACGTACTTGCAAACAGACACACACACTCTTAATATTTGTTTGTTAATTCATTGTAATAGATAACTAGCAGCTCACTTGCAGCTTCGCCTGCGTAAACAAAAAAAAAACTGCATTAGCAATTAAATTATTTTTAATTTCAATAAAAAATATATGTATATAAACTTCTGATCTTCTGATGAAATCTTTAAGATCTCAAAAAAATGTAAGAGATCAGTGAAAAGAGAAGAGTTTGGAGAAAAATTTAGAGTTTGGATCTCCTATTCTTTAAGAGAAAACAGAGAAATGGGAGAGTAAGGAGAGTACAGAGATAGGCTGAGATAGTGAGGCTAACCTAACTATCAGTAGTAAGGTGAAGCGGAGAGTAAGAAGATAATGGGAAGTTAGAGAAAAAAACGCAGTGTAAGGAGAACACGGGAGAGAAAGAAGAAGACGGATAGAAGCTAAAAATATCTTTGTAATTAAAGACTATTCTACAGCTACACATCTTTATAGTAAATATATATATTAATTTTTTTGAAATTGAATTGTAATGAATTTGAGGTCACTATTTTTTCAAGAGCATACTCGGTGTATAAACAAATATGTTATAAATTAATACTGGTAATTAAAACGCATTATCTTTAAAAGTTGTCAGAAAGTGGAGAACGATATATCTTATCACATTGTTATTGAAATTAATATAATTTGGCTTACCTATATTTAGTTATATATAGTGTTACTTTTTGTGCTAACAAAATATACCCTATATTAAAAAATACATATTTAGAAAACGTATAAAAAATTTGAACGCAGCGGGATTTGAACCCGCGCCTCTTGAAAAACGGTTCAATTTCCACCTCCTCTTTTTTCAATTTCCTAAATGTACGATTAACACTTTAAAAAATATTAAAAAATGATTTTGGCCCTTGGTTGTGGGGTCAAATACCTACCACTCCCCCTCCACTCAAAAGAATGATCTGGTGCAAGTACGCAATGTCTTGGAATTCGGGCGGAAAATGGAGAACGGAGTGTCTTGACACTAGGTTTTCTCTGATCCGGCTGTCCTTTTTACGACCATTAGTATGTAGCAGTAGCGGAGTATGAAGTTGTAAGTTAGAAAAAGTGTTAAAAGCCAATATTTTTACACATTAAAATAATAAAATAAAATAAATATTGTACACAAAACATTGTGTATGACATACATTTTTGTGTGAAGTGACAAGTTGATAAAACAACTCATATTTTAAGCGTTAACAAGGCTACTAGTATATACTCCAATTAATATCTATACCAATCTAGTTACCACTCTAGGTGTTAGAAAACTTTGATATGAAATCGAACACATCATGTTTCATCCACAGCACATTTGCTCCCACGAGATTGTTATTTGGGCTAGTCAGTAATTGATGGAAACCTAAAGTTGTATAATTTAATTATTGAATTATGATTAAGCTTAATTAAGTACCTATTATGTCTGACCTTGAGTAGAATAAAAATATAAGTTCCTTTGCATTTTAGATTATTGTTTATTGTAGTAGCTTGCCGCTTGTGCTCTGCTTGTGGGTTCGATTCAGATTTGAAGGAAAGATAAAGATTATATTTATATTATTTTTATTTCTCCACTCTGTTGACGCGGCGTTGAGTACCGCCACTCAATACGCAATGCCCTGGTATTAGAAACTTATAAATCGTTTAGATTGAGAGGTACTTTCTTTAAGTCATAACATGTACCCGTCTATTAACATAACTCACATAGATATTATGACTTGTATTAGTTTAACTTAGACATTCTTAAGGCTTAAATACCTTTTAGAATTTCTAAGTAATACAGAAAAAGTTTTAGTCATCGAAAGTTACTTTCTGAGTCGCTTTTGTATGAAATAGTAACCGTGAAAGACAGAATATATTGATATATTTAAGTAATTTTTTATGTTGAATGTTTGATACGTCAAAAGGCTTAGTTCCAAATTTCTGTAGGAATGACTCTTTGAATTTAACTTTTTATTTATGGAAATATATATAAATATGTTTTATAGATTTTCGTATACTTTTCAAACTCATTATAACTGCACTTATTTTCAATAACAGTATTATTTCTGTTCGAGTAGAAAACGAGGCAGATATATATTATGTATTTTTATAGCACAGCAAAGCAGGGTCGGCAGAGACAACCTAGTGACATATCGTTCTCCACTTTCCGCCCGGATCCGAGACATTGCGTGTTGAATGGTAGTACTCAACGCCGCGCTACCGCGGTTTACCGCTTTTATTATATACACAAATATGTTTTTAAATACATAGGTATCTTTTATATTAATAGTAAGAAGTGTCGTGACCAAGTTCACTTAAGACTATTTTAATTAAAATATGTTTTTACTAAATTTGTGAGGCAAAAGGCGATATAAGATCCGCCATAACACGCTGTCTGTTTTTATGTTGAAAGTTGAATAATTACGATAGCATTTCACCATGCTGGCCGTTTAGCAAAAATGTAGACAAGTTAATTAATTAAATGTATGGAGCAGCTGTTAGCCAAAATCAGAGTGTGGCCCATATTTATCAGTAAAAACATTGTAAATATTTTTGATTTATTGAGTATCGTACTTAAATAAAAAATTATAATTAAAACTCTAAAAATCAATAAATTGTAGCAACAAAATCAGAATTACGCTTTTTCCGCGAGAACGAAGCATAGAACGAACGAAGCGAAGAGAGAAAGCGAGAACCTAGTGTCAAGACTCTCCATTCTCTAAATTTCGCTGAATTTGATACATTATGCATTATTATGCTAATTACAATTTTTGCTAGCCGGATATAGAAAGGCATGGCGCTCAAAGCGCTTGGACGGTTTTCAAGAGACGCGGGTTTAAATCCCGCTGCGTTCACATTTTTTTCGTTTTCTAAAAATTGGTGTTTCTCACTGAGTGATTGACATTAACAGATAGAGCACAGCCGAAACTATTACATATAGGAAGTTGAAACTTGGCAAGTTGGTCGACTATTATGGGATGAAACACCTAAGCTTGCCATAGATTCATTGTGCCCATCATATTACAGAGTGAGGAGCTCGGACCTGTACCCTGGACCTCGCGAAAAGTAGAATTAAAGGAAAAAAAACCCCTTTCTCTCTCTCTCTCTCTATAACTTAATTTTGATAGTTATTGACCATATAAGATATGGTAGTTTTCAAAATAAATAATAATTGATTGAAAAAAAAAGTAGACCTGAGTTTCATACGCCGGTTCTTCAAAGGTCTTAGGCATTAAATTTAGTGAACCGGTAGTAAATTATTTGACGCTCAAAAAGTGAAGCTTCTTATTATGAATAAAATTATTTGACTTTGACTTTGAATATCATGTGCATAAATATTTCTGTGGAAATATGAATTGTACTAAATGTCTTGGTAGAATTTGAACATTAAGTGATCTGACGCTCAATTAAATCCGTTGTATTCATACAGCGGAACTTTAAACGCGCTTTGTTTTGTTCACCAGAGCGGAGAAATTAAATTATTTTAAATATTTTCTGAGTGGAAATCGAAACCACGCCCAATCGCGTTAACAGTCCGACACTTTCTTTCTGCGTCACAATGGGTTCATATGGCAATGGCGATAAGAATAAAAAAAATAATAATAATAAAAAAAAAGAAATACTAAATATATATATATATTAATTTCAGTTTAACGTTCTCTTTAGTTACATACGAAGTGATAAATAAGTCTGACCAACTGCAGCGTTTAGTTACACCAGCAGGGAAAAATGAAAAACGGAATGTTTTAACTATATATGACAGATGCACAAACTAAAACAAAAAATATAACTAACTGAACATATATAGTGTGATATTCTATGTAACCAATTTCTTATCTGCTTTATACCCCAAGTAAGTAAGTTGTTACAAGAAAGTCTTGATTCTGAGTAAAAGAAATTGTAATTTTCGTCCCAATTGTGTCCTGGATTTTTATTAGTACGGTGTTGAAGGCTAGTTTAAGGTCACGTGAAACGGCTCAAAGACCCAATATAAGTAGACATACATTATGTAGGTACTCTAATCATGTAGTTGGGCGATTCAGAATTATATAGGCACCTGCACACCCATCTCACACCCTATTATATTAACTGTTGAGAATTGACCATTTATTTTATATATTATTATTATTTCTTATAAATACTGGCATATATAGTATATGAGGCTGTTGTAAGTAAGGTTGGTTTTAGGATCAATCACCAACCGAAAGATTGATTATTTATAAAATATGCTTATAATCCCGCTCTGTTAAGTCAAAGCGCGGCGTTGAGTACCGCCACGTTCATGTATTGACTCTAGATTTTTTCTAGCTACCTTTTTTTGTGAGGAGGTCCTTTACAGATACAAGAACGATTGGGGACTCGGACGCTATTATGTGGGACTCCAGATAGGTAATTAGGCCGTTCGTATACCCACTTAAACCTCACAGTGCTCCTCCTCGACCGCCACTAGCCGGGCCACGAAAACTCTCTGACTCTCTGCCATAAGCGAAAAAAGCGTAGAATTGCATAGAATATTATTTAAATGTTAGATTAAAATAATAGAAATATATATCGCACTGTGCCTATAGTAAGTTGTCTAGACTATGTCACATCTCCAGTTTTCTTGGTAAAATCTAACATTTACTCCAAAATTTAAATTAGAACATAATAATCACTTTACGATAATGATACTTGTTGAACTCTAAATAGTAAAAATTGTCCTAAAAATATGGTACCTTCGAGGTAATAAAATCCTAAGATACGTAAAGAATATACTTGCGTTGATTAAATAGCAATAAGTAAAGTTAGTACGTTGAAGTAAAATCAAGATGACAAAAGTTTCAGCCATATGTACACTCATCTACGTTATAACATAAGTTACCTGCTAACTTTGTTTGATAGTATTGAAATATAAAACAATTTATATCGATACTAAAAAAATAATTATTGCAATGTATAGAATATTTTTATATTCACATATAGAAAACTGTACTTATACAGTGTCGGTTTTTATTAAAATATACATAATATATTACACATACA
This sequence comes from Podotricha telesiphe, assembly GCA_038994665.1. Taxonomy (NCBI): domain Eukaryota; kingdom Metazoa; phylum Arthropoda; class Insecta; order Lepidoptera; family Nymphalidae; genus Podotricha; species Podotricha telesiphe. Next base: position 18,294 of record JAOYRR010000259.1, read on the forward strand.
ATGTCTTTTTCTTTTTCTTTGCACATCAACTGTGTGCGTCAGTATATATGTGGTGAAGTGGGACAATGTCTAACAGCAAACGCGATTGGTTTTGGGTTCGATTCACACTCAGAGGATTATATTTATATTATTTTCATTTCTTCGCTCTGATGCAAAAAAATGCGCGGCATTAAGCATTGCCACTCAACACACTATGTCTCAAATTTGGCCAGAAAATAGAGAACGGAGTGTCTTAATTAGGTTTTCACTAGTGAACCACTCACATACGTATACGTAAATAAAGAACTGACCGGAACTGAGATTACAGTTGTAATGGATTAAAGAATCCACCGCCTTATTTTGTCGAATTATACTTGAAAAATTAAAAATCTTTATAAATGTAAATTATCCCAAATTGGGATCGAACCTAAAACCTAATAATATACCTTTCTAAAAAAATATATAATTTACTTATTTTTATAATTTTATATTCAATTGTGAAATTAGGTATATTTAAATGTTACCAACAAAATTTGATTGTAGAAAAAAATCGTGCTTACATTTTTCAAAGAGGAAGCGATGAAAATAACGTAAACGCTCGTCCCTCCGAGGCAGACCCCGGCCATTGCGTAATCAACGAAGTGCCTGCGAACAAGTAAGGAATGATTTATTATTGACATCCATCCCTATTCCCTACACTTTGGTTTCCAGTTCTTGATACAAGATCGGATATAATATAGCTTTACTTATTATTTACCTAGTGTAGTGTTATAAAAAATAAATTTTTTTTTATATACATTTTTTCTTCGTATATAAGTACGTAAGTAGAACGTAGGGAATGAAACACCTTGAACTCCTATTACAAAAAATAAATACATTTTATTTTCTTTTGCCATTTATTCATTATGCTTTATTTATATACATTTATATAATACATAATTAAATATACAGATAAATATGTAGATGATATAAAAAAGATTTTAAAGATTTTAAGACCAAACCACAATCAAAGTTGGTAACTGATCCTACTTTTAATAGTAAATTATGAATTGAAGTCCATTAAACCTATTCCATTTAAAAACTCTGTGGAATAGTTGACGACGTCATCTTGGTTTAAACTTGTGTGAACTGATAACAAAATATCCTCCTATTTGACAGGTATGCATAGCTTATATGGGAAAATAGAATGGATTTTTTACTATTCTCCGTACATTTTGTTGATGTTTTCTGACATTTACAACCTCCCTTGGACTTGAATGTTCTGAAACCAAATATTGGCTTAGCTATTCTCAAGCTTTAACGAGACTAACTAACGCTAACAAGTACATAGAGATATAACTTGTATTATGTTACATTTTGATCCATGGGTTGATTAAGGCTGGAAAATACTATGTAAAGTTATACGGATGCTGCAAGAAAGGACCATGTATTTAATATTATAGTTTACCTGTCGGTCATAACAAATAATAATATTCATCTATACAGGATATATATAGTTAATTTTAAGAATTATAAAATATCATCAGGAAATTGTGAAAATGTAAGGATATGCTCATACAAGATGGCACTGGGCTAGATCCAATAGGCGAAATGTGTATGTGTATTTCCATTTTCACGACAAAGCGAATTGTTGAGGTCCGCTACCTAATATGAAATTACCTCAAGACTCCGCTTCATTGTGCGGTTTTTACTGGTTCTCAATACGACACGTATTTTATCCATAGACCATTTAAATAAAAAAAAAAAATTGTTAGAATATGTTTCGAAGTTGGTCCCATATTAATTTTTATATAATAATTTTTTTTCAAAAATTACAAAAAGGATGTACTCAGCAAAAATATTAGAACGTATATATTTTGCCTTCATATTTTAACAAGCTAGCATAATTAGTTGCTTACATTGTTTTAATCATATAAACCAGCAGATGAAGGAAAACCAACACAAGGTCGTTACACTGTATACAAAGTTCATGGTCCAGTATTCCAGATAATAACATCCTAAAGTAAAAGTGTCCAAAAGTGATAACTCATTTGATTAAATGAAATTAACCATACAAAATTGTCGTATAGTGTTTATAAATGAAAAATCCTGACTATGCTTGGATTTGTTGATTAAAAATATTATAAAACATAGGAAAAGTAAATTTAACATGTAAAGAAGAATTTTCTATAATTATATATTAATTAAGTCAATATTTCACTCATCACCATGTTTTTGACATATATATTTTGTATGACTACTTGATACGATCAAATAAAGAAACAACTCAATAAAACCTAGTCTATTTAAAATAAACAGTTTTTTCTATGCAGCTTATTGTATGGTATGGTATGGTCGTGGTCGTCAGTTAAGGGTTGATGGTGCGCCTCACGATTCAACGCCATTCCTCACGGATGGCTGCCTTCCTGGCACTTTCGTAAAGAGGGCCTTATTAATGGCAGCCTTCACCTGATCGGTCTATCGCATTACCACTCTGCCCCGTGGCCTATTACCTATTATATTTAATAATAGGGGTTAAAGAATGAAATTACCGTCTCGTACAGACAATTATTACAAGTGTATTTTTTTTATGTCGAATTTTATCCATTTCGTGTCAATTTTACTATGGAATATGAAATCATGCAGGTTTGCACGTGTCCCGTAGATTAAAAAGGCAATATCATATTTCAATTCTTATGTTATCGCAAAAATCAAGGAAATTAGTGTATAAAAGTACTCCAATAAAGGTAAGTAGCGTAAAAAATCCTAAGGTAACATTCGAAAAGTGGAAAATTGACGTTAAGAAAATTGGCTTTCTCAACTTTTGCTCTAACACAATTTGTGCTATAAATTCGGCTTGTATCATCGATTTATTAGGAAGCGTAATCATTTCAATGCTTCACTTTCTGTATATAAAAAAAACTTATCTATACATATATATAATGCATTTATGAATATAATAGACACCAAAACAATATTTTTTAATTTTCTTTTCTGTTTGTCTGTTTGTTTGTGCACGTTAATCTCAGAAATTTAAGCGCAATTTTCACTATTCTATTGTCGTAAACTTCTTTTAACATTTAGTGTTTATTTCATTTCAATCGGTTCATAAACAAAAAGTGACAACCATTTTAATTATAAATTTAAGCAAAGCTTGTGATTTAAGTGAGAACGTGAACGGCCAAAAATTTAAGATAGTTCAGCGGTGTAGTTTACGCAGGCGAAGCCGCGTGCGGGACGCTATTTCTTTAATATATAATATATATATATATATATATATATGGAGGCGAGTGACAATACACATTTCAACGGGCCCCTGTATCCTACACTATAAAAAAGTGAGTTATAAAATGTAATTGGAGGCCATCGCAGCTTTACCGTCTAACTGTAAGCACGATTGATTTTGGGTTCGATTACCACTCACGACAATTATTGTTTAAAATAATTTAAATTTCGTCGCTCTGGTGCCTAAGAAAATGCGCGGCGTTCAGTTCCGCCACTCAGCACGCAATGTATCGATTTTAGACAGAAAGTGGACAGCGGAGTGTCTTGACACTAGGTTTTCTTTAACTACCCAGCTATGCGGCAAAAAGCGTGAAGTGTAAAAAAAATTATTAATTATGTTACTGAAAGATTGTGATTTATTGCATATATATTTTTACTAAATCAGATATACTATTTTAGATTCATTATAATTATTTTAGTATAATATTTTTAGCAAAACATCTATTTTTACCTATAATCTTTAAAATAATATTAAATAAAAACAAACTGCCTGCAGAATTTCTATTAGATCTGTCTAGACTGTGTTATTTGATTGGCTTAGAACCCTCGTAAAGTAAAGGCAATATACAACAACAAGACTATTATTACATAATAATATGTCGAATTATAAATTATTATGTAGGAATATTTTTTTGTGTAGAAAAAAAGTTTTATTGTCAACTACTTTTCAGTAACTAGACTTAATTTTAGCCTATCGTGACTAGTGCAACAGAACCTGACTCTAAAAGGCAGTGGTTCTGGGTTCGAATAATTATATTTATTTTTTACATTTCTTTGCTTTGGTTAGACAAATCAAGGCATTAATTTCCGTTCGAGTGTTTTGATACAATTTTTTTCTGCCTTAAAAGGGTGAAGCTGTAATTTAATAATAACACTTTCTGCTAGTGATTATTTTTAAGTATACTATTATATATATAATTAAGTAATTCATCATATATCGAGTATTTACGACCTATACATACATTTAACTAACTCACAAAATGCCAATATCAAAAAGGACTCGGTATAATGGGTGAGCAGTTGTGAGAAATGGGATCATGACAATAACCCTTGCTTAACTTTCCAAGAAACAATTATCAACCGTTCGTCCCTCACTTTCCGTCCAATTTCAGGACATGCTAAATTGAATGGCGGAACTTAACGCCACGTTACACACAGATATTGCCCCACTGAGCTATTATGGCCTCAAAATGACAAAAGTTGTTTTTACTATTAATTAATATTATTAGATTATGTCATTGTATAACATTTGACTCGTTTATAGTTATTTGTTCAAATCATACTATGAAAAGTATTTGTATGTACAAAATGATAATAACAACTTGACCTGATTAGATAAAGGTGCGGTGTTGAGTTCCACATTGCACGTGAATTCTCTAAAATTAATAGGAAACTGAGCGAAAAGTGATTTATAGAATGGGTTCTATTATAAACGGAATAATTTAGAAATAAATTTAATAAAAGAGCACTAACACTTCAAAATTTAACTGCACATAAAATCAAAAACACATTCAAATATTTAAAGTGTTATTCTCACACTTAGAGTAAGAAATATATACATTTTAATAAACGTATAAAAAATTGTACGTAGCAGGATTCGAAGCCACGCCTCTTAGAAGCTGACTAAGTGCTCTAGCCAACTAAGCTATACGTTGTTATCGATGTATTCCTATACGCTTGTTATAATTTATTTTAGTTGTAAGCATAACTAAGAGTCACCTTAAAATATAATATTTTTGTATGATGGATGGAGGATGTAGAACTCGTCTGAACTCGTAATGTAAAATAGCGGCGGCTTAGCGGTCAGAGCTGTTTGACGGTTTCCAAGAGGAGCGTGTTGGAATCCCGCTGCGTTCAAAATTTAATACGTTTTTTATAAATGTTTTCCAATTTCCTAAGCGTTTTAAAAAATGTTAAAAATATTTAATAAATAACATTCTCTCTTGCCAAATAATTATTCATTGAATACATTGTGGATATCAAGAATTTGTAAAAATCACTCTACAGAGATGCTAACAACAAAAATAAGTTGTAATAAGCGGATGTAGTAGCGGGCGCATGCCTTAGCGGTCAGCGCACTTAAACAGTTTCCAAGAGGCGCAGGTTCGCATACCGCTGCGTAAAAAAAAATATTTATTTTCTAAAAATGTTTTTTAATATATCATTTTCATACCTGACAACTTCTGTATACGACCGCAGACCCTTTGGTCCGTGTCTAAAAACTTTTACACAAGTGTCCGTGTAACTGAGGTAACCCTCGCGGCATTCCTTGCAGATGTCCCTCGATGTTTTTACCTGAATTAATATTAGACTGTTATTAACATGGGAATTAAAAAGTCAGTGGAGTTAGCAAAATGTAGATTTGCGTCCCAAAAACAACTTTAAATAGGCGGGAAGTTAACGAGTTAAAAGTTAGTTACTAGGGTTTTGTATATCCTTTTTTTTTCTTTGCTTTACACTTTTTCCCATATAGCAAGGCAAGAGACAACCTAGAAACCGAACACTCCTTTCTCCAGTTTCCACACGAATTCTATATATTACATGTTGGGTATTGGTACTCAATGCCGCACTTTGTTTTTCTTACTAAAGCGGGAAAATGAAAATAATTTAAGTATAACACTTTCCCCGAATGGAAATTAAACCTACAGTATATCACGTTAACAGTCAGACGCTTTCCCACTGCGCCACGATGGCCATTTTAGTGTTTTTATATATAACCATTCCAAACGAACGAAACGATTTAAAGCGAACATATTCAATTTCAATAAATTATTAAATTATGAATTTACAACGAACAGTAAGTAACCTAAGAAATATACATTTTATAAGTTTTAACCAAAATAACCAAAGAAACATTGTTATTCAATATCTTACTAGATGCCAAATCGTGTAGATCAGAACGTGAAAAACAATAAAGGGAATAATCTGACAGCGACGCTATGGTAATAAGGTATTTATTACCCGAAATAAAAATGTAATAAATTGCTTGAAAATATAAACATGTATTGAAAATAAGGTGAGTTATTTTTTTTGGAACAGAGCAGAGTTTAGGAAGCTACTATCCAACCTTCAGGATTGAAGAGGAACCAAGTGAAGAGAGAGGGGCAGGCAGAGAGAACCCAGTGTCAGGACACTCCATTCTCCACTTTCCACCCGACTTAAAGATGTTGTCGGTTGAGTGGCGGGACTCAACGTCGCTCTTTGTCTTATCATCAGAGTGGAGTATGAAATAATTAACATATAATCATTGCCCCGATCAACCATCGCGTATACAGACAGACGTTGTCACACTGAGACACGATGGCTCTTGTTTTTTATATTAATTTTCAATACTAATTAATATATTATACAAGGACGATTTAAGAAGAAAATAGTAAATTTGAAACTGAAACAGATGAATTTGATGTGTAAAGTAAAAAATTTGAAGTTCAAAAGCTTTATAAATTACTTTTTGCGTGAAGTCCTCAACACAACTGACTATGACTTACCACACTAGGGAATGTGTATACGAAGATGATTTTCGTGATTTTTACACATTTTAAACGGTAACTATTTCCAGGGCAGTAGGCGAGGCAACTAAGAAATCACTGGCAGTATTTTGATATAATAATTGTATTAACTACCACCATAGACCACAGAAACTATTAAGTGTTCGAAACGTTGGGTTTCTTAAATGTATTTTCGAATACCATACATATACGCAATTAATCCGGTTAAAAATAATTTCAGTTTAAAATGTCTATATGATGTATAAATAGTTGATTTAGAATGTCTATATAGATATGCCACTTGGTATCTCTGACTGAACAGTTTTCTCGACACTCCGTTGTCCACTTTCTGTCCGAATTCGAAACATAACGTATTGCGTCATAGGTACCAGAGCGGAAAATTAAAACAATCATTCTACAAACTGGGAATAGAACCCACGACCAATAATGATTACAGCCAGACGCTCTCGACACAATTGTGGCTAGGTACCAGAGCGGAGATATGAAAATATTATAAAATATCATCATTCCCCCGAGTGGAAATCGAACCCGCAACCAATTGTGTTTACAGCCAGACGCTGTCGTACTGCGCTACGATTTCATCTGCATATATTTATAATATCTATATGATCAATATAAATAATCCCATAAGTACTAGTAAGCATAATGGATTTAAATAATTTACAGGATTTACGTGAAATTAAATAGACAGTTACTGTTTTATTGACATTGTTCCAGTAAATTTTATTACCAATAATTTTATGTGTAAATTGATTGAAAGTCTAAGTATACAGTAAAGATAACGAGGACACGTTCTGCATTGTTTCCGACTTTTTTATTCTAATTTCCAATATTATCTTAATATATTTAACATTTCGACAACAAAGACTTTAAATAACTTGCTTTAAAGTTTTAAAATTCTATTTTTAACATATCTATGCGGTCACCACATCACTGCTTTAATTATTTTCTAATTGAGAAACAAAAAAACAGGCTTAAAAGTATTTTGAGGCCACCATGGCACAGTGGGACAGTGTATAACTGTAATTGTGTTTGGTAGGGGGGTTCGATCCGCACTTGGGAGAATGATAATGATATTTATTTATTTTCATTTATCTGCTCTGGTTACAAGACAAAACGCGGCGGTGAGTACCGAGTTTAGATACATATATAAAATTAATAAAATAAATATTTTCTACACTACCATATTTTTGACATACACGTTTATAAAGTTGTTTACATGTCAACAGGACACCTATATATACAATATTTATCAACTTTACAATAATTTAAAAAGTTTCTTAGAACTAACGCTAGGTGATGTCTTAACGAAAGATTTTTTAAAATAAATATATGTAGAATGTAACAGAAAATGAGATGTTATTAAATGAATAATACACCAAGAAATTACTGGTAAACAAAATATTAAGTATTATTAAATACATTATTAGATTTTGAATTTCAAAATGTCAAAACCAGTTATTTGATAGTTCAAATTAAAGTTAGTACTTTAATTTACATAACTATAATAATAATTGTAGTTGAAATTTAATAAGATATATTTCGTGCGTAAAAGATGACTGAGACATTGCGTGCTGAATAACGCCGTATTATGCTGTAACAGAACTTACCGCGGCGCTTCATCTTACCTGCGCGAAGTAATGAAATTAAGTTAAATATAATTATTTCCCTGAACGGGAATCGAATCCACAACCCCACTAAGCCACGATGGCGTTTTCATAATTAATATTGAAATCAATTTCAACGATTTACGTTTAATTAAGTTGGCAGTTATTGTGTTTTATTCGTATTGTTACCGTAAATTGCTTTATTATAATTAAATGATAGAATTGTAACAATAACCTGTTTTTTTTAACTAATAACCAATGACAATGATAATTGAGATAATTTGTATAACTAATTTAAATATTCTTGTTTTTCAAATTGCTTAGACAATTTTAACTAATCGTAGTATATATTATGTATTTATTATTGTGAAATAAATCGAAAATTACCTGGTTGGGAGAACAATAGTCAAAAAAATTTCATAAGAATATAATTGAGTATTATATATTAAGCTTCATACATAATTCATAAGGTAGGCAGGAAAAGCAGTTTTTTTTTAGTTATAAAGATATTGTATACACCGAGTTTTGTTTAACCAGTTCGGGGAAATGATAACAAGTAAAAAAATATTCCCCTTAGAAGGAGTTGAACCTACGCGTTCCAATCTCCGCGTTTACAGTTACGAAGCTGCACTAACATGGCGTATATCAATGTTATTGACTTATTGTTATTACTAAATAACAGGTAGAGCTTGTTTAAAAAATACTAGCGACCTGCTCGCAGCTTCACTCGCGTGAACTACAGCTGTTTCGTGCAGCCTTTTTGCAAAACAATAAAGTTCCTAGAAAAACTAAAAGAAATGGCAGAAAAAGTATCTAGTTTATGTTCATCACAAGAACCTCAAGCGATTTGGCCGTAATGACGTCACAGACACACAGACAGACAGAGCAACTTTCGTATTTATAATATTAGTATGGATAAAACACTGTATAATATTATACTTCTACCTCCGTATCTATTATCCATTGATATATTACGGTACATGGCTCTTTGTCTAGTCAGATCGGAAGTGAGGAATTTGGCTAAATTAAGTTGTCTAATATATCACACGATCAGTATCCGTTTTTGGTATAAGTCCTATAACATTCCGCTGTTATTCAACACTGTTTTTTAAGAATCCTCTCTTTTATGAAGTAAGCTATCGCGGTACAGTGAGACAGCGATTCAAGGTAATCGCTGTGGTTGTGGGTTCGATTCCTATTCGGAGGAATGGTAATATAAAGCGCGACGCTAAGTTCCACAACCCAATACACAATATCTCGATTTCGGGTGGAAAGTTGAGAACGGAGCGTTTTCACACTAGGTTCTCTTCGTTTTGCGGGAAAAAGCATCACGGTGAAAATGATATAATACTCGAACTTAGTTAGCACAATAGTTAAAAGATAACACGCTGTACAAATTCTATAATACTTTATTGTACACACATATAATATTATGTACAAAGAAATAGAACAAAATGTATAAGGCGGCCTTATAGCTTAAAGCGATCTCTGCCAGGCAACCTTTGGATATTGGAGTTGTATAAAGTGACGGAACACGGCACAGGATATAACATTTACACATATATACTATATTAATAACTAGTGACCCGCTCGCGGCTTTGCCTGCGTACACTACGCGGCTAATAGCAATTTAGTTTTTTCGGATATGAGGATGATGATGATTAATGGATTTATTGTTTTGTATCAAAATTACCAGGCTAAGTGACTCTAGAACAGAAATACATTAATTTCATACATTTAGAATAAGAAAAATATATTTTAGATAACGTATAAAAAAATTAACACAGTAGGACTCGCGGCACTTGGGCCAAGAGGCGCAGGTGCGAGGTCACTACTTTCAGCTTTTTTGTATTTCAGGCAAGGCAACTTTTTTTAGCTTCTCCGTTGCTGCCATTCGCGACGTTTTAAACATATTCAATCCGACGCGATGATAACTCTGCCCGGTTATGTCAAACTTATAATATCTTCTAAGATATTCTATCTGTCTGTGACGCTTTCACGGCTAAACCACCAGCCCGATTTGGATGGAATTTAGAATGAAAATCGTAGTAGATCCAGGATCTAACAAGACTAATTTGTTTTTCAAAAATCAACCCTTAAAGAATTGAAATAGGGAATGTAAGTTTTTATGAAAAATCTTAACGGCTTGTCCTTATTCGATTAATTTTTTCTGTTAAAATAATTAATAGTTGATGACGCAAGATAAAACATGGGCTTCCTTTTTTTTCATAAACCAACCCCTTAGTGAATAATATATGAAAATTTATATGAAACATTTTAATGATTATCATAAATTTTGCTATAAATATAGTCGATACCTAAGATTAACCATAGGCTACTATTTAGTTATTCAGTTTTGAAATATTTAATTAAATTTACGTACTTATTACTACAAATATAGAAATTTACGATGCGTTTACTTTGCGTTACATTATATTACATTTTTTTGCATTTTGGTTTTGTACCTTTTTATAGTTTTTAATATTCATTTGGAACTATAATTTTGTGTCTTTTTATTATATTATATTTATATATATATATATTTATATTTTCGTACATCGATATAAGTAAAATTATTTATAAGTAAAGTTAATTTAGGTTCTTGAGTAAGTAGGTTAATTAGTAATTTTTTTTATGCTAAAACATATCCATACTAATATCATAAATGTGAAGGTCTGTCTGTCTGTGACGTTTTCACGGCTAAACCACCGGCCCGATTTTAATAGAATTTTGAAACAAAATAATAAAAGGTCCAGGGCGCAACATAGGCTACCTTTATTTTCAAAAATCAACATTTGAAGTAGGGGATGAAAGTTTGCATGAACAGTTGATGACGCATGGTCCAACATAAGTTACTTATTTTCGCAAAAATCAACACTTAAAGGATTAAAATAGGGGATGTACGTTTGTATGAGAAATCTGGATAAGTAAATGCTTCCTTAGTAAAAATTATTCAGTATAGTGGGTAGTTTTCAATAACAAATAAAAATTACTGTACTTTGTGGCACACGTCATCGTCACGGCGGAATGGGATACGTCTGACAGTAACGCAATGGTTGTAGGTTCGATTCCCACTTCAGAGAATGCTTATACTGGTATTGTTTTAATTTTTTCTCTTCGATATAACAAAAATAGACGTTGAGCCCAAAAAAGAGATGTTTCGGCATTCAATATGCAACGTCTTTTATTCGGGTGGAATGTTGAGAACGGAGTGTGCCAAGGTCCTTGGTGCAGAAAAACGTGGAGCGTTATTTGAAATAAATTACATTAAATACATAACGTATATAACATATTTAATGAGACAAAAATGAAACTATACAGTTTATTATTTTGTAATTGTTTCTAATACTTTTTTGGAATAAGTAAAAGAAAATAAAAATTATTAGTGTGGATGGTCCGCACTAATAATTAAGCGAAAGGCCACCTAATCTTATCACCTATCACAGTAAGCCTATTTCTATACATTTTTAAAATACTCGATACCATAATATATTATTTTGTTTCATATTTCCCTAGTATATATACTTAAGAGATAGATATATATATATATATATATATATATCTATCTCTTAAGGTACATCCCTTAATAAAAACAAAGTCGCAAAGTTCTTTGAAACCACGCAACGGATTTTGGTGTAGTTTTTACTGGTATTAAATAATTTATACCCATAGGTATACGCATACAAAACATTCTAAGTAATTATTTTTATAATAGATAAGATTTCATAATTTGTGATAAAAGCCGTTAAAAAATTGTCGAGCGCTTGTATGAGATAAATCAAAATAATATACTAGGCAAATGAATGTATGTAGTGCATATCTTAATTAGTATATGAGTTACCTTGGCCATTTTATGTATATTATCCTTTAGTTATTTTATTTAAATGAATACTTGAGAAATTATCACAGATTTAAAATAACACGCAACTAAAAATCTGCCTGGCTATTACCTGCACCCTGTTTTTTTATAATTCGATAAAAAATATTCCGCAAATGTTTTTTCCTATGGAAACTACATTGGACTAAAAACTTGGACAAAATTATCACGTATGTTGCTGCAGACTCTAAGCTATGCAAACATGCAAAAAATCATTTCTATTCATTATTAATCGGTTTATACAGTAATTTAACTGTTTCAGTTTATTATTTTTTCTACGAAAACTACATCGAATGTCAAAATAAAAACTATTCTGTATTTACCTCCAAACTATAACCTACTACAATATCAAAATTCATTAATTTCTGTCAAGTAATTTTTGCATGATTTACACCTAAAGTAACAGACAAACAGACAGACAAAAATTCTACTGATTGAATTTTTCGCTTCTGTTATCGATATATTAACGAACCCAATTGAAATTTTTCTAAAATCTATCATGTACAGAATTGACTTTTCTACTCTTATTATAAATATACAGATTACTATAAAATAATAACTATTAATAATTTATCTGTAGTATTATGTTAAAACAAGATTGACACTAAATGTAATCTCGCATTTACAGTATCGCTAACCTGGTATGCTTTAACTATGTAGGTCATACGAGATGCTATCTCATATGCACTAGCATAGAAGTAGGTTGGTTTGTTTATTGTGATAATAAAAATAGATTATTATGGGTCAGTTATATTAAAAATAATGTAATTACTTAATTCAATCTCTTTATAAATATGTTAATCACACACTTAGAAAACGTATAAAATGCACAAAATGCGTGGCACCGGTTCAGATCCAAATTTTTCATTAAAAAAAATTATACGTTTTCTTAAAATATGTTTTTTATCGTATAAAAATTTGAATGCAGAGGGCGCGAGAGGGCAGATATGCTAACAACAAAAATAACGAGAAACGAGAAAAGAATTTCTTGAGCCATGCATTGAACTCAGCCGCACTTTGTATTTCCAAAGTACCCTCAATTATTGTCTTTACATTCTGACGCTGTTCCTTTGCTCCGTAATGGCCTCAATAATTATAATTAAGTTAACCTATTGTAGTAATGAAAGGCATTGTCGAATAGAATCTAAAGCTGACCGTAAAAAATAGAAGCGAAACAAAGTCCTCGTCCATTGCGGTAATTCTTTACGTGTCGGTATTTGAAAGTGTAATAAATTTTCAGTTACAGTTTCATTCTTTTTTTCGCATAGCAGGGCAGTCAGAGACATCCTAGTGTCAAGACACTCCGTTCTCTACTTTCCGCCCGTAATCGAGACATTTCATGTTGTTGAGCAAATATTCGCAGAACTCAATGCCGCGCTTTGTATTATGTACCAGTGCGAACAAATTATAATATTTTATTCGTAATAATTTGTGGCCTACATTTATTATTAATACAGTTTTAATTTACACAAATTATTCTAATGAAGTACCAAATTGTTTACACAATTAACAAAAAGATAAAACAGATAACGTGTCCATAATCAATGAAATATATAATAAAATATAAAATAAAATAACTAAAATTCTAAACATAAATATGTAACAATGTTTACTAGAAGCATTTAAAAAAAGGTGGCGATCATGGCGGAGTGGATTCGATTCTAACTTGGAGGAATTATTATATTTAAATTATTTTCATTTCTTCGCTCCGCCGATATCTAAGCCTATTAGGTTAGGTTAGGTTAGGTTCCTATCACGAGTTCCGCCACCCAGCACGCACTGTCTCGATTCCGGGCAGTATGTTTCAAATTCAAATTCAAAATATTCTGTATTTAAATAGATTTTTGCAAGAACTTTTGAATCATCGAAGGAACATGAGGCTACCACCGACTCAGAAGGCAGTTCTGCTGAGAAGAGTCGGCGAGAAACTCAACAGTTACTCTTTTCAAACACAAAAATCACAATTTTGTCAAGTAATATTAACATTAATGTTTTGCCACTAGGTTCTCTCTGGCTTCTCCACTTATAGTAATAGAGATTAATACTTTCTCCATTTTCTGATAACACAAGGACGTGACGGCACAAGACAGAGATAAGAGTGTGTGTCTCAAACACTGCATTACCTTTAATTTATTAATAGCTTACTAGTTATCATTATTATTAATACGTTCAGCAAAATTATTTATTTAGATTTCTTTGTACGAAAATCACGCGGAGTAAAAATAGAATTTTATCACAGTTCAAATTTATATGGCGAAGTAGTATAAAAATTTAAAAATATATTAAATTAGTAAAATAAATTTAAAACATATTACTAAACCGTTTGATATACCCTTTTTGCATGAAATGTGTATACAGAGCTAGAGAGAGGAGTAGGTACTTTAATAATAATAGCGATAATACCTTTGTATGAGATTTAAGCCATATGTAACATCCTAGATTTTCAACCCAGGTGCTGATCGTACCCAAACTAACATTTACACTAATCTAACTTGGAAGGTCTTATCCAAATGTTTTTATAGGTGAAGTGACGATGGCTTAATATTTGATTCATTTGCTACTAACAGCAAAGTTGAAAATTGTTTTAAATTTGAGTTAAAAATTGGATTTTCACTCAAAGGTTTATACAAAAAAATTTATAGCTTAAACTTTTTTGATTACTGAAACCTAATCCGGTAAAAATATTGAGTAATAAAATATATATATATATATATATATGATTTTTGAAACCTTTGTCTACTTGTCTGTTGGTACGCGCATACCTTTGTAGTTAATTTATGGATTTCATTTTAAGTTTTTTGTGAAGTACAACTAATCTATTCTATATCCCTACTAATATTTTAAATGCGAAAGTAATTCTGTCTGTCTGTAATGTCATCACGGCCAAGCCGCTGAACCAATTTTAATCGTTTTATACGAATATAGTCTAATTTTGTTCACCTATTTATCTTAGTAATTTATTTGCATTACGAAAAGGCCACCGCAAATACGACTAGCTATAATTATATATATAATTAATAATTAATAAATGTATACAAAATTCTATAGTTATTAACTGAATGAATAACTGACAACGCATAGCCGAGTCTAATAGATGTAAGGAGGTGAGATTTTGCATGTAGGTTATTTGGGAAGAATAAGGAAGCACTAAGATTTAATTTCTGGAAATTTCTTTGGAAATGAGACAAAATAGACTATTACGTTTTTTAGTCATAACTACTGAAAATCCATTTAGTAATAGTTTAGTAAAGGCTAAAGGTCCACGCAAGCTAAATTTAAACTTGTAATGTAATTTAGCTTAATTTTTATTTACTTACCAATATATGTACGCAATGCGTAGCTATCACAGCCACCAACACAGTTCCAATGCATCCAGGTATAATGCCAGCGTGTTTGAATGCGGCAGGCATGGCCAGCAAGCCCGATCCTAGCGATGACTTCAGCAAGTGGAAAAATGAGCCGAGAGTGCTGTAAAATAGAAATGAATGTGAATAATCTTTAAATTAACTTTGAAAGTTGACTTAATAGTATAAAATATTGCACACCATGTATTAAAAGAAAGTCTCAAAAGAAAGTTTATATTTATTTAGCTCACTGCTTGACCGCAACGAATCCAAGGGGCGTAGGGGTTATGTCTGTAGCCTAGTTCGTGGGAATTTAGTTTCTGTGAAGCGTTTCCAGAGAGCACACCGTGCATGTGCATGCGAAAGTTTTATAAAAACGGTGAATCGGCGACTACAGCGCGTAGAAGACTCTGCAGTGTTCGAGGGTTTCGGGTTCGGGACTTAAATGATGCGCCAAGCATTCCCGATTTAACCCCTGTGGACTTTATCCTATGGGTTATCTTAAATCACCAATAAACCGACTTCTCTGGTGCATTTGAAAGAAAATATCCGTCACCAAATGGCAGCCATCACAAAGTTCACCTGTTGAGCCGTCATAAGTAATTTTATTATCTGATTAAATGAGTGCCGCGAACGCGGAATCTTCATTTGGACGACAATGTTTTTAAGAAATAAATTCCTAAATTGTGTACTTTAATAATTAATAAACATTTTTTCAATACACGGCTTAGTTCTTTTTTAAATCAATCCTCTAAGCATAAACTTTCTTTTGAGACAATCTGTATGTAGATTAATGAATACCTGTATTTTATTGCATAGAACGTTTATGTCGAGTAGCATGGAATATGAATGTTGGCAAAAAGAAGACTTGAAAATTATGGATCTCTAGACTTTTGTCACAACAAAGTTGTACTATTGTCAAAGGATTCAGATATTTTCTAACAGTACAGTAAATACGAAACTGAATTTCAGTTGAAAAGAGTTTAGTATTTCTTTTGCATTCATTCGTATGTGTGGTGCCTTTTCTATAATAAATTGAATCAGCTTTAGCTTTACGCTTATTTCGCTTAGCAGGGTAGTCAGAGAAAACTTAGTGTCGTGGCACTCTGTTCTTCACTTTCCACCCTAAATCAAAATATTGCGTGTTTAATGGCGGAACTCAACGCGTCCGTCGAACCGACCGCGTTTTATCTTATGTATCAGAGCGAAGAAACGAAAGTAATTGAAATAATCTTGTAACGTTGCATGCATATACAAAATTAAACAATATCGTTTAAGAAATATAGTTTATATATATTTTTTTATATAACTTTTAGAAATGGTGTTACAGATGTTTGAGGGTAATTTGTTAATTAGTAAGCTGTAGTAGTAATTAATAAGATAAGCTGCTGTGCGTTCGCCGTAGCTATTATTAGCTCGTTTCATGGACAACTGATTACGAGCGACAGATCGCGTTTAACGTTTATATTAAATTCATAGCAAAATAAGTATATTTTATATAAATTTAAATTTAATTGACAGTGTATCAGTAAGATTTTGCAAAATTTTAAAAGTTATATTTCAATGTTATAATACAGGATGGCTCAGAAAGACCGAAGTGGTGTGAATTCCTCATAACTTTTTTATTATAATTTTTTTTTCTTTTCTTTTCAGTATTTTGTAAATAAGACTTGGACATATCGGATTGGATGTATCATAGTACATAGGTACATACAAACGATTAAAACAAAAAGATTAGTTATTAAAAATGATATCCCGCAAGTGGTGGCCATATTCTGCTTCACACAAATGTGCTCTTTCCAACACATTTTCCATGACCTTTCGCAAAACTTCCGGTGTTATGTTGTTAATTTCTTCTCGAATATTGGTTTTTAATTCCTCAATAGTCCTAGGCTTATTAACATAAACTTTTTTAAATAACCCCAAAGGAAACAGTCTGGATTGGTCACAATTCACACCACTTCGGTCTTTCTGAGCCATCCTGTATTTACGTAATACATTATTAGTGACTATATTTTTTTATATTTTAACATTTAAATTAAATATTTTATTCATGTATGTTTTGTATGTTCGCCCATAACACTCAATTCCATACTGTATATACGAGTGGGCGAGGGAGTAATATAACAAAAGCTTGACTTTGAATGGAATAGGATTTTATACAATTTTAATAACAGCTGTAGAAGTTTCTTTTGTTACAAATGTAATCGATTTGATGAATCCAACTGAACCTACTATCGATTATAAGCCCGAGATAAGTGTGTCTATTAACTATTTCTATGTGGGGGCAGTTGTATGAAATATTTGTAGCTGCATGCAAATAGTCATGATTGTGGGCAACAATACTTTGCAATGGTAATTGTTTAATATAATATGATTTCATAATTAATAGCTTAGTTTTATTGGCATTGAAAACTAGACTTGCATCATGGCACCACATTATAAGACCGTCAAAATCAGTTTGTAGCATTTGCCATGCTTTATCTAGATTATTGCTAGCAGCTAGCAGACACGTGTCATCTACAAACTGATAGCTCTGTTTAATATTATTACTCAACTCGTTGACATGTGACAGAAAGTGCAATGGGCCCAGGACTGACCCTTGGGCTGTACCTTCTGACACTGATACAGGATCGCTAAATGAGTTATTGAGCGATTACTTAGATAGTTTTCACACCACGCAAGTAAGGTACCACGTACACCATAATTATCGAGTTTCTTGACTAACTGTCTATGCTGCAAGATATTAAATGCGCGTGAGAAATCAATAAAAAGGGCAAGTGTCTTTTGTTGTATAGGTGTTCATTGACTTCGTCAGTAAACTTAGCTAATAGGTCAACTGTACCCTTCCCAGGTTGAAATCCAAATTGATTTTATGTAATCAAGTCATATTTACTGTAAAACAGATGTTTTTGTTTGCAGATATATATATAGTTAGTTATTTTATACATTATGTCACAAGTAGCTTTTTTAAAAGTATACTGGCCTCCAACGGCTTACACGTGGAATAGAAATTTTCATTAAGAAAATATATTCGTGATCTCGATTGATAATCGAACCCACAATCAATTGCGTTTGCAGTACGTTTAGTGTGCTACAATGTCATCTTAATACATTCTTTAATATTATTTTTATACGACAGGCTTACCAAAGAGGGAAGTAAAGAGTGAAATTAGTAAATATAGTTAAAAGGGAAATCGAACCCACATTCGCCTTTACAGTCAAACGCTATATGAGTAAGCTATGATGGGCTCAGGCCTCTATATATTATTTATTTTTGCACTTTATTACGTCAAAATAATTATATCAGTTAAAAAACACAAAGTAGGAGTATAGTTTTGGTATAAGGGCGGCCTTCCAGGCAACCCTTAGCTAAAGAACAAAGGACGCAAACAATTAGGTTGGTGTTCAAATGATATACAAATAAACTTACTTAAAATTTACATATTAAACGTTGTGTAACATTAAAGCTAGGTCCGCGGGCGAAGCCGGGAACCGGTCGCTATAGTTTATAAAACATGCAGTAGGAGTGCAGAATCAAAAGTTTTTATTATAATATACATGTACAAATAATAAAATAAATATTACACATTATTACACATTTGACTTTACATTTTTCTATATAAAAATCATAAAATACGCATTGTTAAAGAAACGTTCTTAATTCCGTTCCTAAGCTATTTACTTTATTTATAAAACGAATCTTTTTTTTACGCTGATTTCTCAGAATATTTTTTGAATGAAACAAATCTTTTTACATTAGATAATATTATATATATATTTTATTCCTATAATTTGAGACAATAAACATATTATTATTATTCTGTTATTGTAACGATATGAAAAAAAAGAAGACCCGAAGTAAAATAAGAAGTTTACTGTCTCTGTAATTGTTAATTCATTCGAGCTATCCTTTTACTGAAACACATTTTGCATACAAATTTTAAGATTTAGAATTTCGATGTTAGAAATCGGCTGATAGAGCCTTCCTCTTTTTGAATTGAAAACAATTACATTTGATCTAAGTGTTACATTTTATAAAAAATTGTTACTTCCAATCGCTAATTGACATTTTATCCAAGAGCCATCTGATATTAATGAAGGAACGCTTACCGCTTTTTCCCACTTAGCTGGGTAGGCAGAGAGAGGCTGGTGTTACAACACTCCATTTTCCTTTTTCTGTCCGAAATCGAAACATTGCGTGTTGATAGGCGGGACTAAACGCCGCGCTTTGTCTTGCCACTCTCTCTGTCATCATTCTCTCGAGTCGGAATAGGTCTTAAAACCATCGCATTTCTAGCCTCTTACCCTTATGGAAACTTATTAATATATTTAAAATGCTTTTTATTAATAAAATGCAAATATTACGAAGAAAAATATTATTTATTATTATTTATAAATAGTAATTTGCTCAAACTCAGGTTAAATTACTAATTTGATCACAGTAAAAAAATTGCTTCCGGTATACAGATAATTGTATATATTAAGTTTAAATATATATTTATATATAACTTTTAAGCATAGGCAGAGTTTAAGGTATTAGGTGTGTCTACCTAGTTTGAGTAAAAAAGTATATTTTATAATCCCTATTTAAAATCGTATCGTATCCACAACCATTGTGTGTAAGGTCAGAAGCATCCCATTAGGTCACGGTGGATATATAATTATTATAAGCAAACATATCAAATATATAAGTCTTAAAAACAAACTTTTAAAACAAATATTGAACGAAACTTATATTATCAGTAGGATCCCTAATTGAAATAAGCTGATATATTTCAAAAGCTAATATATATATACAATAAAATGTTATAACCGATTACCTGCCTCTTGACATATTAAAGAATAAGCTTTAAGCCTATTATTAAGTATAAAATATTATTATATTCTAAACAAGATTCTATTATTCTAAACGAGAGAATAATACTGTTTTTAATATAATACGTTTGTGCCATGCTTATAAAAGAGCAACTGTTGAGTTTCTCGGTAACATATCTTAGAACTGCCTTTCGTGCCCTGACTATAGTAAATTTTTTATGTTAATTTACGATTCGAAAGTGCTTGTCATAACTAATTTGAATAAAGAATATGTTGATTGATTTGATACCTATCTAATTGATAATATGATTAAATTGGAGGCCACTGTGCCGCAGTAGATAAACACAATGATTGTGGATTCGATTCTCATTAGGATAAATGAGTAGGAGGTATATTTAAAATATTTTTGTTCTCCATTTTTGTATAAAAATGGAGAATATAGGTGACATATTTAGCATGTGAAGGTCTGGTCGTGGCTAATGGCTTAAGTACCATCCGAAGGTATATTTATAGACCTATAAAATAGATCGATGGTATTTTGGGCGTATATTACCTCTAACTTAAGAGTAGCGTACGAAGTACGTGAGGTTTTGTATCGTAAAATAGTCGTAAACGCTCTTTTTAGTTTTTAGCCAGTTTTTGTTAAAGCTAGTTTGAGGTTCAAGTTTACGTAATAGATTTCAGTGAAAATGTAGAGCATGGCAAATTGAGACAGTTTTAGTTTGAAATTAATTTCGAAAAGACTTTTGCAGTGCTTCGTATAGCATAATACGTATAGCATAATGCGTAAAGGTTTTTTTAAACAAGCGAAATTAGGATAACACAAAATGATAAAGGTATCTGAATAATATAAAATAAAAATCGATTGTTTTATATTAGTAATAAATTAGTTTAGACAAGAATCACACAGAACCTTTAAGTCGTCCTAGCAACGTCACCAGGTTAATACTACGAAAATATTCTCATCAAACCTTGATATGTTTGCAAATTTTCAAGCAAACTGGAGTTAAAGAAGTATATCGAAATAGCTATATGTAAAATTTTCTTACACTCATAGATAGTTTAATATATTATTAGAATGTAATCTTTTGTCAATTATTTATTATTCTACCGTTGCTGGGCCACGGCTTTTACACATACTACAAATAGATGCGTAAACACGCGTTGCCCTAGCAACGTGTATGTCACTTTATACAAACAAACATTTGTAATATTTATTAAATTTAATGTAATTTTCATGCATTGTTTAAAACCATAATATTAGCATTCTGCATTCCTTCTCTATGTAAACTATAATAATAACAAATATCATACTCCTTTGTCCGCGTAACTCACTTAAAAAGTAATACAAAGGTTTTGTTTCACTTATTATTAATATTTATATATATTATTGAACACAATTCGATATGTATCAAGATATATATTAATAACATATACAGCAGTCTTATCGCTTCAAGTATTCTATATTAGTTACAGTTGATCTTCACAATCAATTACGACCATCTGTATGTGACCAGTGTAATAATGGTATCTTAAATGATTAAGCGATTACATGGATATCTGAGTGAAATCTCGATAGATTGACGGACGTCTACAGTTGTTTGTTTAGGAGTATGATTTCGTAAATAGAGCCTTAATGTGCTATAGTTCTAATGGCCTATCAATTTAGTAGTAAAATTGAAGCCGGAGGTCAGAGGTTCGATTATCGCTTTGGGCCATTTGGCACAATTCTAACTTAAATACTCGCTCGTTCATTGTCCTCAGATTGTTTTACATATTTGTAATCTTTACGCGTTCTTCTTGTAAATAAAAGTATATGTATATAAAACACATGGTAATATGTGTAATTTTATAAATTTAATATGTTCCTAAAGATTTTTTGCACAACTGGAATGGCTGGCTTAAATGGAAATAGACTGGATATATCATAAGAGGTATCGAGAAGTGCAATAAGACTATCTTCTTCTAGCACTCAAGGGACAAACAAAGAAAAAGGGAAAGATTATAAACAAGACGAGATTCTAGACTTTATATATTGAATATTGAGCTCCGTAACTCAATTACGGATGGAAAATAGAAAACGGTGTGTCCTGGTAATATTTTCTCTCTGACTATCCTGCTATGTGGGAAAACGCGTGAAGCTGCCCATTGATAATAAATTGACGAAAATAAAACTTGGGTACTATTTTTTAATTTTTCAGTAAAAGTCAAAATCATATAATTTTAGTTAAAACTAGCGGCCCGCCCGTGTGAACTACAAAAAAGCTGCAGTCTAGCTTTTCATTTAATCAATTCTTTTACTACCAGTAAAAGAGTTTTCGTGATCAGACCAATAGATATAGATAAGACCTCGTTTTATAATCCATGCTTCATTTTTTTCCGGTCAATGCGAATATTGTCTAATAATATTTTCTATATTGGCCGATAATAATGGTTGAAGTGGCGAATATTATGTTTATATCTCTTTAGATATTATAAAAGACGATAGATTAACAATTAATTTGTATTTTAATGTTCGTGGATAAATTATAATATAATTATTTCTTTATTTATTACGTCCATATATTAGAGTTCTACCATGGGAAAAATATGTTACTAAACATCGTCACCTTACTAACGACCACCTTATTAACCATGAATAAGTTTAGAGTTAATTTGTAGGCAATAGGAGTAGGAACTATGACAAATTTATTCCAGGTCGTATCTTGTAAGTGGTATTAGTAGGATCTTTTCAAGTTTCATTAGGCAGAGACAAGAGCTCAGATAGTTGAAGTGAGTGTTAATGCATTCTAAAGGGGCCCAAAGGGCTTTGCAAGTCCCAGGCAAAGCTTCGAGCTCCTCTTTCTACAACATGATGAATCCATGCAGGCAGGCTAAGGACTTTCTTGTCTTTTTGAAATTTTCATTTAATTCTGTTTATAGTGAAACTAAACAATGATGTATCGATATACTATATATTATTAATTATAATAATACAGTAAGTCAATTATGTCTTTACATTAAATATATTTACGAATATATTTAGTGGGATGAAAAATAGAATTAAAATTTTAGTCTGTTTGTATGGGCACATCGTCGTAGTTACAGGACTAATTTGAATGATACTTTTTTGTTTTATAGATTTTAACCTTAAGCATGACTAAGGGGTAACTGATTTCGAAGAGTTTCACTATTTGTTTAGCCATAAAAGACAACAAAAACAAATAAAAATGCCACCTTAGCATAAATTGAGATATAAAAAAATATATCGGGAAAAACTGATCAAAGAAAAGTAAATGCTTAACAATATCCGTTAAACGTAAAGAAAAATCTAGAAAATCTAATGAAGAATTATGATGTGAAACTTTAAGAAATAAGCAAATGCAGCATTAGTAAAAGTGTTTTAACATTTTTAAAGTGTTATTCACAAGAGGAAATTGAAAAACATTTTTAGAAAACGTATACAAATTTGAATGCAGCGGGATTCGAAGAACGGAGAAAAGACAAAAAATTTAAGCTCAAAATAATTACAATCATCTGGTACACCAGATTTCGAAGTCATTGATCCCAGAAAATTACTAACTTAAAGGTAGAATATAATGGAATAAGTATGTCATAAATTCAACGCAAATGGAGTAGCACATATATGCTCACTAGTAGATGCCCGCAACTCCATTTGCGTTTTAATTCTATACTTGGAATAACTTATATATTTTATATTATTAATTTACTTAAAATTATGTATAAATTTAAGTATTGCCTAAAAAATGTACTCTTATATTATTTCTAAGAACGAATTGACTAAAAGATACATTACAGTTTTTCACGACGTACATATAAAAATCAATAAAATTCACCCCAACACACAAATTCAATTTGCTTCGCTTTTTATTTTAATGGATATCTAAAAGCATTGACAGGTATGGAAGAATTGTCGCAGCTCGGTAGGATCAGTCTGATGGATCGCTTTTAATATAAAGCAAAAGACGTCCAAAATTTAATTTATAAACAATATTTTCAGAGCTTTAGCTTCACGCTGTATCCCTTTTAGCCGGAGATAACCTAGTGTCATGATACTCTGTTTCCGCCTGAATTAGAGACATTTCAAATTGACTGGCGGAAATCAATGCCTTCCATTAAAATAATTTAAATATAATCTTTCCACCGAGTGAGAATCGAACCCACAACCAGTCGCGATTACAGTCGGACACTGTCCCTAAATCTACTAACATATATTTATTTAACGTTTAACATGCGTTTGTTATAACTATTTGTATTTATATGGTTCTAAATTTTCACTCGTATCCAGATTAGACATTTATATAACATATATTTATATAACCTAGCTATGACAGACTCCGCAGAACCGATTTCTTAGAAGTGATTGGCGGTAGACGCGGTGAGCGAGGCGGACGAGCGACAAACACTAGTAATTTCATTACGCATAGTGTCTTGTGTCTCCGTCACTCCTCAACTCTCGTTGGCTGCTCGGATATACCTGCGTGAAATTTTCGGAAAGCCGAGATACATAGTTACATATATTTTGTAAAAAATACATGTACACAGAAATTGATGAATATAATGATGTATCATACACTTTTACGAATATATGTAATATCAAATCGCTCTGAATGTCAAAGCGATTGATTGTGGGTTCGATCGATCGCTAATCGGAGGAATAATTATATTTAAATTAATTTTATTTTTCCGCTATGGTATGACAAAGAGAACCGTAAATTTCCACTCAACATACAACACGCCTGGATGGAATGTCACTCCTTAGGTGGAAAGTGGAGATCGGAGTGTTTTGACACTAGGTTCTCTCTGACTACCATGTTGTACACGAAAAGAGTGAAGCTGCAAAAAGGACATTATTATATGCAAATTAAAGTAAAACAAAATGAAACGAAAGCGAAAAATAAAGGTTTTATTTAAAACATATTTCAGATCTACATCTATTTTACTTTGTTCTTGTTAATTTATCTAGCTACACTCGTCTTAAAGAGCCGTGGCAACGTGTAATTCATTAAGTGAAGTACCATTTTGTATTGATTTGGGGATATTAGATGGCGAATCCCAAAGTGTTCACGCAATAATTTTGAATTTGATAAAGATATCCCCGAGCGGTAATCGAACCTATGACCTACGAATCGTGTCTACATTGAGACATCCTTTTAATATTATCTATCAATGAAAGTACCGTTTACCATGGACTAAGCTTTGTTATCATTTAAGCCATACAAATAATAATGCATTTCACATTTTGTTATCATAAGTTAACAAATATTATTATAAATTCTCTTTCTTCGTGTGTATGAGCAATAAAAATTAAGTCTCATTATAGTGACGAAGCTTGAATACTTTTGTTTGCTGAATAAAATGGACACGCGTTCAAATTTGACATAAGAAATAATATAAATACCGAATTTATTCACAAATAGTAGAAGTCATAAATATGTATATAATAAATTGTTAGTAAGAAATTTTGAAACTTGATTCGATAAATTTTGTCAAAAGTCTATTTATTTCTAAGTTATATTTAAATACGACTTAGTGACCCGCACGTTTTAACTTCCATATTTTCATCTGCATATAGTTTTTCCCGTAGCCATATAAATTACGAGCAATCCTCTATTACCGTTCCACTGCCTAAGGAGTCTCGACGACAAATTTATGATTTCTACGTAACAAATTGAAATCCGTATGCAAAGTAGAATTGAAAGAATCTTTTTTCGTTCGATAATTGAGAATACTGGAGGAATATTAGTTTATACAGTGAATAATTAATTTAGTTAGGAATCTATGAAAACGGTTAACTCATTATTTTAAAAAGAAAAGACATTGAAATAAGAGACAGCGTCTGACTTTAAAGTACTTTTTTAAAGCACTGTGCTCTTTTTGCCTAGCTGCTATGCAGTAAAAGCTAAGAACTATGGCTCTTGAAAACACAATATAGCAGATTTTCTTAAAATCTTCCTACAGAGAAGCTAACGGCGAAAATACGGTGTAATAAGCGTATAAGAATTTGGACGTTTCTAGACAAAACGTATAGCTGAGTAGTCAAAGTATTTGGTCGATTTCTAATAGGCGTGGTTTCGAGACCCGCTACGTTCTAATTTTTATAAGTTCTCTAAAACTATTATTTTTACCTTAAGTATATTTAAATATAACAAAATTATAAGTAATTATTATCCGTGATTTTTCGAGAACATCACGATTTCACTGATACTAATTCGCTTTCGTGTTTTCTTATCAATTTATCTGAGTACATCTTAATATATGAAAAGGTGTCTCATTTATTGACGCAACAGTTGCGTAGAGAGAACATACTTGACTGCTCACTATAAGTTTAAATGCCGCTCGAGAATATATAATATATACTTGCCTATATTATAGACTTTGCTAAAGAAAATAGAAATCTACATATAACTTAGGTATCAAGCATGTTTTTGTATGCGCGTTGAGGAATAGATAAAAAATTTTAAGTTAATTTTATATCAAGTACAAGTGGAAAATTACTAAAATAAGTAAGTCAAGATATTAAAGACGCGAAATTGACTGCGCAGTTAATAAAAATATATATATAAATTATGCTTTTAAAATCGGCTTTTAAAAGTAATAACAAAAGTCGTTCAATTAAGGCGTGATGAGCGTACAAAGATATGTGTGTACTAGCTTTTTGTAAATGATTTCAACTACTTTATACTATACTATACTAAAACAGAAAACAATGTGTCTGTACATTAAATATATTAAAGAAAAATATATTGAGAGGGACGAAAAAAGAGTATAGAAATTTAATCTATGATTTTTTAGAATTACGCCTAGCTCTTTGTCTGTATGTACACACTTCTTTCTAGTTATTCAAATCATTATACAAATAACTTCATTCAAAATGGATTTGAATAAAACTTTGATTGTTGAATAGCTTTAAATCCTGGACAGGTTTTAGGGTATAATTTATTTCAAAGAGTAAAACACCTGAAGTAAACTATAAGTCGGCTTAAGAAACTTCGTTCAGCGTGTCTATTTTCCGTCAACATATAAAAATTAAATATTCCGAACAACTGTTTATTTGTAATTCATATCTTACAAACTCTACATCAGACTGGCAACATTTTGCATTTACAATGTGATAAAATACGATTAAATTATGGTATTTCCTTGTTCCTTAATGCCATATTAAGCAAAACATTTTTTCAATATACCTCTAGAATTTTTACACTTTTTTATGGCCCACTTTTACATGAGTCCGTTATTCATTACCGGAATGGTCTTCACAATATTAAACACAATTCACAAGTTTATTTTATTTTTTTTCAAAAGGAAAATAAAATAAATAAAGCATATCTACTTTGTATGTATGGTTTTCCCTCCTGCTTATATTAATATAGCTTAGCGTAGCTTGTGTGACAATATTGGATGGATTCGATATATCTTATGAATGAGATATCGGTTTATGATAAGCAATTCCTTTTGCTATCCGGTTAACTGACCAGTGTCATAGATTTGATTGTGTGTAGTATGGCTAAGCTTAATATAAATTAGAAAATGCATTTTTTATTTAAAGTAAATATTCTTTACAATCTATTTACTAATAAAAAAACAAAACTGTTTTCTTGTTTAACTTTTTTTTAGCAAAAAAAGTAATCTATATTGAATAACTTATGCCTTATAATCTATCATGGATACTTCCTTTGAAACAAACGAGTAAAATATGTAGTGCCGTTCGAAAATGAACACGTCGCGTCGCATCACATCAATAATCCATAAAGCCAGTTGTCAATAGAAAAGTTTGGCGTCTCCAATACGTTTTTCAACAAAGGAATAACTTTTGGAATTTTTGTCAGCTTTTTGTGAATTATATATGAGAATATTAATTTTGATCTTGGTATGATACGTTAAATATTTATATTTAATATTTAAAACAATAATTACCAATAAGTAACTCTTTGAAAATAATAAAAATATTAAACACTGTAAAATATATAAAATCCCGAATTGCGCTTATTTTCACGTAGTTTCAATATTGTAAATTAAAAAAATGATTTTTAATCTGCCCACTAATGAGCCATTTGGCAACGCACAATTACACCAAGCGGAGCAGCAAACTAATTAGTACCTTTATTCGATACCTGTATTTTTAAGTTATATACCGGTGTTTACTATGTTACCTGTATCGTTACTGTACTTTGATAGTTTTTCGGTAGCAGTCTTAGGAATCGGTGCGCATAATATCTGTAAATATGTTTAAAAACCGGTTCGACTTTTTCAAGTTCGGTACCGGTAAAACGCCCTGGTTATAATACAAGGGGTGGCTTATATAAATTTATATGTTATTTGTAACTAAGTAGCATTTTAAATGGTGAACTATCAAAAAAATTACGTCATATTATATTTATTGTATATATTATTGCACCATTCAATTTATCTAGTAAACAATTTTTTGAAAACTGATCAATGACTGTGAACAAAAAAAATTTTGCGAGTGTTTTTGCGATAAAGTAAATATGGGTTCCCAAATAAAATTTAGAGACTATTAGAAGCATCTTAATACTAGGTTCTTAATATCCTACTAAATACTAACAAATAAGCTTAACAAAACTACAAGGAAGACACTTAAATTTACTTCTCGCAATCGAGGCTATCCTACCTTTGGCTGAGCATTGAGTTCATTCTGTTGTCATTGGATCTGGATACGTGTACAAATTTTCAAATGAATCAAACGCCAAAAAGTGAGTCAGAACAGCGTTACAATATATTCTTATATAATATAATAAGATGATGATGCGTAGATGAAACTAATAACAATAAAGAAATATATATATTTTCCTATATCACAAGTTACCTATCTAAAAATATTGTACATACAGTAATACTTACGATGTAGGATGAGTAATGTTTCTATGTTCAAAAGGGTTGTAATCATCTTTTCCTTCTACGCTGGCTGCATCAAGTGTAACTGTTGACTCCATTTTGAATTCTTCATCATTTTTCTTCTCCATACTGTAAATTTTATTTCTATAGTACTATATATTTTATTTGATTTTTAAAACGAATCTATGATCCTGGCCATCGCAGTGGGTCTGACTGAAGAAACGATAGGTTGTGGGTTCGATTTCCATTCGGGGGCATTATTATATTTATATTATTTTTGAAGGTGCAAGACAGAGCGCCGCGTTGAATTACGCCACTCAACACGCTCTATTTCGATCGGAAAGTGGAAAACGGAGTACTTTTAACGGACACAAACTTCTCTCTAACTACGCTCCTGTTCGGGAAAACGCGTGAAGCTGATCATATATTATTATATTTGATTCAAGCAAAATATCATTTGTAAATATACGGCAAAAAATGTGAAGCTAAAAATAGTTGCGTCTTATGTAACAAACAAAGGATATTGAGTTTTAAAAACTTGTCTTTAAGTGCAGTAATTAGTAAAAAAAACTATGCTCAAATTCGTTTACGGATAAATGTGTAATAAACAATTTATAACTAACCTAAATATTAAGAAGAAGAGTGGAAAAGAAGTACCTAAATAGATGTTTTCTTGACCTTATTAGACAAACTATGGCGTTAACCAGAGTATCGTGATCTCCATCACACTCTGTTTATATATTTAATAATTTAAATATTTACCTTTTACTTCTCTGAGTTATATATTTTCTTACGGATCAAACCCACAATAATTGCTTTTGCAGTCCCATGCTGTTCTACTGTGCCATAATAACACTAACACATATTTTGGAAATAGCTGGCTGACAATAGAAGTAGTGTGTTCGATATAAAGTCGTTGAATGTCTATGTTTAAAAAGTATATTCGATTCTCTTATCTGGATACACAAAGCGCGAAGTTAAATTCCGCCAATTGACACGCAATATCCCAAAAAAATGTAGAGAACAGAGAGCTCTAACACTAATTTCTATATATCTGCCATGCTATGCTGAAAATACTTCTATATAGATAGAAAAAAATACAGATATATTAAAACGCTTATTATTATTTTAGTTACGTATATGAACGTACACGTGTAAATAATTTTGTTTCGTAGAATTTGATTCTCGATCTCAAATTTCTTTTAAAATACTGACTTGTTTTTTTATACGATGCCATATTTTCTGTGCCATCAGCTAAATCGCAAAATAATATTATTACAAGATAAACAAAATTAAAATTAATTAATTTTTGTTTGTTTTGTTTATAAGAGTTGAGAAATGAAAATAATTAGATTATGAATGATCATTCCACCAAGTGGGAGTGGAACCTACAGCCAACCGCGTTTCATGTCAGATACTGTACCGTTGCGCCACTATGGAACACAAACAAACTATTAGAAATCAAAGCACATGAAGACTACCATACCAACATAAGAGTAAAATATCAGATAAATCTCGTTAATTGCTTTCCCAAAATAGTGTTGCCTTATATTTAAATTTAAATAAAACTAACTGAACTAGCATACGAAATTCAAGTTTGACAAGTAACAAGTAGTCTGCGAACAAATTTACAGAAATTTTATCGATTAAAATAATATGTATTTTCAAGTATTAAATGCCAGTAAAAGTCGAGACGTTGCGTGTTGCGTGGCGGAACTCAACGCAGTGCTTAGTGATTATGTACCAGAGCAAAGAAAATTTAAATATTTTAAATGTAAGTCATTTCCCTGAGCGGGAATCGAACCCACAACCAATCGCCCTTACAGTCAGACGCTGTTCAAATACGTGGTTTTATTTATTTTTGCGGAATTTAGATATTATGATTATAATAATACGAATTGTATAACAACAGTATCTTAACAGTTGTAATTTTTCGCTTAAGTAAAATACTAATTTTTGTTTTCATCAAGACATTTCATTTCACACCGATCATTTCAAACTGTACTATTTATATTAATATTATTAATGCGAAAGTAACTCTTCAAATAATCTACCAACTAATCTGTCTGTAAATCTATCAACTAATTTGTCTGTCGGTCTGTTTGTGATGTCATGACGACCAAGCCGCTGAACCGATTGTTATGAAATCTGATACAGATACACTTGAGGGCCTTGGGATGAACATTAGGCATTTTTTTTCGTTTTTCCAGGAATTGCATTGTTTTACGAAAAGGCCGCCGAAAATAGTTTATAATACAAAATGTATTTATAGTATATAGCGTTGGCTTCCTAATAAATGAAAAAAACAATCTTCTGTAAGATAAGTTTCTATTGGTGTTGTGCGTTGCCTGCCAGTTATGAGTGGAACAGGCACAGGCTCGCACAATGCTAAGTAAAAATCATGTATGACGGAATTGTTCCCCTTTAAATGCCCAAAAAAAAAATCATTCAATTCAATTCAGCATATAACTGTCTATTTTTTAAGGACACATTATAACCTTTTTATGGTAATGGAAATTTGTTCTAACACAAATATGTTATTTATCACAATTATTAAATTTTTAACGACATTGTGTTTATAACTATTTGATTTCAATGAATATATTTGGAGATATTATAGTTTTGAAATAGCTCCGCAATAAAATTATGATCAAGTATTCAAGTATGTGCAAGACGAACGGTCAGGTCACGGTCATGAGTGGGGAGGTTGCGGGCCGGTGGCTCTACGAGGTAGCACACGAAATAATAGTTATTTCGTGTGTCTAGTTCACGCGGACGAAGCCGCGTGCGGGTCGCTAGTCAATAATATAATCAATCCTCCATCCTAAATTATAGGGATCAAACCCATATTCAATCTCGTTTCTGTCAGACGGCCTGCCTACAATGGCCTACAATGTTCCTCCAGTGGATTGACACAATCACAAATTCAATTAAACTGGCAGGCAGTCTATGTGATACGCCGCAATCAAAACAAAATTTGGCAAAATATCATTTGTAAATATTAACTTTATATTACAAATTCTGTAACTTTCAGCTTTAATTTGTAATATAATACACTGTTTTCTCATAATACACTAAAAGTTCATTTACTTAACCAAAATAAATATAATAAACATGTAAAGTAGTTACGTACTGATTTTGAGCCATATTTATTCACACACACACACACACACTATTCCACAAATCATTCAATATTAGACACTTACTATTTTGCAATCACTATATACTATAAACGGCAAGCTATCAGTCGCTAGTGATGATGACTGAACGCATTTCATGATATCAAGACTTCATTGAAGTGGGGTGACCATGATGCATGACCACTAAAGGTTGGTCTCACATCCTGTTTACATCGCCATTCACTTCTTATGTTAGTTTTTATGCTATTCATACGAGTATTACAACAAAATTTTAATATATTTTTTTTCTATATTGTATAATGGGTACTATTTATATAGTATAACTAAGAAGTGTCTGAATACAAACGCCGTGAGTGAAGATTGACTCTTTGTGAAGTTTATTTCTCATTTGGTGGAATTTTCATTATATTTTATATTGAAGTTCGGTAAATGAATCGCTACTAAAATTATTAAATTGATAAATAATTTTTTAAGTCAAATGAGTAAAAATACATAAATGAATACTTGTAAAATATATTTCTTCATATTTCATGTTCTTGTAAGCTTTACGTTTTTTCCCGCACACTGGGATAGTCAAAGAGAGCATAGTGTCGAAACACTTCGTTCTCCACTTTCCGCCCGAACTGGAGTGATTACGTGTTGAGTGGTAGAATTCAATGCCGCTCTTTGTCCTAGGTACCAAAGCGGAAAAATTAAAATAAATAAAATATAATAATTTTAGAAAATTAAACGCGGGGGGCGTTTAATTCGAACTCACAACCAATCGTGTCTTCAGTCAGTCCCACTGCGATGTCCAGGATCATAGATTAATATAAAAAAACTAATATAATGGTGTATTCTTGTGTTTTAAAAAAAATATTTATCGTCATTCACATGTATAATGTACAATAATATTTATGAAATGAACAATAATTTTCCTTAAAAGTAACTTTGTAAATTAAATGAAAAACATTAATTATTTGAAAATATTTATATTAGCTTTATTTATTTAACCAATTCAGGTGCATACGATTACGATGTGGCGAAATTTTGTATATATGTGACAGAATCAGCGAATCATGTTTGTTCGGGTGGAACGCAACTTGCCTTAAAGCGGCATATTTTAAAAGGACCAGCGGTTTTATATAAAATACCGTTAAAAACGTTTATTTATTTCCTACAAAATAATTGCAAATTTGATTTTTAATCAAGTGTGAAAATACGTGGTCATCGATCTAAATACTGAGGCTATTGTGACGCGGTGGTACAGTATCTAACTGTAAACGCGATTGGCTGAGAGTTCAATTCCCACTCGGGAGAATGATTATATTTAAAATATTTTTATTTCTCCGCTCTGGTCACAGACAGACACACAGCGCGTCATTGAGTTCCACTCAACACTCAATGTCTCGATTTCAGGCGGAATTTGGAGAAGGGAGTGTTTTGACACTACGTTCTCTCTGACTATCTGCTACCCGAGAAAAAGCGTAAAGCTGCTGCTTTTTTGTGAAAATATGTATACTTTTCACCGCATATTATGTATTTTTTAAATAGAATAGCTCATTTAGCCATATATAGATATAAATAAAAAGAAAAATACTATTTGAAACAAGAAACATATTATAATATTTATTTTCTAATAGTTGAAGTTTTAATTTGTTTTTAATCATAATATATGGTCACAGTACTCTGAGATAAATAGGTAGATAAATAAATCTAAGAGTGAATGTTACTCAATGTCACGTTAGTTCGTCTGTTGATAGTTTTATTTACAGAATGTTCAGAAAAACGTTTAAACAAAAGTTATTAACATCATCATCAAAATTTGCCTTGAAATAACATAATAAAAATAATTTTGTGTAAGTCTATTCATACATGTACACTAGACAAGTTATATAATATACAATTTATAAGGTCGTATAGGTCTTAGACACTAGTTATAACTAATAAAGTATAGTATTTCACAAAATTGTGGTAATTTTATTATGATATCATGTAAAATATACTTTTTTAAAAGGTAAAAATTTAATTATTACTTATATATATATATTTTTATACTCAATACGTAATGTCTGGCATTCAGGGGGAAAACGGAGAACGGAGTGTCTTAACACTGCATTCGCTCTGCCTACGCTGTTATGCAGGATAAAACGTAAAGTTACATTTGGATGTTTTCAAGCCTTGGCAGTAACGAACATTAAAATAAATTACAGCAAAAAAATGCGAATATATAACATAATTTATACTTTATAGGATAGTCGATGCCTGATTGACGTATAATTGATATCAAGTGAATATTTTTGTTATTAAATTATACACAAACATATATGGAAACTAGGTTAAAATGTTTTAGTAGGTTAAGCACCTAACATAATGGTGATAAAGCCAAATTAAATATAAACGTGTACAAACGTAATGGACACGTGTATAAAGGCCGCATGTTTCGCGTAGAACTGAAAACCCCACAGTTGAAATTATTACCCCAGAAACAAATGTTATATTTGCGTTTATATAAACTATGATTTTGAATTTCAATTAAACTATGATGGCAACCTTATACTACAGCTTTACTCTTTATCCCGCATAGCAAGGTCGGCCTAGAGAACTTAGTGTGAAGACAATCGAGACATCGCATGTTGAGTGGCGGGATTCAATGCCGCGCTTTGTTTTATCAGATCAGGGAAATTAAAATAATTTAAATATTTACAGTTTACAGTTCCCAAGTGCATTTCACAGCCATGGCTGGGTGTTAAAATTTTTTGACATAGTTGTTTGAAAAGCCTTCTAAATATATCTCTGGGTTCGAATCCAAATCGTAGCATTATTTTGAAGTATTCAGTATTTTCATATTTCCTATATTTGTGTGCTTACTAAGTAATATTTTCATTTTACAAGTTAGAAGTTGACCACTTATAAAGATTTTTATAACTCTTGTCATGTTCAATATCCTATATATGACATAAAATAATAATTGACATTTGCTGAACTGTCACGCTTGGGTGTCATAAAATATGATATGTCATAAAATAGAGCTAAACCTAAATTGTCGTTCCAAAAAATCGCTTACATTTCGCTGGTTTTTTATATGCGTATTTTAATATATATTTTTTTAACTATCTTCTACTTTGCATGGAGACCCAGCACAAGTACTTAATACTGATGTGCACAAATATTATATATTAGGTAAAAAATATATAAGGCTGCTGTTTATGATGCGCAAATATTCGCCTAGTAGTATTAACTAGTGACGCGCTGTCACAGCAGAGATATATTATTTTTTTTATATTATTAAGTATGCATTACTTCTATTCACAACATGTTGGCATTGAAATTGGCCCAAAATAATGATTATATTTTTTTAAAGTGGTAATTTGTTTCAGCTCATTCATGTTTTTTTGTCTCGGCATAAAGACCCTAGTGACACTGCGTTCTCAGCAATCGTCGCGTATTCAAAACGTTGAGTAATGAATGCCGAAACTTCATTTTATTCATTCATGAGAGAAAAGGATAAAACCAAAAGAAATAAAACCATTCCCTGTCGTGTGAATCGAATCTACAACCATCGCGCGTACTGTCCCACTGTGCCTCAATGGCCGCAAAGTTCAATATTTTTTTATTTGTTAACGAAAGCTGCCGACCATACTGAATAAATTTACTAATGAAGCATTTACCTATTTCTTATAGTAAAGCTAGTCTATTATGGTTATTTTTCATTTGCACCGGATCTTGAGTTTTTATGCGTTGACAGAGAGAGTACGCATCACACTGAGAAAATTGTGCTAAGGTGACTTTTAATTATTTCCTATAAATTAGCTGCTCTATTATTATTCTACATTAGGTGTTCCTGTCTTCGAAATTTAATATACCCTAAGTTCTGCTTAGGGTTAAAAGCTATAAATAAAATGTTTCTGTATACCTACTGTTGACATTAAAGCTTGGTGTCAAAAATTAAACTTACACATCAATATTTCGGACGACTGTAATTTTTTTTTCAGTTAAAGCCTTTTTAAGAAAAAGAGCTTTCCGAGAGCATTTGCTATTTTCGAATATTTATAGTAGACTATTATGGTTCTTTATCGGCTTCAAATATCAAATGCGCATGACGATAATCGAAACTTTGTTTAAGGTGACCATTCGTTATCTGTTATACTTTAGCTAGGCTTATATAGTTCTTTATCAAATGTCCCATACCTTTAATGTTTTAAGTCAGCGGCAAATTATTCATTATGCTGAACATCTTTTGTCAAAGTATTGCTTTAATTCTTATAGTTTAGTACCTCTATTATAGTTCTAAATCAGGTGTTTCTCTAAATCATTTATACCCTTAGTCCTGACCAGCCTTATTTGGTAAACTACAAAAAAGTTTCATTCAAATCGGTCAAGTTACTACGAAAATGTGCGTGTACAAACAGACAGACAGACACACACATTTTAAGAATCATAGAATTCTCTTAAATATATTCAATGAATAGACACAACTTTTTTACTGTTTTATTATAGTATAGAAGATAAGTTTAGATTAGATTCTGCTATCAAACAGTAAGAAAAATAAAACAATCAAGACACTAAATATACATTTGTAATATAAATGATAAATGAATGTGAATGCTACATATATTTAATAACATTCTAGAATATTAAGTATAATTCATGGCACGAATAATGGATGTAATGCCTTATAATTCTCTTAGTATTATAACCAATAACAAAAAGTCCCATTAACAAAGTTTTGATTAGTGTGGTGCGCATTTGACATTTGAAGCTGATGAAGAACCAAAATAATTACCTAAAATATTAGAAAATGGCAAATGCCGCCGAAAAAAAAACTGGACCATCCATGATAGACCGGCTAAGTCTAGCTATTTCACTTTTTACTTATAGTTCTATGAAATATGGTAATGCCGCATTCGTTTAAAAAATATTCATTGTGGCGCGCAGTTTTCCTTCAAATATAAAAAAAATTCAATCGTGCTGCATTAGGGTAGCGTCTCAATGGAAACGCGATAGTTGTGGGTTTGATCCCTACTTTATGGAATGAATATATTTATATTGCTTAAATTTTTTCTTTATAGTAAGAAAAAGGTGGTCGTTGAATTCAGTTCACAACGTCTCTAATTGGATCATCTCAGAAAGCACCCTTTCTTAAAAGAGTCAGTGTGTAAGTTTAAGAGACTAGAAACTTACCACCTTTAAAGCATTATTATAATTTTTGGCCCAAGTTTTAATGTCAACAGTAGATACAGTAACATTTTGTTTTATGAGTCGTTTTTGTTGTATAGATTTTAACCCTGAGCAGAATTTAGGGTAAAATAAATTTCAAAAAGTGGAACAATAATAGACCAGCTAATTTATAAGAAATAATTAAAAGTCACCTGAACACAATTTGCGCAGTGTGATGCGTACTCTCTCTGTCAACGTTTAAGAATTTAAGATCCGGAGCACCTGAAGAAGAACCACAACGGACTAGCTATACTATAAGAAATAGGAAATGCTTCATTAGTAAAATTGTTTAGTATGGCGGGTAGCTTTTGTTAATCGTGCCACAGTGGGACAGGAAGCGCGATGGTTGGAGGTTCGATTCACACGTCAAAGAATGGACATGTTTATTTTATTTATTTTTTTTTTTCTTCAGTATGATAGCCCAAAAAAAAGATTTTTCAGTAATCAGTATGCAATGTCCTGAATACGGGTGGATTGCTGAGAACGCAGTGTCACTAGGTCCTTTTTGCCGAGACAGAAAAGCAAGAATGAGCTGACAAAAAATTACCTCTTTAAAAAAATATAATTATAATTTTGGGCCAATGTCAATACTAACATGTAGTAAATGGAAGTAATCCATACTTAATAATATAAATGCGAGAGTAACTCTGTCTGTCTCTTTTTCTGTGACCTGATCACGGCCGAACCGATTGTGATTTTTTATCGGGAATTTCATTGTTTTACGAAAGGCCGCTGAAAATACAAAACAGCTATATTCCACGCGGGTGACGCTGCGAGCGTGTCGCTAGTTAATATGCGTAACTTACGTATATAATAAAATGAACACAAAAGTGGGTTGTCGTCGACCGTGGTGGATGGTAGTGAGTTCAAATACTACTAGGCGAATATTTGTGAATCATAATATTTGTGTATACAAAATATGTGCACAACACTATTGACTGACTTAAAAATGAATTGAGTATTTGTACTGGGTCTCCGTGCAAAATAGAATAAAGGTAAAAAAATTATATATATTAAAATACGCATATAAAAAAACAGTAAAATGTAAGCGTTTTTTTATAACGAGAATTTAGGTTTAGCTCTATTTTCCAAGCGTGACAGTTCAGCAAATGTCAATTATTATTTTATGTATTAAGGGCTACTGAATTATATATAGGATTTTGAACGTGACAAGAGTTATAAAAATCTTTATAAGTGGACAACTTGTTACTTAATAAGCACATAAATATATATTTGTAAATAAACTTTCATGTTTCACATATATATATATATAATTAAACTTAAAATATTTTTCTGCTAAAAATATGGAATGCTAAGAACGTAAATATTTTTGTGTATCCCACAAATAAATTTTTGTTTTAGGTTCCAGCATCGGAGGCAAAGAGAAAAGTGTCAAGAGTAATTCGTCCGATCTTTTTGGCCGAATCTGAGACATTGCGTTTAGTGGCTAACGCCGCTTTTGTGTAGTCACCAGAGAAATGAAAATAATTTAAATATAATAGTGGGAAATCAAATCCAGAATCATCGCGTATACAGTTCGATGCTGTCACGCTGCACCACAATGGGCACAATTTTTTAATTCACTTACCTTCCAGGTGCTCTTATAAATATACGACTATGTACAATAAAATAACCATAGCTATTCTTTGGACCAATATTTGGATATTCTATGAGAACCCTCGTATTAGGATGTCAAAGACAAATCATTTCCATCTCTGTTCTAGATACGCAAAACTTAGTTTCATAGTTTTTTTTTCTGATTAACGCCTTTTGCCGTATAGCAGGATAATCAGAGAGAACCTAGACACTCCGTTGTCTATTTTTCGCCTGAAATCGAGATATTTATTATATAAAAACATTTTTAATAAACACTTCTATATTTGTACTATTGAATAGCAAGACTCGAACCCACACCTTTTGAAAACCGTCCATGCGCTATCACCGCTAAGCTGTATATTCTGTATCTTTTATTTTCATTGCTGACACACCTTAGGTTGGATAAGCATAAGCACACGTATGGGAATAAAAGTTTAAAATCTTAAAAAAGGTTAATTAAAATTTATAAATTTTAATATAACTAAATTACAAAATCATATAATACAAAATACAAAAAAAACCAAAAAGTGATATATTTCAATACAATAGCTTATGAGACAAGTACGTGAGTACGTGACAGTTAGTAGAACAATTCCATGCAAAACTGGAAAACAGTCGACATACAAAATTTTTATGGAAAAAACAAGTTTAATAAAATGAACGCTTGTTTACTGCTTTACTGACTTGGAATTCACTTTTACGCGTTTATACATTTTTTTCAGTTTGAGGGGTAAGTTGTTTATTATAATAATCTTTTTGCTTTAGTTTTAGTAGGAAAATTTTCAAGGCTATTTTGAGATACTCCTTATTCTGTGATTTGCTTATAATTTTCACACGTATCCGGATTTGTTGGTAATACGCAATATTTCCCTAGTTTTCTACCTTTAGAATTATAATTTTCTTTAATTTTTTTTTTCTTTTTGGTAAAAATTTTTTATGGGACTTAATTCGGAGTATACTCTATCTATTAAAGAAGAATTATCAAAATTGGGCTACTCTGTAAAAAGTTATGTATGATCTAATATTAAAAAAATATACTGGGTGAATTGAGTTTCCGTTTTTGTTAATATGCCAAAATTATAATTACTATTTAATTTTGTAACCATATTATTATTTATTCGAAAAATATCTCTCTAGTATAGTTAAGCAAAGCCCGGCGTTGGGTTTTGATGCCTAGCGTACAGTATTACTAAAATACGTTGAAATTTAAGAATCTGTAATTTTCACACTTAGAAAATTAAAAATATTTTTAGAAAACGGCGCGGCTTTGAATACCGCACCGTTCAAATTTTGATGTTTTCAAAAAAATATTTTTAATGTATTTATTTTTTAATTATTTAATTCCAACACTGAACATTGACTAACCAGGAACGAAAAAAAGTGTGACATTTTGAGCTATTGTATGTTACAGCTTAACAAAAATATTGTCAGATATTATATTATACTTTTTAATTTCATTTTATTACAAAGTAGTTAATCAAAATTTCAATTTCAATTTTTTTGTTATTTGTAGTAAAATTCAATTTCACGCTTTTTCCCACCTATCAGGGTACTTCATCAGAACTTGTCAAGTGTCAAGACACTCTGTTTTTCCCTTTTGTCTTAATGCCGCGCTGTCTTGTCTAGAGAGAATAAACAAAAATAATTTAATTATAATCATTCTACCGGGTGGGAGTCGAACCCGTGACCCACAGCTCCACTATAGCTGCGCCAATTATTAATCGCTCAAAGGGAAACTATTTTTCATTTAATATAGCACATTTTAAACTAAAATATATAAATAATACATTTTCATCAACATTTTGAAATTATTACGAAGCGAATTTCAGATTAACAAGTATATATAGTTTAGAAATTAAATAATAATTTAAAAAGTTTTCATCACTATTGATATTTTCTATACAAAGCAAGTAACATTCGCTGTGTCGTTCTTTTTTAAAGCGCAGTCGTTCATGTTGTTATAAAAACAAACAAGTCGAGAGTAAGCGGTGGACTAAAAAAACAAAAATTGAAAAACAAAATGATATTTATTTTTTCTTTTACACAATACCATACACATACATATACTTTTATTATTTGTCTAGCTTAAATTTTAATCAAAAATTTATATTTATTTTTTCCGCATCTTCCTTTTTCTCGCATAGCAAGGTAGTCAGAGAGAACCGAGTGCTAATACACTCCGCTCTCCACTTTCCGTCCGAATTCGATACGTTGAGTGGCGGAGCTGAACACCGCGCTGTGTCTTATGTAATTGAATATAAGACGGCATCAAACGGCAATGCATATAAAA
This sequence comes from Podotricha telesiphe, assembly GCA_038994665.1. Taxonomy (NCBI): domain Eukaryota; kingdom Metazoa; phylum Arthropoda; class Insecta; order Lepidoptera; family Nymphalidae; genus Podotricha; species Podotricha telesiphe. The sequence continues at coordinate 59,773 of JAOYRR010000259.1, forward strand.
GCTTGTTTAAAAATTTTCACATACAATAATTTAACAAATTACCCTAAGATGTAATGTTAAAACATTTGTTTATAAAACCTTTTCTAAACGATTATACATTACAACTTTTACACACATATACATTACATATACACATTAGAAACAATTTAATTACCGACTGACCTCTATAGTCGTCTTAAGCAAATATATACAAATACGTACCGTACATCTTGACTTTATTTCATTATTATAAACTAATTATACTTAATGAAATATACTTATTTGAATAATAGTAAATATTTTATAAAATATTTTTTAAAATTATTTAATTAGAGAGGACTCGGATAGATAGTGAAGGCGTTAATGCGCATTTAAAAGGGGCCCTTAAACCTACATTTGGTTCGGAAGTCCGACGCACTGCTCGGATCTCCTTTCCCTGCAAAGCGATGGATACGGAAAATCCATGGAATGCTAAAAAAAATCTTCTCTTATATTTAGATTTAGGTATTTACAGTTTATTAGGAAAACTTAAGAGAGTTGGTGAGTGAGTTTAAAATATTTATAAAACTATAGAGTTAAGTACAACCTTTGAGTATTGAATATATGAAAAATATATAATATGAAAATATATACAAATATGAGTAGAGTTTTATAACTCTTCTCATAATTCTTACTTACTAAATGACTCACAGACAAATTACAGCTGGGTATAGCTATCTAAAATGTATCATGTAGGTTTCTTAGGGAGCATAGCATAGGGAAGCTCTAAAAAAGGATTCCCACGATAACCGTGCACAGGTAAAAATAGGGATTTAATATTTTTCATTAGATATTACGATTGATAAAATAAGGTTTAATAAAGTTCACGCAAAACAATTTGCGATCCACAACTCGTCTTGTATAAGTGGCTAGACACGTCAAAAGTGTTATTATCACACTTAGGATATAAAAAAACATTACAGAAAACGTATAAAATTAATTAATAACGTAGCAGTATTCGAACACGTGACTCTTGGAACCGACCAATTACTCTGACCGTTAAGCGATACGTTTGAATGTATGTTTTTTTTTAAATTTAATTTTAGTACGTTTTCTTTAATTATTTACGAATCATCATTTTTTTCATATAATTTTATAAATATTTATATATTGTATTTAATAAAGTTATATTTCTAAGCAATACATGGTAAAAATATTTAGATATAGCACATAGCATAAAGCAAAAAAATATTATTAAATACGAGCTGTTAGAAAGATATTGAATATTTTACAATTTATACACGTTTAACAAATCGTTATATATATACAATTTAGTCAAAAAAAATTCAATACATTTTTCTATATTACTTACGATAAAAGTTACTGAGAAGTGTCAAACCCCGTTTGAGTAAAAATCTTAAACCTCTTCATATAAAACTGAAGGAGTTCGAGCTTTTACAGTACCATATGTATATATTATTTACACAGGTTAAGTAACTTATACAAAATATTACTTTATCTTACAAAGTGAATTCTTTTTTTTTAATATAAAATTTTAAAACACATTTATATACAGAAATATAAGAAAGTTAATAAATACAAAATTAAGTATAAGCTTAATACAGCTCTCAAATTTTTTTCCAATAAATGCAGTCACTAGAAACTATCTATAACTATTCACATCCACTTTTAATTGTTTTTCACTTTAAAAATCGAAACGCAGTTTAAGTTAACACTTTCAAAGTGACATGAAATATTTTTACTCATAGAGAGGTTGCGATGATACAGCGCCCTTCGCCTGTCCCGTTCTGGGCCACGTAATGCGGTATAGGAACTGACTCCCTTCCTCGCCCGTCTCGATTACCTGTCAAAAGTAAAATCATACTTTAATATATATTTTAGACACGATAATAACTCGATTGACGCCATCGTGTCATCGCCACCGTGAACTGTATACGTGATTCCATTGGTTGTGGGTTCGATTCCCACTGGGAGGACTATATTTAAATAATTTTAATTTCTCCGCTTAGGTACTTAAGGTGAATTGAGTTCTGCCACTCAACATGCAATATCTCGATTTTGGGCGAATAGTGGACTTACCCAGCTTAAAAAAAAAGATAACTTTACCATCTTATACCATCTAGTATTAGGTAGTTAAGTGGCTACGGACTATGTGGAGTGATTTATCACAAAGTTTTCAGTCACTAGACACTATAAACTAGTACATAATTAATGTATGTTAAGAGAAAATACAAATGTATGATAACATCATTATCATTAAGCGATCGTAGCGGAATGGGAAACCATATAACTGTAAATGCGATTGGTTGTGGGTTCAATTTTAACTCGGGGTCACAATATTGTTAAGATATTTGAATTATTTCGCTTTGGTGTTACAAAGTGCTTAACAAATTATGTCTCGGTATTTTGGCGAAAGAGGATAACGAATTGTTTTTAAACCAATTCTCTCTGTCCACTGTTAGGGACACGATAACATGAATGATTGAATGATGAGAAAAACCATGAAGCTGAAAGTAAAAGCATATTTTTTAGATATACCTAAGTGTGCGACACTTAGGTATATCTATTTAGAATTTATTAATATAGAATTTTAATAAGTGTAGTTTTGAATATTATTAATTTATTAAGTGAATATCTTATATAATATTTTTAGATAGAAAAATAATCAAAAATATTTAAAAAATCAATAAGAAAAATTTAAACTTTTTAACTTCTAAGCTTCGTGCTTAAATCCTGCTATATACATTTTTTTATATATATAATTAGCACATATAAATAAAATAACATTGTGTACAAAAAGACACAACGAAACAAAAAAATGGGGCATCGGCAATTTTATAGCCATTATTTATTAATCGTAATAACGCGAAGAGAAAAACAAAATGCTAAATTTATAACCATCGATCATGGAAGTAAAAAATAGGAATACAAGGAACCAATAAATCTTTCAAGTATTTTTTTTTTACAATTTTGGAGGGTTACTCACACACTTTTTCATTTTTGAACCCGCGCCTCTTGGAAACCGTGGTTGGACGGTTGGCAAGAGGTGCGAGTTCGAATCCCGCTGTGTACAAATTTTTGTACGTTTTCTAAAAATGTTTTTCGATCTAACAACTAATGTGCGTTCAGTCTGATATTTTTCTACCGCACAATTAAGGTGATTTAACAATTGAATGAATTTAACAATTTAAGTTTCACAAACATTTTACAACAAATTACAAAGTGTAGTCAAAAGTTATAGCAAATTCAAGATTTTAACTACTTTTATAAATTTATTATTTTAAAATAATAATTAAATTTTGCGGCAAAGGGAAACATATCAGTTGTGAGTAATGTACGCTTTAGGTTGGAGTTGTAAACTAAACTCAGCCTTCTAATGCAGAAACGTACTTCATTATTACTCAACTTTGGATTGCTATAGCCGTAATATTAAGTAATTAATGAGAAACACTTAGCAACTTACTTTTTGTTAATAAAACTGCGTAGTGCAGGAGCGGCTCAAAATTCCGACGGGAATTGAATATAACGAGATTGAATAACATTTTCAATGAACGTTTAAAATTGGAAACTGTCCAAGGGGGTTGGTTGTGGGTTCGAATCCTGCTACGTTCATATTGTTGTACGTTTCCTAAAAATATCAATAGCACTTTTAAATTTTTTTTTTTCTACGCACACGAAGTTACGGACTATACGCTAATCGTCATATAGTTAAGTATATACTGAACTGTATTACTACATATATACATATATATCCTACTAATATTATAAACGCGAAAGTTTGTGAGGATGTTTGTTACTCTTTCACGTAAAAACTACTGAATGGATTTTAATGAAACTTTAAAATAATATAGCTTATACATCAGAATAACACATAGGCTACAAGTTATAAAGACAATGGGTGAATTGACCAAAATATCAAGTAAGTATCTTATGTTCAGGCCATTAAAGCCAAAATAGTGAACCATTGTAGTCAATAAATTAATATGGTAGTTAGATACTTTAATCGCTTCTGGTAATCTATACATTATAATAAAAATGTAACTGATCTCCGTCTGTACATGGAAGATATATCAAAAAATTATTATTCGGGGCATTTATCAATATAATAGAACCCGTAATAATTATTTTTAATTTTCTTTTCTGTATGTTTGTTTCTGGACGCTAACCTAAGAAACGGCTTAACCGATTTAAATGCCATTTTGACTATTGTATTATGGTAAGCTTTCCTTTACATTTAGAGCTTAGTTAATTTCAATTGCTTCATAAACAAACAAGTTAAAACTATTTAAATTGTAATTTAAGTAAAGTTTGTGTGAGAACGCGTGCGGGCTAAAAAAAACTAAATATTTTAGTCATATAGTTTACGCAGGCGCAGCCGCGAGCGGGTCGCTAGTATATAAATATAACTTACTTGAGTAATAGGTCTTGAGACCACGAGAGCGGGAAGGGCGGGATGTGCGCCGCTTCCCAAAGCAGTGCTTTGCGAACCGCTGCTAAACACAATCCTCTCCTTCTAGTCCCTCCAGTTCTGTGAAATATAATATAATTAAAATAAGTACTTTTGTATGCAATTCTTATTTTTGTCGTACAGGATGTATTAAAAATGCTTTTATTTTTAACACATGTAGCAATTGGTATTAATGTAGGAAAATCGCACACGTGTCCGGATCTGATGACAATACAATGAAGATGAGAATTGTAGAGCCACATGCTGAAACTCTCTCATTAACAAGTTTCTTTTGTTTCCATCCCTTTATTTTTTGTTCATATCTGCAACTTTTTAAATTATAATTATTTAAAAATGACCTGTTTAATTTATCTGTCTAAGACTGACTGTGAAAAAGCTAACATTATGGAGGCAACAATCATTAGGGGAAAATATAATAAAATAATGTCTCGGTTGCGGTATACCGATGATTTTAAAAGATTTTGAGCGTATACAATTTCAACTGCATTTGCGATGGCGATAATCTAATAACAAGGCTAAACGTTGTGGAAAGTTGGTGGAATAAAACTTCCATGTCCTGTCCAAACCAATTACCATGAAAGTTTTGTGTATATGTTCTTTTTTTTTTTTTTTTTTTTTTTTTTTTTTTTTTTTTTTTTTTTTTTTTTTTTTTTTTTTTTTTTTTTTTTTTTTTTTTTTTTTTTTTTTTTGATTTTAAAGTAAATAAAAATAAATTGCAATATTGAGGGCCGTCGTACTCGTAATATGCCGTGGCATAGTTTGCAGCATCTGACTCTAAATGCAATGATCGTGGGTTCGATTTCCATTCGAAGAAATAATTATATTTAAAGTACTTTTATTGTCCAGCACTGGTACCGGTGGTGAGAACTGAGTGTTATGACATTACTATGACTCTATGTACTTTGCTAACGTAAAGCTGATAATATTACACTCTTAAAATTATAATAAAAGAACTAAGAAAAATGTAATTTTGAGTTACATTTTTCTCTATAAAATTAGATTTTGCTAAATATCTCTATTAAATTGATTTTGCTATCTATTAATCTTTATCTAAGATTTTAAGCTAATCCACTTTTTTTTTTTAATTAGTTCTCCTTTGGTCGAATGTTTGTATGTAGGTTGATCTTTATAGTGGAGTAATTGCTTGTTATACTCCAATGAGAATGTATGCATTCCAGTGGCTAAATGTGTATTTTTTGCGAAGCTAAACTGGCGTTAAAACTTTGTATTAAAAATCTAGGTTCCAAGTTAGATTTTAGGGGATTATATAAATATTCTTTTTATTTTTTCGTGAAATTGTCTCGTATCAATTAAAATACATTTTTGTAGTGGTTTAGTTAGAATATTAAATTATTAATAAGTTATTTGTTATAATTTACAAAAGGTATCTACAAAAGGAATCGTGTTATATGAACATTTGAAATGTTACAAATGTTTGTAACTTTTTTTATTTATTAACTGATTGAAATGAAATACACTAAGTGAAAAATACTAAATGTTAAGGACAGCTCACCAAAATATACAATAGTCAAAACTGCATTGAAATCGGTTAAGCTGTTTCTGAGATCACCGAGCACAAGCGCACAGACAAACAGATAAACAGAAAAACAAATAAAAACAATTGTTTTGGTTTCTATTATATATAAATGATGATGAATGACAAATGCCGCCAATTTTTTTATTTCATATATCTTCCATGTACAGACAGCGATCAGTAACATTTTTATTATGTATATATAGATCAAACTCCATTTAGGTAAATATTCGTATGAATTACGCGTTGCTGTCATGTTGAATGTATGATAGTATTTCCTGAAATAACATTAGAATTTATATTTGTTGGAATTGCTGTTTGCTTGATAATAATATTCAATTATTTACTGTACGTATAAATTAAACCTTATTTTCCCGTATCGACAACCTAGCGTCTTGACATTACATGGAAAGCTGATATGAGGAACTTTACGCCGCGTTTTGTTTTACAAAAACGGAGAAATCAAAATAATTAAATTTCGATCCACCGTAGGATCGAACCTACAACCAGTGGCTACTAAAGTAGACACTGTCCCACTGCACCTCGACGACCTTAAAATAATATACAATTAAACTTTAGTGTAATTTAAATAATTTACAATTACTTATACTATAACTAAAATAAGCAACTATGAAATGCACCTCATTCATTGTCGCCAGATGTGGTGTTAAAATATTACTTTACATTAGCGAACGTGCTAAGAATTAAAATATAAATAAATTAATTTACAGCTTCACGCCTTTTCTTGCATAGAATGGTAAGCAGATATAATCTTGAGTCAAGACATTCAATTTTCCGCTTTTCGAATGAATTCAAGACAATGTATATATAGTCGCGGAACTCAACACCGCGCTTTGCCCAATCTGAGTGAGGAAATTGTAAAATTTTTAATATAATCGTTTCCCCAAGTGCGGATCGTCCGCATCGTTTTGTCGATTTGGTATATACAATGAATATAATTTCTACCTGTATTCAGATACTGTAGGTTTTCAACAGAATATTCTTTTATTTCAACCATTAGACTGTCCAAAAAATAATGAATTAGAAACGAAGTGAGTTTTTTCTCAGAAGCATATTTTTTGTTTCTATATTTTGAATAAATTTCTAATAAAAAGGTCATGACGATTCATAAAGCGATTCAATTAAGTACTAAAACGTGTGAAAGGGAGTAAATTAAAATATTTTTATGAAAATTCAAATCACATAAATTATGAGTCTCTAGTTGAGTTCTAAAAAAGGTTGTGCCAATTAAAATACCAACAAACACATTGTATATGTGTGTACATACAAAATTATTATGTAAAAACACGTTTATATGCTAATTATTCCAAATGGCTGCACTGTTTTTTAAATATAATATAAGTTTTCTATAATCTGCTAGAAAACTGAGGTTGTTGAACACACACTAAACATGACTATGTACTTGTACATAAAATATAATAATAATATTTATTTATTTCAAACCGTGGAACATAATTATTACACTCTGTTACGATAATAAGTGTGTGTGTGTGTATGAGAGTGTTTGAGTGCGAGCGAGTTGTGTGTGAATGTGTGTTTGTAGGTGTGTGTGTGTATTCGATGAGAGTGAATCTTCTTAAGCGACCAGAGAGTCTTACGTCTGATCACAATGTAATATTAACAAACAATTTGTTAATTTAATTTCACATTGATGAGTAGTTAAAGGGTAAATATTTAAATTCTTATTCATATAATTGTATAGTATAGTATAGTACTCAAATAACGGAATTGTCGATTCGAAGAGCTTTTATCGGACAATTCTACTTGAATAAACTTTGTCACATCAACGTTAACTGGACGTACACTGGGATTCAAGGTTCACTTCCTTTGATATGCATCCGTTGGTACAGAACAAAGAACAAACAGTTGCCGAACTGTTAACACTCCACACATCTGTTATAATTCTGTTGTGGGAAAGCGAACAGGCTTAGGTGAAAAAAACCTTTAAAATACACCTTTGACACCTTTCTAGAGAAAGCAAAACTGGTATTGTTGCACCACCTCATGCTGGCATATAAAAAGAAAGTATCGACTGTACAAGGGCGTAGTAGACCATCATAAAAATACTTAATAGAAAAAGAGATGATAATGAGTCTTTTGTTAATAATTTTCTTGAATATAAAACTTGCTTACATTTAAAGTAATTTTCATTTCACTCTCATCACTAAAATTAACGGATAGTGGGTAATGGAGTGCCTTTACATTAGGTTCTTTCACCTATTTGCTTTATTTGGTCTATTTTCCTTTGCAAGAATGTAAAGCTTAAACAAAGTATATTACGTAACAATATATCCGGGCATTTAACGTGTTGGAAAAATTACCCAGTCATTAACGGGAAAGGAATATTAAGACTTAATGTTCCTGGAATTATTTTTCTTATCTTTGGGTATATCCCGTAATATACTGAAACTTCTGATAGCTTGTTAGAATTATTTTCAGTCAAAGGTAGTGTCCAGACAATTCTATCTTCACTTTCCACCCAAATCCGAAATTTAGCTTATTGATTGGCGGAACTAAACGCTGCGCTTTGTCTAACGAGAGCAGAAAAAAAAGATAATTTAAATACAGTTAAGTATAATTGTGCGAGGATCGAACTCACAACCAATCGTATTTACAGTCAGGTGCTCTCCCACTACGCTAAGATAGCTTTACAGATGGCGACCTCAGTCTACCTGTGACCACGGACAACTGTAAAGTGTCCGAAACGTCGGTTTTCTAAAATGTATTTTCGAATTCCAATAATATACGCGAATAATCCGTTAATTAAAAATAGTTTCATTTCAAAATGTGTAAAAATCGCTATAAACAAAAGAGCTTATATTAGCCTTATAGTCATTCAATGTTATTGTTTTTTATTACCTGTGCGTCCAGTGTGGCTGCCACGTATTACGCACGCCGTTACCTCCTGGCTGGACGGCGGCGGAGTCACCTGCTTGCACTCTGCTCTCTCACTGAAGCAACGCCTGAAATACTAATACATTTAATTGATCTAGTTACAAATGACTTTATAATCTCCACTGTTATTTTGCCGTTGTGTTCAGAAAAAGGTGGAGTTAAGATCAGTTATTTGACACGTAGAGTTTTTAATGTTGGGGGAAATATTTCCATCAAGAGTTCTAATGCAAGAATTATAAGAAACTATCTCACTACCGCCATTGTAATTAGTGCCCAGTGTCGATTACGAATCGCATTTTTTTTAAAACAGCGTATATATCTTGTAAACACGATTTCAATAATAATAAATTTATCTGTATCTATACATATAATAAAAATGTAACTGATATATAAAAAAACCCAAAACAATGATTTTTAATTTTCTTTTCTGTTTAGCTGTTTGTTTTTGCACGCTAATCTCAGAAACGGCTTAACCGATTTAAACACTGTTATGACTATTGTATTGTGAACAACTTGTCTTAACATTTAATGTTTATTTAATTTCTATCGGTTCATTAACAAAAAAAATACAACCATTTAAATTATAGATATAAACAAAGTTTGTGATTTAAGTGAGAACGCGGGTGAAAAAATGAAATAGTTTAATCATGTAGTGTACGCAGGCGAAGGAAAATCTTCTTTATTGTACATAAAAAACGTAATAATTAAAAAAAATTAAAAAATAAACTAAGCATAACCATATGAGGCCATCATGGCGCAGTGTGACTTCGTCTGACTGTAATCGTGATTGGTTGTTGGTTCGATTCCCACTTGGTTTAATTATCATAATTATATTATTTTCATTTTCCGCTATGATGAACAAGACAAGGCGTGGCATTGAATTTTGTCACTCAATACGCAATGTCTTGAATTCGGGTTGCAAGTGGAGAGTAAAAACATGTGAAGCTGATAATGCACAAGTTGAAGGCGTGCCTTTTTACATTGATTCGAATATATTTTTGTTTCTATAAAATCATAAAATTGTAGGTAACAATATCAATTTATTATATTTGAATATATTTCATATTTTTTAGTACCTTACAGTAAAATTGTAATTGTATACAAACCGCGAAGACCGCGCGTATAGGAGTTTTAATTAAAAATCTAAGCGGTTGTTCGGATTTTTTTAGGTCATAACAAAGTTATAGCTGGTTTTAAATTTAACTGATATAAATAATACAATATATCAATATAAAATTAGTACAAATGTACTGTGTATATGTATAATAAATGTATGCAAATGCATAACCTTGAATTTCACTCATTTTTCAAGGTATACAGAGATAATGGGGCGTCAAGACAATTTCTCCTTAACTTTCGTCAAATGTAAAAAAGTAAACAATATATGTGATAATCGGCTTAGTAACGCAAATTTTTTACTAATTATGTAGTTAAAATGCTTACAATTACAAATATTACCTCTTGTAGAACTTCAACTTATTGACATCTTATTCTTTTGGATGTATGCCATTTGTGACGTGGATATCTTTTATGTATTAAAGAACTGAACTGAACTAATATTGTTTTGACTTTAACGTATTTCCCGTTTATAAAAAATAATACCTAGTGTTATAAAATGAGACATGCTCTACTATGATGCGGGTTCAAATCCCACTTCGTTCAGGTTTTTATACGTTTTCTAATTATATGTTTATATTATTAAGTCCTAAGTGTGTAACACTTAATAAAAATATACAGAACTGACAGAATGTACAGAATTAAAATGTACAGAACTTTACACGAGTTTAACTCGGAAGCTTTATTATTTTTCTCCGCGCAATGGAAAACAAAAGTATTTTGCTAGTATTTGTAAACTGTTTCAATTATCAAGTCTTCTAAATCAAGTTTACACATATATAAGTATAGAACAGGTTTGTATTAGGTTAAACATGTCCTTTACACGACTTCATGTTATTTCCATCAACAAAAATAAATTGTCACAAGTGTACTAGATCTTCTACACAGCTCGATAAGGGTTTATGGCTGAATTTGCCAAAACGCTTCGACGGTTTTGCAATACGCGTGGGCTTAAATCCCGCTACGTTTATATTATACAATAGTTAGTGTGTGAATATAATTAAAATGTTATTTAACTAGAAAAATACATATTTGCATATAAACATTTATATTTATTTTGTTACCATTCAGCTTTCATGTATTTACATAAAATGAAAAAAATATATACATTCATGTTATTTGGCAAAAATAAATAATACGTTTTTTTACAGCTTTGTGTAGCGGAACGCAACGGCTCGCTTTGACTTACCAGAGCAAAAGAACGAAAATAATTTATATATAATCACTTCTTCGAACACGGATCGAACTCCCAACAATGGCGTTTTTACAGTCAAAAGCTGTACCTCTACGCTGTGATATTCTCAGAGTGTTTTTATGCTAGAAAATATATATTGTCGTAAAAGCATAGTTTAGTAAGAAGTAACTTGTAGTGTCATTTTTACTTATCCTTCGTGCTTAATAAGTAAGTGAAGCTTTAGTCTTTTCTGTTGTCATAAAAAGTGCATATGCATAGCATATGAAGTTTTCATTATAAAGAATATGATTATGGTGAAAAAGTTTAGAGCTTAGCTTAGCTTTAACATGTTATAGAATTGTATTATCAATAACTTTTACCAATTAACTGTTGATAGTTTTTGAATCAACATGAATTCAGAAAACATATTCCGAATAAGATCGAACCCACAAATATTGCGTTTACAGACACCACGGGGTATTATCTAATTAAAAAGTGTAGGTATAAAAGATTTTATAGAGGCCAGCCTATTGTTACTAGTTTAGTCAAATAGTAAGTAGGTACATTTAGTTTTCTAACCATAATATGTTATCATATAAATCGAGGGCCTCCAACCCTAAAACATTCGTCTTCCTTAAGAAAGTTCATATAAAAAGGATCAAAATTTATCTCAAGCAAATTTCACCTAGACATATCAAGCGACCCGTATATTTTAGGTCCACAATATTAAAGTGGGCTCTTGGCCAAAAGAAACTTGTTTTCATTTTAGTTACAATTTAAAATATTAAGTCACATTTTTATTATGATTTTGCGGCTTCACTCTTTATAACGCATCAGGGTAGTCCGGAAGAGTCAGGACACGTCGTTCACCACTTTACGCCCGAAATCGAATCATTGCGGTTGAGAGGCGGTACTCAACGCTGCGTTTGTTTTAGATACCAGAGCGTAAAAATGAGAATATTGTAAATATAATTATTCCCCCGAGTGGGAATCAAACCCACTCGGGGGAATAACTCTACTTTCTGTCCGAATTAGATATATTGCGTGTTGAATTGTGGAGCAGGGCAGGCAGCGCTTTAATTATTTCACCGAAACGGAGTAATGAAAATAATAAAATTACGATCATTTCACCTTGTGGGGGCATCAAACCCACGACCAACCACGATTGAATTCAGACGTTGTCCCACAGTGGCTTTTATCATTAAGTACTCATTACCATTTTACAATATTGTGGGAAATGTGTTTATTGCGTTTTATCCATAGCATAGTAGCGATACAGATAAAGCTAATAAAAGCTTATTAAAACATTGTTAGGCATCTTTAAGCTTTTGAATCTACGTTAACATATTTTGGAATTGAATCTCATTTCATGACAGGTAGTTTTGAAAACATGGCATGGCCTCCATTAATATCAATTTTCATCTTGAACAGATAATTTTCAGCGCTACACGAAGGCCTACAGTATATTTATATAAAATATGTATTATATTATATATGTAGATATAATCATGTACAATTTTAGAAATATTGAAGATTGAGAATTCTGATTGAATTGGGGTAGGTGTAAAATCTTTTTCTATAATTTGACTTTTATACTGAATAAACGGCGCGTGCGGTACAATACTCAGTGAATTACGACTAGGGATGTAATAAATAGAATTACTTTATAAGGACTTTATAGTATATATTTGTTTTATAGAACCTAAGTTAATTTAGCAATTAAAACAGTTAGCAGAGGAGCTAGTATTAAAACACTCCCTGCTTCGCTTTGTGCTCAATTTTTGAAACAATTCGTGTGGAGTAGCCGGATCCAATTTGTTTTTTTTTTCAATTGGCTCTAATGCTGTTTACATAGGGCAAAAGTGGCTAGCCTCAAGAGATTAACGAGCACAATTGGTTGGCCGGGAAGGGTCACAAAGTGTTCTTTTAGATTACGATCTCGGAATGAAGTAAGAGCAGCATCTGTGCAATGTATTCACATTCATCGCGTGTACAGACAGGCACTGTTCCATTATACCACGATGAAGATTATTCTACTAATTTTCATGAATTATGTATTAAATTTTACGTGAAGATAACAAAAACTTACCGCAAAAGCTTGCAAGTCTTGAATAGGCAGATAAAGGCCTGTCTAAATTTTCTATTCATGAAGCAATACGTGATTGGGTTGCAGCATGATGAACAATATGCTAGCAGTTGGAGTGAGACGATGCCTTTTGGTCCAATGTATTGGTAGAGCTCCTCTGGGTAGAAAAGATATATCTGTGGAATGAAAGTTAAGTTAAAATTCATATTCATTTTTTTATTTTACTTATATTCAAGTATCTGATTGTAAACGCTCTGATTGGTTGAGGATTCGATTTCATTTGGGGGACACATTATATCCAAAATATTTATATTTCTCTGCTCTGGTACCAAAGCTCGCGTTGAGTTCTGTCACTCAACTATTTCTTCTATTTCGGGATGCTATAAATATGTTGAATGACTGTTTATAATATTACTTTAATTGAAATAAGCAATGAATTTACTATGTTCTCGTATATTACATATATGTATATAATATGTAACCTAATTATTCTATATTAGAATGAGTATTATGTAGAAAATGCTTTAGATATAAACATAAAGACTAGTTTTGTTCTGTATGAAAGCTTTTATGTAACTATACTAATTTAATCTGTAAAAATAACATCCGTGTCTTATACTATTTTTAGGTGTTATTCACACACTGAAATAAATTAACAAAAATTTTAGAACGTATATGTCGATAAGCCAGTATTTTGGTGTCTAGAGTCCATTATGACAATGAAAATACACATCAATATTTCTTAGTTTACTGTCGTACAATAGCTAGCGCAGAATAACATGATTATTACGAAACTCTAAAACGCTTTTTATAGGCAAACAGTTTTATATTTTTGACAACTGCCACGTCCTTTATAAAAAATATTATAAAAAGTTTTACATGACTCCAAATCATTTATTAAAAACAAGTTATAATAATATTACAAAATAAACTTTATATTTTACTAAGATTTCAAACCAAACAGGTTGACTGTTTGGTTTGAAATCTTACTGAATATTATCTCACTGAATATTAAAACAAAATATCTGATATTAAAATATATATCTGATATTTTTAATCAAAAACAACCATTTAAATATTATTATACATTTCAACAAAACCATTACATATTGATTTGCCATTTGCCCATATATACTTAGTTACTACCTTAATTGGCTATCTTACTTGCTCTGTGTTAAACAATACGGCTAAAATGCTAAGTTAAAATCTTCATACTATTTTCAATATTCATACATAAAAAATGTTTAACAAAGATTTTTTATTTTAGAGTTTCCGATTAAAGTTGCCATTTTTTAAGTTAAGTTAAAAAAATGGTTATTGAAGCAAAATTTTGTTACTTCCCAGACTTCCCTTTTCATTGATATACGTATAAATAAATTGTATAAGTTATCATTGACTTATCACCATTTTATCTAGAACTTCGTATGATGGCTTAAACTTAGTCACCTAAAAGCTCGAAAGTCTCTTCGGTAACTGCTATTTTGTAGACTTATCTTAGGTAATTGGTCGAAATTTGCGTCTCACAAAGGGCTAAAGTTTTGAAGTTTCTCACTTAGAGAAAATAACAATTACTAAATAATTACTTGAAGATATTATAATATATAATGTATAGATTTCTATCATAATTATTATTATACGTACTCTACGTAGAGGCTAAAACTAAAACACTATATTCTACACAATCATCCCCTCAAGTGAAAATCGAAGCAGCTACCACTGTGGCGTAGTTAAGACTCTTATCCCCAAACCCCACTGTTAATGAATCCCAAGACGCCACCTTCATATAGATCATAATTTACGCAAGTTAAAAACCACATTTTCGTTTGCTTGAAATTTAACAACTCATAATATTCTATTTTCACTTCTGAATTATTTTCCTTTTCGTAAAAATTACATAATTCCACTCCTAGTATTCTCTTATACTCTCCTAGTAACTTATATACTCAGTTTTCTTTAGTTGCTGTTTTCTGTCTGTTAGTGACTCCACTCCACTACAATGGGGCTAGCGCAGAATAAACGCTATTGGTTGTGGGTTCGATTGACCTTGTCAACGTTCCCTGGACTTGGACCCAGCCGTTCGCGAGCTTTGCAACAAAACATAAAAATATCTGTATTTATAAAAATTATAATATAACAAAACGAAAAAGAAATTCATTAACAATAAAGTAATGATTGTTTATAAGAACTATTACTTAGTTGCCGAGCGAATAAATTTTTTTTCTGCTTCACACTTTTTCTCATTTGTCTTAGGTACTAGACGGAGCAATAAAAATATATAAAATTTAATCCGTCTCGAGTGGGAATCGTCCCTCGCAACCTATTGCGTTTTATAGTCAGCCTTTCTCCCACTGCGCCACAATGGCTACGGTACTTGACGATACGATAATAAAACGAGACGATAATAAATATTTCAAAATAATTATGTATCTTACCAACATAACAAAGGAAAATCCATTTAAGATTTCAAGCAAACAATGTATTCGACCGTAAATTTCAAGTGGTATTGAAAACATCGAATATAATCTGCTTCTTATTGATTCTTATTGTTTTCCGACAAAGCAAAAATAAATATTCTCTTTTGCGAATTGTTCCACATTAAATTTTGTTTACTTTTGTATGTATTATATGTTTGGTAGTAAATATTAATTCGAAAGCAGCGGGATTCGTACCCGCGCCTTTTGAAAACCGTCCAAGCGCTCTGACCGCTAAGCCACGCGTTCACGCGGGTTCACACAGCTTCGAAACCCGCTGCGTTAAAATTTTTATAAGACTTATAAATATGTTTTTCAATTTCCCGAAGTGTGTGAATAAGACTTTAACAAATGTTGAAAATAGTAAATATTATATGTCGACGAGACGATGATTTTTTTTTCAAATCGTATTATGAAAAATTTCTTCATGTAATTTTATTTATTTCGGAAATTAAGTCTATTTATAGAAAATTGGATATAAAACTACAGAGTTAGAGTTTTTGCCATCGTGGTGCAATGTGACAGCGGCTGACTGTAATTGCGATTAGTTGTGGATTTGATTCCCACTCGGGGGAAAGATCATCATCACATACAAGTTAAAGGCATTGAATATCACCACTTAATATGCAATGTCAAATTCAGGTGCAAAGTGGAGAACGGAATGTGTTGTCACTAGGTTCTCACTGACTAGTGACTACAGGATAGGATCTATTCGGAAAAATTCATTAATTAAATGATTTTATTATAAGATCGTTTTATTTGTACGTTTAACATAAGGTATTATAGTCTCAAGTAAATAGCAAATAAAAATAAATAAAAGCACAGTGAAACTATAAAATTATTGCTTTTATCTCTAGATTTGTATATAAATTTCACCCATACATTCAGGCATATACCGTTTAATCTAAATAACTTTTATACCCTTCACAATACTTATAGGATAGGTACATAGGTAGAATTTGTTTGATGTTTCAGAAAATTACTTTCTGTCTGCATTCTTAGATTTATATTATCAAAGTTTTAATATACTCACGTAAATATATTAGAATGTTATAAATAATATTAAACAAGCCAATGTATATATACATGATATTCACGTGTCTCAGTGTTCTTACTTGATATACACAAAAACTACTCGACTATACGAGAATCGTTATGAAAAATTGCACAGTATGAGTATATTGACCTAACATAATGTCTGGCTGTACTGAGGCTGTAACAAGGCCTTTTCTTTGCAAGTGTAAATTTTTTCTGCATAGCAATACAGGCAGCAGGCAGCAAATCTAATATAAAGACACTCCTTTCTCCCCTTTTTTTGCATAAATACGAGACATTGTGTGTTAAAGTGGCGGAACTCAACTCGGCTTTTTCTTACCAGAGCGAAAAAATTAAAATATGCTTAATATATTATAAATTAAATTAAATATTCTATAATTAATAAAAAACTAAATAAATAGTTTATAATTTGATATTTTTTAATCTTTTAATTTTCTTTATTTGCACTAGGCCGTATCTGTTAAGACCAAGCTCATCTCACCAAAGGTCTGGCAGAGATTGCAACCAGCAATAAGATGGCCTTTGCACACTCTGTACTACTTATACAATCTTGTTTACTGTTTCTTGTATTGGCTTTGTGTGTAATAAAATATTTCCATCTATCTATATTTTCTGAGTCACAATCATATATAAAAATTAAATTGTTATAATAAATTTTAATCAAAAATAATTGTCAAAACATTATGAGCTTGTCCAGGTGTCAAATGTGTACTGAAACCAATTTATAAAATAGAAATCTGCGAATAATAAGTTTTATTATTCGCTATTACGATCCACAAAAATTAGGCGCATGCAAAGTGCAAAGTAGTAAAAACTCGGACTCGTACCCGTGCCTCTCGGAAACCGTCCAAGCAATACATACTGATTATTCTTATTCGATTGTTATACCTAATTCAACTTCTTAGAACTGAGCCACAGCGTCGCTGTGATTATAATATTCGTCGCTTTATAATATTTGATTTTTGCGTTTCACGTCAATGTCAAACTAAGTGAAAAGTTTCTCCAGTTTTCGTACAAGCTTGCTTTGAACTTGTCTTAGTAGGAAAATTAAAATATAATAATTTTATCCCGTGGGAATCGAACTCGCAATTATGGAGCTTACATTCAGATACTACCGTAGTACCTGTATAGTATTATATAGTGATATCCTGTATTGCATAGTAGTATCCTGCCTTATACTACAGTATAATATAAATAAAAAAAATATAATTTAAATTTCTTACTACCTCTCAAATTAAATTTTTAATAAGCCAGCTAAAAAAGTAATACCGCATAAAGCTTAATTTGAAATATTCATACATTACATTACAGAAGTTTATATGAATAATTACCCCAGCACATATAAATAATAAAGCCTGTGTTAATAAACGAAAAAAAAAGCCAAATAAAAAAAATCTATTCTTAAAGTGCTTATTATTAAACCTTAATATAAAATGTAGATAAAGCAATATTTTTTTAAATCAAATTCACAATTGGCACAAACTCCTGACATTATTATCGTAAATCCTGATAATAATAATAAAAATTAAAAAAAATATATAGACTAATAAATGAATAACCACTAACAGTAACATTTTTGGATGGATTTCAATTTTTCCCTCGATCAAGCTTCGCGCATTATGTTACAAGATATGTAGCATCGAGTATCAATAAAAATGTCGTGTCTTTTCAATATGCTATTATTTCTGGCTTAACCTTTAAAGTATGGTTTTTTTTAAATGGGCAGGGGGTCTAGGCAGACCCCACGCTCTGTTATTTAACGATTTTTTTTTAACTGACAAGACTTTGCGCTTTCGTCTTATCACTTTGCAATACAGATGCTTGTGGAAAAAAAATACTATTTTGTTTTAAAATCTTGCAAGAAAACTATAGGCAGGCCTCATTCAGAAGCACCAAACCAAATTATTATTTATAACGTAAGTGCACGATAAAAATATTGAGCCGTTGTAATTTTATTGTATTTATGATTAGTGCTAGTTTTTTTTATAATTATATGTTTTTAAATTCTATTTTATTACAAAATAATGAAATGTTTGTTAGAAATGGATCTTTTTGTTAAATTTTAGTACAATACTTACATGCTTAAAAATGGCTATGAAAGAGAAGTCAATTTCCTAAATGTGACTTATTGTGTACAGACTAATTGTTTTATGAATAAAAAATATTATTTTTAAATATTAACATGTTTTATTTTTATTATCTAAATTGACATTCAATTTTTTTATAACACGCAATATATTGGTAATATAATTATGGGGACACTTTTGGATCCCACGAAAAAAAAACTCGTATACTTGAAGGTTAAATACTTACCTACCTTTACATTAGTTTGATAAATGAGCATTATAATGAAATATATTCTAATGGAAAACCTTTTCAAATATATCAATATGGCTTTTAAATATATTTTCCTTAATGAATATAATACCCAAACGAAATAGGAAGCGGCCGACCATTTGCAATATATAAAAAGTAACATTAATTATGTTTAAATAAAATAAAATGTAATTATGCGGAAATGTTAGGAACTCAGGGAAAATCTCTACAACTTTTCCTGATTTCTTCTTTTCCCACTCAAAATACACTGCAAAACCGATTTTAATCTCAAGAGTGAAATCGTAAAGTAAGTAAATCGTGTATATCGTCAGATTCATTTAATCATATGAAGGCCAGTGTGGCGCAGTGAGACCGTGTCGTACTATTATGACGATGGTGAAGGGTTTAATCCCCATTTGAGGGAGTGCTTATTGTTTGCATGTCCTCATCCTGGTCAGAGAAAATGCACTGTTGAATTCTGCCACTTGACAGGCAATATTTAGAATTTAAATAACAGAGAACGGAGTGACACTAGCTTCTCTATGCGATAAAAATATATGAAGCTTGAAAAAAACCCTAGAATATGCAGATTATCGAGCCGCTATGTTTTAATTTTTTGAATTTTCATTGGGACGTTGAAGCTTCATAATATATATTTATCGTATACAGTATGGTAGGCTGAGTAAAAATATCCCATCCTTCCCTTAGTACTTAATTTCATGACAAAATAGAAGAGCTGGGAAATTTAAGCATAGACTATTATAATCATGTTCCGAGCATATTAAACTATTGTGTATAAATTTTGACAGCAGTGTCTGAATTTATATACATAACGCAACAATCAATTATAATTTGATTACTGTTTATAATTTTAAACTATAAATATTTGGAACATTTTAAAGTATTATTCACAGTATTTTCCAAGAGGCGCGGTTTCGAATCCCGTTGCGTTTAAACGTGGTCTAAAAATATGTTTTTTTTAAACTATATATATTTATATTAGTATACTTTTACAAATATATATGCATTGATTATATATTTATACGTCCTCATTTTTATAACTACTAGCCGCCCGCGACTTCGTTTACGTGATATTAATCACCCTTTCCACCCAAATACTCATCTCGCTGAACAACGTTTGTTATGACGCTATTTCGTTATATCTTATAGTACAACTGGTCAATTTGATTTTACATCAGGTTCAGATTTCACATCAGCAAGTTCTGCCTAGCTTACAAGCTATATAATAAAAAAGTTTTCATTAAAATACGTTCAGTAATTCAGAAAAGTGCGCGTACAATCATTATCTACTGTTTTGTTATAATATAGATATAGATTTTTATAGAATACTTACGGTGTTAATAACGTGTAGTGGAGTCCAACAGACGAAGAACTCTAAGATGATTACGAACAGCATTCTGATGACCTGTAGAGAAATTTTTCAATTAAATATTTATCATTTATAAATTTCTTCTTAACATTATTTTTTTTAAAGTGGAAATAATCACACACACAAATCATACACTTAGAAAATTAAAAAACATGTACTAAGAAAAAGTACAAAAATCTTAACGCAGCAGGATTTGAACCCGCGCCTCTCGAAAAGCTGTTTCAAGTGCTCTGACCGCTAAGCCACGTGTTCCATTTCTTCTGTTGTTATATAATATAATTCAAGTTTTATATGAAAGTATTTACCATAAATATTTAAATTTCACTCAAGTTTCAACTAATGAACAAAATGTATTTATAAAAATAATTGAACGTTAATTAAAGAGAAAACACAAAAATTACTTATATTATTATTCAAAGTAAAGCCTAACTGATGTAAAAATCACGTTGGAATCTCAAAATAATTGGTTAAATTGGTTTTTTGTAAGGATCTGTAATTTGCGTATCCAAGAAAAGTAAATATCTAATAAAACTAAATTTATTCTCGCGTTTTACAAACATCGTTTTATTTGTAGGATATATTTAAGAGCTGTTACGTTCATCGCCTTTGATTACAGTGAATGTAACGATATTATCACATTTGAATATCCTTTATATATTGTAAAAAGGTAATACCATCTTGGCGCATGGTGTGACAGCATATGCCTTTATACAAAATGGTTGTGGGTTCGAGTACCACTTGGTGAAATGAATATATTTCTAGTGACAGAAAAAAGAAAACGGAGTGTCTTGACACTAAATTCTCTCCGCCCTGCTATGCGGGAAAAGCTGAAAAAAGGTAGATAAGTCAAAATTTATTCTATATAAAAATTTTCTACTTTCCGCTTATTTGATATTTTAATTCTCCTTTTTATTTAAAAGTAATTGAATTTATTTTTGTCTGACAGCTTGGCGCGGCTAGTAAGTAACAGCTCTGGATTTTATTATTAAGAATGTAAGGAACTATTCCTTGAACTTTCTTAACACCTTAGCCGCAGCAGCTTTTATCATGAAAGGTTCTTACACTTCGGCTATTGGAAAATACACAAAAAGCTTTGATCTAATCACTATGAAATAATCGATGAACGAACTTCAAAGGGCTTGTATAAGATCAAAATGTACAATACAATACACACCTCAAGAGTCGCGGGTTCAAATCCCGCTGCGTTCAAATTTTTATACGTTTTCTAAATATGTCTCTACCTCATTTAGTTTAGACAAATTATTTAATTTTGTCATATATCACGCGTCTTTCAAATGGTGAAAAGCTATAAGCTTGTTTTCTACAACCATCTTACTGATTATGAATGTGAGAAATTTACAAATTACCGAAAATGTTTTTTTAGCTTCATGCTGTTTCCTTGCATACAGAGAGAACCTAGAGTCAAGACACTCAGTTCTCAATTTCCTGCTCAAAATGGAAACATTGTGTGGTGGGTGAGTGGCGAAACTCTACACTTTGCCTTACCAGAACGGACAATAATTTACATAAGATCATCAGGAGTGGAAATTGAACCCACAACCACACGATGGACTCCAATAATGTATTATGAAATAAACAATAAGGGTTTCATGACTATATAATAATGAACTATGAAACTTTACACGTTCAGATACTTGTTACAGTCATACATTTTTACTGACAGTACTTTTGTACTTTTTTCGTACTAGAAAGTGTACAATGGAGTTATGTTTCATTATATTATAGAAATTGTAACAAGAAAACCAACTCCTCATAATACTACGATAGTTACATAATAATATTAAAATGACTTAAAACTGTTTATATTTCTCAAATGTGAGAATAACTTTTAAACAATATAAATTCTACAGTAAACAAATATAAAAAAAAAATATGTACATTGTAATAAAAAATATCAAGTTTAAATTTAAATATTTTGTACCTTTCGTTTGGCCTCAATGCTCTTATCAATGTGGGTAGATCGTACCACATGCCGAAATTCTAGGTCGGAGTGCATACAGCAAGTCTGGGTTTTCTTCTCATCCAGATTTGATTCAGTTTCCTGTTAAAAATATTATGAAAGTAAGTAGCTTCGACCACACAATACAACAAGGTTTATCCAGCTTCATGTTTTTTTCCCGTATAGCAGGGTAGACAGAGGGAACCTAGAGTCAAGATACACCGTTCTACTCTTGCGCCAACAGAGCGGAGAAATCAGTGAGAATCGAACAGACAACCTTCGCGTATACAGTCAGACGCTGTCACGCTGCGTCATGAAGGCCATCTTTATACATATTGGCAACACGCTCGCGGCATTGCCTAACTCAACTATAGCTATATATATTAGTATATTTGTCGGCTTTTTCGTAATACTTTGAATAACATAATAACCGTTGTGGGTTTTTATTTTAATTTTTAATACTGTTTAAATGTCATTGACTCACTTAGGGAAATTAAAAACAGTTTTATAAACCTACTTACTTTTGTTGTTAGCAATGAGCAATGAATTGTAATAAGCGTATAAGAATTTTTAGGAATTTTCACATGAAAGATTTGGAGCACGTCTGCCTACACGCCTTGGAGTATAGACATGTGTGTAGGAGAGCATTATCTAAGGAATTCCTGAATTTTTAACAAGATAGAATGCAGAATGGCCAGGCTCATAAAACCTATGCAAACGAAGTTAGGTACCACAACTTATACATATATATACTTCTAGTCTTCTAGACATATGTATACTTCTAGTCTTGTGTGTAGCAATTGAAACACCCGGTTAGTTGCCTCAGTGGGATAGTTGCCCAAGTTTTGAGAACACTATGTTAGGTACATTAGTGTAGCTTTAATTAGAGGTTTAGCTAGAGCTTTACAACGATTAAAAGGTCCCCTCCGTAGGACTTTAGTATTATTTTAATTGTCATCATATACATACACGTTTGGTCGGTGGCAGCGAAAATGTTTCGCGGTAAAACTTCGACAGGCATTGAACTCAAATTGGTTATTTTACAAATCTTTTATTGAATACTTTTATTATTGATAAGAGTTTCCAGTCCAGTTTTTTGTTTCTTGTATGCATTATAGTCTAAATTTTGATATTTATTACGTTTTATTGCCGAATAGTTTTAGTCACCCTAGTTACATTGGGGATAGTTGCCAATATGAGCAATACCAGTCTATAAACGTAGATTTTAGTTTATAGCATAAAGCTTTCTTGATTGTTAAAATGAATAAGAAAATATCGTATGAAAAAAGCAAATTCTATAACTTTATAGATGAAAAAGCTTAACCATTTCATAAGTGATTCTGGGTGGTTAAACAAATGCCTCCCAAATACACAAACACGTCTGGTGCTGGTGCGTGCCACAAGTTAGAGAGAATTTGTTATTATTATTATTGAGGCAGAAATCATTTCACTTTTGGGAAAATACAATAGCAATATGAAAAAAATACTGGCGACTCGCATATAGTGAAGGTTGGAGACGCAGGATCCTGAGAGAAGTACTAGTTTCTTGAAAAATATAAACAAAGCCTAACCTTAACAATGAAACCAAAACGGCTGAATTACGATGGTTTAAAAGTTTTCTTAAAGGAAGTTCCAAAATAGTTTGGAGACAAGCTGAAGGTTTATCAATTGAAAGGAATCTCAAAATTATTATAATTAGAAAAAGAAATATTGCATTCAATATCAAAGACTGATTTTTAAAATTGATATGTCGATTTTAATTTAAGACTTATTGTGGTGCGTATATCCTCGCAGCAGCCAAGTATCGGAAGCATTTTAGTACAAATAGTCTTAACAATTATAATAATAAATTAGCCTTAACAATTTTAGTACCTAGAACTAAGGCTTATAAGATACATAGAGCACTAAGTGCCTTCATGTATACATAAGGGAGTCCAGTTTCTGTAAATTAGTTGCCTTGCTAGAACTTCATGAAACTTAAAGTAAATTCAATTAATCTATATTGTTATATACAATACAGATTACCTATTAACATATTTTTTTATATTAAAATATTTTTGAAAAACTCGGACACAGGTGCAAGTTTACAAGCAAGTTGGACGGTAAATAACCATATATGTTTATTGATAGATAGATTATACAAATTAAGTGCATAAAAGTTTCTACAATAAGTCACACATTTATCACAAGATTTTGCTTGCATATTCTACATGAGGTCAATGACCCTAGTAGTAAATATGAATATTTTGTTAAATACTAATTTGGTATCATACGCATGTTCATATCTAAAGACTTATAATTAATTTTTTTACCTTATATAATATTTTCATAAGAATATATTATACATTATCTTCATAACTAATTATGTGAGGAAACCCTAATTGGTTACTTTATCGGCATACGCTAAGTCGTTGTTAACAAATTCCCACCTAATATTCGTAATACTGTAATAATATGTAAGTTCAGTGATATAGTATTTAGGAAGGTAGTATATAGTTTTATATGTTTTGTTATTGAGGCCGTCGTGGCGCAGTGGGACGGCATCTGGCTGTTATCGCGATTGGTTGTGGATTTGATCCCCACTCGGAGGTATGATCATAATTTAATTACTTTCATTTCCCCTCTCTTGGGAAGTGCTGTGAGCCAATAAATTTATAATAATATATAAGAAATATATGAAATAAATAAAATAATACGCTTTAATATGTTTTATGTATATAAAGTGATCTATGCGTTGCTATGGCGGCGCTTCTTTTACGCGCCAATGGCTTTACTAGATTACGGACTTTGTGTATTTCTAAATTAATTATATATATATATTGAGTAAATTATTTCTTACTTTATGCCTTTGTTAGAAAGAATCAAGTGTTTAAGACATCCCTTTCCTACTTTACATTGATTGCGAGTTCCAAAATCCGTTAAGAGGGAAACAAATTTTCTCGCATAGAAGGATAGTCAGTGACATCCTATTGTAAAGACACTCCGTTGTCCACTTCCTGCCTTGAATCGAGATATTCCGTGTTGAGTGGCGACACCGACTCAACACCGAGCTTTGCCTTACCAGAATGAGAAAATATTGTATAAAACAAATAATCTCCCAAAGTACGTATTAAACCCTCATCCATCATGCCCTTAGCCTGATACTCCTAGCTTTATGTATAAAATACCTAAATTAAATGTTGTCCAATGTCTTACAGATACTCATAAATCATATAGTCTCGGAAGCGCTTTGCATGCAAAATAGCCGCTATGACATTAAAATTGTAATAGAGAAGCTGAGCATTGTGTACAGAGTTAATGATAGCTGTACTTACCTATTACGACAATGTTTCAGACAAAAATAAATCAATTGTGTGAAATAAAATAAAATGTCTTCCTTGAATGGATCAATTTACTATTTTTTAATTAGTAGTCAATAAATAAACTTTCATATTACTTTATGTAATAACCCTATTGGTCTAAAATCATGCGTCCAAGTTTAATAATTTACGATGAGTCAGTCAGTCAGTTAATCAGTACAAACTATTTGATATATATAAAGATAATATTTCGAAATTATATGGTAGCAGCATTTGTGCACCCGTAAAATACGAGTTGCAAAAACAACGTGTATGTTAAACACATGGTAGTGTGTGCATAATAGTTATTCTATGTATATAATGTGTTTCTAATGCATAATAACGCTTGTTGTTTTTGTTTACACTACTCCATTCATAATTTGCTATTTCCTATGCCTTAAGGTTGCCTGGAAGAAAACGCTACTTTAGCGATAAGCCGCCTATTTTACACAATACGAGTATTCTTGTACTTTGTATATTCTTATGTTTTTTTTTTATTTAACTTAGTTTTGGTAAACCTATAAAAGTTGAAACGTAGCGAAACTCGAATCAGCGCCTCTTGGAAACCTACCAAGTTTCCTTGAAGTTATCTTGACCGGTTGCTAAGAAGCAGAGGCTTGAATCCCACTACGTAAAATTTTTTATACGTTACACATTTTTAGAACGTATAAAAAGTAAAACACAACGGGAAATGAACCCGCGCCTCTTTGGAACCGTCCAAGCGCTCTGGTCGCTAAGCCATGCGTTCCAACGTTTGCACAACGGCAGCGCACGGCATAGTGTCAGAGCGTCAAAAAAGACATTTTGTGCTTAGTATCGAAACATAAAACTTTGTCTATCCAGACTAATAGTAAACAATGAAAATATTTTTAATATATCCATTCTACCGAATTTTATTCAAACCTATTCCAAAAACATTGTGTGCTGAGTGGAGGAACTCATCGCTGCGCTTTGTCTTGTCACCAGAACGGACCAATAAAAATAATCAAATTATTATCAGTCCCCTCAGTGCGAATCGAACTCACAACCATTACAATCAATCGTCACTCAAAATATTTACAATTAGACGATGTCACACGGCGCCACGACAATATATATATAGCTTTCGCTTTTTCTTCAGTACCAGAAACTCATATGCTATACCCATACATAATAAATTGATATCGAAATCAAGTATATACAATTTCAAATTACTATCGAAATTGGATACGTTATCGATAAGCAATATTCGTACAGTAATTAATAGCAGTAGTAGGTAAAATATAGGAAGCTATCGTAGCGCTATAGTTATAACTATAGCGCTGGAATGATTATAGGCACGGGGGAATGATTTATATTTAATACTAACGACCCACTTGCGGCTTCGCCTGCGTAAACTACTCGATTATAATTATTTCTAATTTTTATTCATAAACCAATTAAAATGAAATAAACACTAAATGTAAAGGGAAAATATATATTTACAAAACACACTTAGGAAATTAAAAAACCACTAAAAAAAATGTTACATATATTTAATAAATAGCATTCTCTCTTGCCAAACGCGTGTTCGTAGAATAATCTTTTTCGACGTAGCCGGATGAAGTACGCATGGCTGAGCGGTCAGGGCGCTTGAACGGTTTTCAAGAGGCGCCGGTTCAAATCCCGCTGCGTTCAAATTTTTATACGTTTACTTAATATATCTTTTTAAAGTTCCTAAATGTGTGAATAACACTTAAAAAATGTTAAAAATGTTAAGGGAAGTCGTTCAAAATACAATAGTCAAAACTGCACTTAAATGGCTTAAGCCGTTTCTGAGATTAGCGTGCACAAATTCACAGACAAACAGAAAAAAAAAACATTGTTTTGTATTTTATTATATTGGTAATTGCCGCCAAAGTAATACATTTTGTCTATATATCTTATATGTACGGACAGCGATCAATTACATTTTTATTATATGTATAGATCCCGATTCTAGTAAGACAAGTGAAATTCCGGAACTCAATACGGAATTTTTCTAATCCATACGGACGGTAAAGAACCCTATATCTTACCACTGGCTTTGCTTATAAATAATAATAATAAAAAAAAATATATATGTAGTAAAATACTAACAAATAACAAAATAGTAAAAATATAAAAAATAAAATTGTAAATTATCATTACTATTATAGAATGTCAAAGTTTTGCCGACTGGACGAGTGTGACATGGTTTTAAATTTCACTTATGATAATATCATAATCAATCATAACAAAATTGTTACGATTCAAGCTTACGCTGGCTTCCATCATCAAGATCATTATTATACACTAGTACTAGTAGTAACTACTAACTTCTAACTAAATTCTAACAACTGTTACAATTTGCCTCACAAAATATATTTTTTAGTTCCATTACTTAAAGTTACGCTTTTGAGAGCTTAGTGTCCCAATTTGGTACCTAAAATGTCTGAGACTATAGTGACTAGGTACTTTATACCTTCTGAAGTCTAAGAAATAAGTATGGGAATACGATACTTAATAAAGCCATATTAAGCAACAGCTTTACAGTTCTTTCGTGTAAATTAAAAGGAGTAAAGCTTAGCTAACATATACGAGCTTGTATAGATCCTCATGTGGGCATTACTTGAAGCTAGATATTTTACTGCTATGCAGCCATGTGTAACTTGTTCTATATTAGTTAAAAGCAACGTTTGTGGTGTAGTTGGCACATTGCTGAACTTAAATAAATAAATAATAAGTGTGGGTTCTATTTTAAGTTTTTGTTGTAACTTATATCTTGATAAACAGCTTGCGTCAAGCATAACTTTTTTGCATAAAACAAAAAAAGTTTACATAAAATTCCATAATAAAGATTAAATATGTATGTGTAATACAATACTAATTCACATATGTTTATTATATTAATTTAATTATCATATTCTTGTTTTATAAAGCAATATATATTAAAATGTTCTGTTTATGTTCTGTAAAATGTATTGTAAGTTTATTTTCAGCCTCACGCCTTTCAACATATCAGCCATTCTCGCATAGCAAGGTAATATATGAAGCAAGCAGTCAGTTAGAACATGACGCTCTTGGAATTCAGTTATCCACTTTTCGCACAAATTAGAGACATTGCGTGTAGCATGGTGGACCTACCTAGACCCCCCACTTTGTCTTACCAGAGCAAAGAAACGAAAATAATTAAATAAATATAATTCCTTCGAGTAGAAATCAACACCACGATAAATCGCGAATACGCGACCGAGTACGTGGAAAGACGTGAACGGGCCATAACCTAACTAGTAACTAAAGCCTTTAATAATTAAGTATATTACAAACCGCTTATCAATTACATCAACCGTAAACTGGACCAACATTTCGAATCCATTGTTCATAATTAACTATCTACTGAGTTGTGACGTAACCATTAGAAACCAAAATGTATTATAGTATTAATATGTGTAGTATTATACAAGCATACTTGCCTACCTATATGCATGCATGCTTCCCTATTATACATGATATACTAATAATTTTAGTACTATTGAAGATTTAATCTGAAAGATTAGATCATATTTTTTGAAATATTTATTCAACAAATCAAAAATTATCCAATACGTCATTTTGGTTAGCTTAAAGTTATTTCCAAAATATATTTTTCCAAATTCAAACTTTTGACAAATTCATTCACGCTTTGTCTGTTAGCACGGTAGGCGAATGTAACCGTCAGTAGTAGGTTAACCAAGAATATTCTGCTGGCTCAGCAAGGCCACTGGAATATTCCAAATATGGAATATATCGAATATCAAAACACACACAAACATTGCGTGCTGAGTATTGAAACTCCATTCCCGTATTGTATTGGCAGAGTGTAGAAATGAAAATAAATAGAATATAATGCTTCCCTTGAGTGGGAATCGATTCCACAGCCAATCGCGTTTACAGTCAGATGTCTCACTGAACCCCAATGCCCTTTTAAATTATCCTACTAAATATGTAGCGTAAAGCTGAGAAATGTTGATTATATTTTACTTTGATACTGTTTCTGTTATTGTACATTTTTCTTTTATCTATTTATATTTACTGATTTAATTTTTGTTATTTTTGTAAAATATGCGTTTATGTCAGCAAACTACAAAAAGTTTAGAAGTCATGCAAATAATCTTAAAAAACGCTCAGAACAAGTAAATAGTTAAAAAAAATGATATTTTTCATAACAAAAAATTTTTTTTGCAGCATTTGTTCAAGAAAGAAAAGATTTTATTTACATTGAATGAAGTAAGACTTAATATAAAAAAAACTCCCTAGGATAAAAGCAAATAGATATAAAATTTAACTTGCAAGATTTTATCCAAATAAGCATACAGACAAAGCAGGTAAAATAAAAGCAGCATCTAGTTTCTTGTGAAACAGATTACCAGTACAAGATAAGTAAATATTTGTATATTATTCATAGAAGAAAAGAAGAAATATTACAGTTCAACTGTATGCATATAATGCATTTTCTTTATTTAATTCGACTTTAGCGAAGCTATACTTGTACGTTTAAAGGCTGTAAATAAAGTACTAAGACGAATCTAGTTTACAAGCCACAATTACCGTCTGTATACAATGCTGACTCTATATATTTTTAACGAATATAGGGAAATATAGCATGTTGATGAAAGTGTTTTTGAGATTTCATTTGAACTCGCTTCTCAAAAGAACTTTAATTTACAGTTTTTTATGTCGCAGTCAGCCATATATAATATAATAAGTTATAAGTTAGTAAGTACTTAGAAGTATTATAAATTGGATGGCGAGACTCAATTAAATTGATATTGGTAGGTATATTTAGATATATTTACCTAGTTTTTAGAAAAAACACGCAGATAATTGAAGTTTTTCGCAGAGAACAGTGCAAGGAGCCAATATTTTTTATAATAATGCATTGAAAATATATTTAATTAGTAAAATAAATATCACACACACTAATATATTTATGACATACAGCATTCATTTCAACGAGGCTCCGAGCTAACAAACGTATGACAAGTTTATATAAAACACTCTTGTAAAGGTATAACATATTATTTAGTATCCTTGAAACCACACATCGTCATCTTATTGTATTATCAACTTTTGTAATATATGTTTTTAACATTTGCTTTATTTTAAAGTGTTATTTACACAATTAGGAAATTGAAAAACCTATATTTAGAAAAAGTGTAAAAAATTGAATGCAGCGGGATTTGAACCTGCGCCTCTTGAACGGTTTCAAGTTTTCAAGAGACGCGCGTTTTTATAAGTTTTCTAAATATGTGCTTGTAATATATTTTTATCCAGTACTGATCGTGGCGCAGCAGGACAGTGTCTAATTGTAATTGGTTTCGGTCGCGATTGGTTCTCGGTTCGAATTCCATTCGGGGAAATGATTATATTTAGAAATATTTTCATTTATCTACTCTGGTACGTAAGAAAAAGCGCGGCGTTTAGTTACGCCAATCAGCAATCTCACAATGTATAGATTTTCCTTGCCTTGAAACTAGATTTTCTCTGACAACCGTGCTATGCGGGATTCGTGACCATTGTGGCACTCGATTTTAAGTGGAAAGTTGAGAACGGATTGGCATGAGACTAGGTTCTTTTTGTCTTCTTTGATATATCAAAAAAGTACATGTTCAACTGAGCCACTACTCATATATTTAAAAAATCGTGTTCTACCTACTTTTTAAGTATCAATTAAATTAATTAATATGAAATTCTAAATGACACATACACAGTATCAAATTGGTGATTAAAATTAGTTGAAAAGCTCAATTAGTGAACAACTAAGTTTGACTATTCTAGTATTTCTTAGAAATATGAGAAATTGGTATTTTATTCATCGAAACTATAAATGATTTAAATCAGTGAGCAAACTGTTATTTGAACTCGTATTATTTGATATGCAAAGTAAAAGTTTTGGATCAGTTTTAAGGATTTAAATATGGCATAATTAAAGTTTATATGGAGAAGTTCAAAAGCTAATATTTTTCATAACAATACATTAAAACTATATTAAATTTCGCATCTAGTGTTTCATACACACTTTTGTATACAGTGGCGCTTTGCTAAGGCGTCGAGTATTTTACGTGTCAATACAACTACTATTATTCATGGATCATATTACGAATTATAATAATATATTTCAAACATCTTATTTATACAACATCAGTATTTTTATCCATCTCTACGTATTTTGTGATAAAATAAGAGGAGGACGTAGCAACGACTGTTTTTGTATAAATTTTTATTTCAAATTTGCTGTTAGCAATCACTAACGCAATCTCACTTTTTGTAACTAGATAGAGGCACTATCGTCTGTACTATACAATTGAATGATTTTTTTATTAAATTTTCCGTCAAATCTACGAGTCCGTCAAAGAATGGCAAATATTTTTTTTACTTCAACTACATTTTATCAACTTCAGCTTTTTGTTGAAACTCCTAAAATGTATATACTAAGGTCTAGTATTTACTAAGGTCTAGATTGAAGCTCTTAAATAAATGGAGAACGATGTATTTAGTATTCTATTGATTTTGCAGTAAAATATTTTAAAAGTATTTTAAATTTCCTCAAATAATCTATGACTTCCAAAGTAAATAAATTGACCTTGATTCTTATTTTATAATATAAATTAATTTGGATAGCCTTTATAGCAACTCAATTTATTAAATTAATTTTATTCCTAATTGACTACTTTGCTTATATTGAAAATAGTAAAAGACATATTTAAAAAAATACATATTTAGAAAACGTATAAAAAATTTAGTATCTGTATGTAAATTGGATTGCTTAGCGACTGATTAGTTATCTAAGCATTGCGTCATACTGGTTCCCAATCAACTCCTGCATACCCAATATTCACTAAACACTCTAATTACAGATTTCACGTTTTGCAGAAATAATTCACTCTTAATATCATATTTCTAATGGTCATCGTATCGTAATGGGCTTTGGGTTCGATTTCGCAGGTGAAGGAATATATTTGAACTTATTTTCATTTCCCTCGTCAGGTAATACAAAGCACGGCGTTAAGTTTTGCCACTTAGCCATAAAAATGACTTGAGTTCGGCAGTTAATCTAATTAAGTAATACGTTCAATTTTATTAATAACAACAAAACAACAGATAAGGCAACAATTAGATTTTAAAACAAATAAATATGTACAAAAATTCAATTAAGGAAAAAAATAATCACCTGCAAACGTTAATAACAAAATTCAATTAACTAAATGTACTTACAGAGTAACGGTCATACAACTACCCACTTTATCACTAACACTTAAAGTCCTTGAGCGATGGGCTGCGCACCATTTTCATACCTTTGTTTTAAGGTTTCCCTTACCATATATATCTTTAAGATCAGAGAGAAGTTCGAAGAAAAGCTTTAAAACTTTTCTTCGAACTCTATCGAAAAATCAATTATTATTTTAGTGTTTTCGGTTCTATTAGAAAAGTTGCACGTTTACTTACGGAATACAAAACCATGGATTCTAAATTTTCAATATTCCAATCGATAAGATCTTTACATATAAATATTTTCTGTTGACTGTCTGGTATAAAAAAAATTTAAAAATATTTCAATATTCACACACTTAGTTGGAAAATGTTTTTTCGATATATGATTTATCTTGCTATATTAAATTTTTTATACGTTTTATTAAAATATTTCAAAGCGTTGAAAAATGTCCATAGATTAGAAATCTATGGAAAAACAGAGAACATTTTACTATAATTTGCCTGAAACTATAAATAATTATGAAGTTAGAGATCTTATCCATATCCTTATCTTTAAGTCAAAAGTCTCTTTAATCTTTTCATAAAAACCTCTCAGAGCTTTTTTTTTACTATATTAATATAGCAAACACTCTATATAAAAAACAAACACTTAAAATAAAACGTCCACAGAGAATAACATCATTTTCAACTTTAATTCATAAGCTTCCTAATCTTTGTTTAAGCTCCCTCCGATTAAAAGGAAACTTTCCATAGGTAGATAAAAAGCTGTTTTCGTAAGCTTGTGACTTTAAAGTATAATAACATTCGATTAAGGTGCCGTTTAATTTTGTAGAACTCAAGTCATTGGATGTCGGAGCATAAATAAAATCACATTTTATTTTACCAGAGCAATGACATGAAAAACAAATACCCCGAGTGAGCATCGAATCTAAAATCACCACGTATACAATTAGACAATTTACCCAACCTTCCACATACTGTCTCCTAATGTCTAAAATTGTGAATACAAATAGTATATTCTAATTTATGTTATCTAAATAAGTATTTCAAGCACAGCAAGTTTTGAACTCTCATACCAATTTCCATAGATTGTGGTAAGAAAATCTCAAGGAGATAGAATCCAAAGATAAAATTGAATTAATGTTGTCCTGGTAACTGTCTTGACTTGTATCTTTGAAATATTAAAGTTATTTTTAGAAAATGTATTAAAATTAGAAAGTAGCGGGTCTCGAACAGGAAGAGGAGGCTGAAGAGGCACGGGCTTCTTGGAAGCACTCTAACATTCTATCCAGTTACGTCGAAATTCTTACTTATACTTGCGCTTATTTAGAATACGTAAGTATAAATTTTGTACGTACGAACGTATACGTAAGTATAAATTTTGAACGCAGCGGGATTCGAATCCGTGCCTCTTGAAAACCTATATGCTTACTATAACTTATTTTTGTTGTTTTGTCAAAGATTTTGACAAAATTTTGATTATTTCTAAGTTTCGCTTGGCAAGAGAGAATGCAATACCATTCTCTAAACAATAAATAAAGAAATTTAATATATCAACATTTTTAGAGTGAAACGGGTTCGAGTCCCGAAGTCCTGGAAACATTTATAAAAAGTTGTAGTCAAATTGTTTATAAATGTTATCGAAAAATGTTTTTCATGTTCTAAGCGTATGAATAACACTTTGAAAAAAGTTGAATATTAAAGTGAGTATAATTTTTAGTGAGTTTTTATTGATCATCGCGGAAATCATGAAATATTTCTTATACACGTCTCAGTCACACAATGTGAATATAGTGAGCACGATGAAAGTGGATTCAAATCCAGCTCGAGTAATCTTTTTTGCAGTTTTTTCTCAGATAGCAGTGTAGTCAGAGATGATCTAGTATCAAGATACTCTATTCTCCACTCTCCACCTGATTGCGAGATATTGCGTGTTTAGTGGCGGGATTTAACGCCGCGCTTTGGCTTTATATATTATATTTCAAAGTATTTTATTTTCTCAATCTATTTAGGTAAGGTGTGGCAGTGGGTTGTCACCGACCACGCATTGTGTTTGATGGTATAGGAACTGTGGAATACACTGACACTTCAACACCGTCCCCCAGCTAACGTTTCAAAACGGTGGCTTCATATATTATATATATATATATAACTTAGGCAATTCCTTAAAATTTAGGAAAAGAAGAAATGATAGCACTTCTGTCATACGCCATATATTTGATAAATACCGTAGATACTTATTTGCTTATAAATGTTTACGATCTTTTGATCTTTACTACTTGATAAAATATATTTGTTTACGATATTTAAACGAGAACGATTTTCAATCGTTGAGAAATGAAGTAATGCTATCTATAAAAATAAATAAATTGGTGTTTCTGTTTGTAATATTAAAATAACCACTTTTACTAAATGTATATGCACGTATACACGCTACATATACCGAAATATTTGTTTTTACAATTTTTGTCTGTGTGTCTTCTATCTATATGTCTTTTTGTTCCGTCTTTTCTCTAGAACGGCTGGACTGATTTTGACGGAACTGTCACTGGCAGATAGCTGATATAATAAGAAGTATCTTAGGCTACTTGTAGTTTAGAATTCCACGCGAACGAAGTATCGGGCACAGCTAGTTTTAAATATGATAAATTCACAGGCTTTCTACTCTAACTTTGAAATTCATTTATATACACACATTAAATTCTACTTATTGACTTTCAATTTCAATCCATTAAACTTCAAAATCATACATGTCAATAAATGAATTTATTTTTATTATAATGTTGGATATAAACGAAGAACAATAAAAAATCAGGAAAGATATTACAAGAAATTTGTTTTGCTGATATAGTTCAATTTCAATATTTTCCCGCATAGCATTGTACAAATAGATACCCTAGTGTCAGGCCACTGCGTTCAATACTTTCCGACTAAATCCGAGACTCGTGTAGTAAGTACTCGAGTAGTGAAACTCAACGCCGCCTTTTCTTGTCACAAGAGCGGAGAAATAAAAGTAATTCGAGTCCTACCCCACAGTGTTGATGATTATATTGATATAATCATCATGGGTGATGATGATTATATCAATCGGGTGAGAATCGAACTCACAACCATCATCAGCATATACAGGCAGATACTGTCATACTGCGCCACGTCAGCCTATTTATAAATATTTATTAAATCCATAGAACGAGTTTTAATTTGTTATTGAGGAAATGTGTAAATATTTGTAGCGTTATGATTAAAATATAAGCCCAAAATCAGTAAAGGAATTGAGATTATTTTGGATTTTAGGCAGAGAACTAAATGAAAAAGCAAAAAACAAAGTAACGGTTGTTTATACAGCTTCAAAGTTAATGAAGTTTTTCCTGCATAGCAGTGTAATCACAGAGAATCTAGTGTCAAGACACTCCGATTCCGTTTAAAATTAAGACATGTGTTGGGTGGTGAAACTCAACGCCGCATTTCGGCAAAGCGAGGAAATAAAGATAATTCAAAATATTATTCCTACCCCGAATGTCGCTCGTGCTTAGCTGGAAGGCCTTACGATTTTTGTTTATGGTTTTACGTATAATTGAAAATGTTAAATACATAAATATAGAGGCAGAAGATTGAGGTCATAGTGGCGCAGTGGTACAATGTCCAACTGTAAGCACGATTAGTTGTGGGTTTGATTCCCACTCAGGGGAATTTTTATATTTAAATTATTTTATTTCTCGGCTCTAGTAACTAAGACAATATTACCAATATACCTAGCACAATTCAATTCCGCTACTCAATACCCATTGTCTCCAATTCCAGTGGAGATTTAAGTACGGGTACTTTACACAAAGTTCTTTGCAAGCTATAAATAAATATAGTGAGCTATGTACAAAATGCCTATGCCTTTTTATTAAATATGTTTAAATTCTTAACCTTGTGAACACACATTTTCAATTATGCTTCTATTTTGATAGTACATCGCCGTATATAGTAAATGATGGAATATAAGGAAAAATATATACAAAAATATTTATAACTAATACCTTTTTTTATCATACAGTGATAAAAAAAATAATATAACAAAGTCATGTAACAGGTGCGACGTGTCAACTCGACTATGCCTGACGTGTATTGTGACCGAGACTGTAGTGGGCTTAAAGCTTTCGCAGCAATCTTTTGTAATATAAAGATGAGTGAAATTATAACATACAAAGAACTATTTTTATGCCTCACGCTTATTCTGGACGCCTAAATTCAAAACATTGTGTGTTGTTTAAGACGGCAAAATTAAAATAAATAAATCATGATCTAGTTATTGGTGTGCTTGAGAATG
The DNA here is from genome assembly GCA_038994665.1 of Podotricha telesiphe. NCBI lineage: Eukaryota > Metazoa > Arthropoda > Insecta > Lepidoptera > Nymphalidae > Podotricha > Podotricha telesiphe. Next base: position 97,122 of record JAOYRR010000259.1, read on the forward strand.
GCGGTCTTCAACTTAATGTATCGAAGACCGAGTACATGGCTTGTGGGAGCCTGGACTCTTGCACTATCCATATAGGCCCTGAATTAGCCGTTCAGTCGGAAAAGTTCAAGTAGCTTGCGATCTATTCTGCATGAATCTGGAGGCATCGATCACGATGTCCAAGCCCGAATTAGCGCTGCTTGGGCAAAGTGTCGTGAGGTCACAGGAGTGGTCTGCAACCGCAGAATACCACTCAAGCTCAAGATACTGATATACAAAAGCATAATCCGGCCGGTTCTCTTATGCGACAGCGAATGGTGGCCAGTACTGTCTAGGCGTGCTTCACGTCACGGAAAAGACCATGCTGAGATCGATGGTTGGCGTAACGCGGGCTGACCGCATAGGTAACACATTCATTCAAGGTAGTCTCATAGTCCGTGACGTAGCGGAGAAGCTCCAAGAGCGTCGCCAGAGATGGTATGGTTAGGTTGCGCGCCGACCTGAGAACTATGTCTGAAGAATATGCCTTGGTATATCTGTACTTGGACGCCCAAGGAAGCCATGGCTGGATGTAGTGAAGCAGGATATGAGAGCCAATTGACTAACCACTGAGGACAAAGTAGAGGAGATTAGAAGAGAAGCAGACCCTGGCTAGGTCATCATTCCACCGAGTGGGAATCGAATCCACAACCAATAGCGATTACAGTCAGATGCTGCACCGTTATGGTCTCCGTAAGAAATCTTTAATTGTGTTAGAACTTAATTATAATATAATAAGATTGTATTAATTGGTTAGAGTGCTTAAATGTATTCAAAATGGACGAGCTCAAATCCTTCTTTTATAATTTTCTCAAAGGTATCGAATCATTTTTTACCTACACTTTCCGTGGAACCGTGATGATTACAATTAAATATTTAAAGAAAATTGTTTTAAGACGAAGCGTGAGTGAAACCATAATAATATTATTCGATGAGCATAAGCTTTCGTGAAAAAACGCATTTGATATCGAATCAAATCACGCAACTATTATTAAATGTCATAAGATATTGTACTAAGAGCATACATTTCTTTCAAACCTTGTGAGATATTGAATTACAAAAGTATTTTTATTTATGTGAGCTTATTGGAAAGCACAGTGGTGGATTCCGTAAAACCGTTTTTTTGATTCTTTTTTAATTCATTAATTTTAAAGCTTTTGCGAGTAGGACCATTAGTTCAAAGCTTATATATTGTACAACATTTAGAAATGGTATACAATTTTGAACGCAGCAGGATTGGGACCTGCGCCTCTTGGAAACCGTCTCAGCCCTTTGACCGCTAAGCCATGCGTTCTTGGATCGTAAGTGTGTGAATAACACTTTAAAAAATTTTAATTATGTATAATACATAGATAAAATTTCTATTGAAAGTAAAGAAATTAGTGTTGCCGTTTTTAAATTACGTAGTAGGTTTTAAACGTCATACTAAACTTTTTTAACCTAACCTACGCTAAACTGTATTATTTAAAAAATATTTCCTGCCTTGTGTCGAATTTAAACCTATATCGTGATTAGAAACTATTGAATTTACGAAACATAATATATATTATATTATTTAATTTATATACATATAATTAAAATGTAACTGATCGCTGTCTGTACATGGAAGTTATATGAAAAAATATTATTAATTTATCAATTATCAATGTCATAGAACCTAAAACAATGTTTTCAATTTTATTTTCTGTTTGTATGTGTGTCTGTTCAACTGTTTGTTTGTGCACGCTAATCTCAGAAATGGCTTAATTAATTTAAATGCAATTTTTATTATTGTATTGTGGTAAGCGTCCCTTAACATTCAGAGCCAGTTATTTCATTTGAAACGGGTTATAAATAAAACAGTCATTTAAATTGTAAATTTAAGCAATGTTTATATTTTATGTGAGAACGCGGGTGTTTCTTCATGATGATTACGCGTGCGATGCCACGAGGGGGTTGCTAATTAATAATATTATTTTAAATTTAATGTTTTTTAATAAGTAAGAAATAAAGTGTTGTGCATTATTTAATTATATTAGGATTGACAGCCGCACCTTACACATATATGGTCATGTAAAAAGTACCCCGGAGGGCGTGTATGAACAGGTTGATGGGGTTGTGCTTGTCTTTATAAAGACAATTATTAATAATTGATGCTAAAAATATTTTTACTTAAAAATACATTATAATTGGCAGAAGAAATAACAATAATATTTTATAGTTTAATGACTATCGTACCTTAGTCATTTTTTTCGCATTGCATCCATTCCTACAGCAGACTTCAACGCCTGGCAGAATCGGAGTTGTGGGCAGCAAATGGTTTGTCTTGCAATCTTTTGTCACTAAAACAATAAAAAATCTGTAGTCTTCTTGTTGAGATAGCATCATGAGTTCTATATTAACTTATACAACTTGCATATCTTCTCTTATTCTTTTATCTCGCTAAAAGTAGCAAAAAAAAACCTGTAAACAAAGCAAATAAGATAAGATATATCATAAAGTAGTAAACTTCTATATGTATTCTAAAGATAACCAAAAAATAACATTACACCAAAAAATTACATTAAATCAGTGCCTTGGAAGGAGGAAAATCTGACTTCGACTGAACTATACTACGTAATTTTTTTTTTTATTTTAAAGACATAAAAATCTTGTTCTTTTATATTTATATATTTTACTATTTCTTGTACATTGAAAACAAAAAGTATATAAAATTTTATTTATTTACTTGATAATGTTATTTATGTTACTGTAAAAACCCGAAGTACGGTAAATCCTAAGATTTACCAACTATAACGGTAAAAGTCTGAACAGTTCTTTCAACATTATTTATTTAGAGCTTATATGTCAGTAAAACTTAACTTTTGATAGAAACGGTAAATATTCATTAGCTTAGGTTAAATTAGAAACAGTTCGAAATTTTACAATAATAGTTAGTAAATTTTAAATTTGTGTTGGAATGTCTAAAGACTTCTCGTCTTTTGGGATTTTACCATAACGGATATAAATAATAGTAGAACTGACGTGTAATAACACGAAGAACGAAGAATAATGTTCCATTGTTACCTATTACCTACTAATCCGAAATTATACGTAATTGTTAGAAACCGAACAAGGAGTAGGTAAATCGTAAAATAAGCCCCAAACTCCCTTATTTGTTTAGTTTGACACTATAATTCCCGAAAGCCTTTCACGAGCCTTTCTGTCAATAACCTCAAGCTCTTATGTGAGCTTACAAAAGGAAATTGTTTGCTTAATAATATCTATTTTTATTATCAGTGTCATGGCGCAAATGCGTTGACTGAATACGTTGTTGTTGTAATAAGGTCTTTCATTTTTGCGATTATTACACATTTTTAAATGAAACTATTTTTAACCGGATAAATTGTGTATATTTTTGGTATTCGAAAATACATTTTAGAAACCCACACTAAAGAGGAAGATGCAATCAGCTCATTCTGGAAGCATCCAGGGCAGTAAACAAGGCAACTTAGAAATCGTTGGCGGTAGTTCGATATAATAATTGTATCAACTGACATACCCTGAGTATACCTGTGACCACGGACTATTGTCGAGTACTACAGACTACTAATGTGTTCGAAACGTCGGGTTTCTAAAATGTATTTTCGAATACTAAAAGATTACGCGAAAACAGTTAAAAATTGTTTCATTTCAAAACGTGGTTGTTGGTTTCATGCGCACTCAACGAATTATTTATCATAAAGAAAAACATATTTCGGTACAAACGGCGCATAGAGGTAAATCCTAAAAAGAGACACACGACATGCCCATAGTCCGCCAGTTAGGCAAGCCCATCCCCGAGGCTAAATCCACGAAATACCTAGACGCCGTCCTAGATAGTAAACTCTCTTTCAAAGCACACATCGACTACGACCGTCACAAAGCGGCCTTCGTCATTAGCCGATTATATCTATTGATTTGTGCTAAAAGTAAAAGACCTTCGTCACCTACAAATCCTCCAGAACCAATTTCTGCGTATTGCCACGGGCGCATCGTGGTACGTACGCAACTGACCTTCATAGAGACATTATGTTTGACTCTATCAAAGAGCATTGCCGCAAACTATCGAGTAGTTATTTCGAGAAAGCCGCGACTTATCCGAATCCGCTGGTGGCAAAGGCCTGTAATTACGACGTCAAACGATGCCCATGGGGACCCCTCAGGCCCCGTAGCTTCCTATCAGAACAAGCTGACATCATTACGCTAATCATTAGCTAATCATTCTAAAACCGCAGTAGGTAAAGCCAATATAGCCACGTAACCGCACACGCTACACACACCGGCCCCGCCCGTGGAGACGAGGTCCCAGTTTTCAAACGGCCCGATGCCATTCAGTACGTACAGGGCATCAAGCGTCCTTGCCAGTAGGCCTAGCGCGGACTGAGTGAAGCAAAGTCCTCCACGACAAACGGTGTCGCAAGTCGAGGTTCGAGTCTCACATGAGGTGCTCTTGCGTCACCGTGGAACTAACTTGATAGTTTCTTCTCGAGGTCTCCAAGCCATGGTCGAAGCTCTTTTAGCTTGGCTTCCCCCAAAACCCGGTGACGCTGTAGACGCCACTATAGCCAACAGTACAATACCATACAATCGAAAGAAAAATCGAAAAAAGCCATTCAAGAACGGTTTTCAAGAGGCGAGGGTTGAAATCCCGCTGCGTTCAAAATTTTAATACCTTTTCTAAATATTTATTTTTCAATTTCCTTAGTGTGGGAATAACACTTTAAAATATGTTAACAAAATAAATACAAATTAACTCAAAAATATGCATAGTATAAAACATACTGTGCCTAAATTGCACCGAACCCGTAATTCTTTCATGGGACAATGTGTACGATTTTACGATAGGATCCCAGAAAACATCCGAGAATGCTCTATATCACAATTTAAGAAAAATATTTTAAGGTTATATACTTAATTAACGATTTTATAAATGATAACGCCTTGGAAATTAAATCCTCGCTCCAGCCTATTTCAAAGGTATCATTGTCACTAATAAGTCTGTAAATTATTGATTTGGGAAAAAAAAGTCCTGCTGAGTTGCTTGCGCCCGTTCGTTTAGACGAAGGCCTGAGGCATTAACTGTACTGAACCAGTGGTAAATTGCTTAACGTTCAAGAATATATATATATATATATATATGTGTGTATATATGTATATATTGTTATAATTCTCAGACATCTTTACAAATTTCTAATACCCATGGGTAGTAGACATTAATAATACATGTATTATTCTACAAATAATCATTTTGGCAAGAGAAAATGCAATTTATTGAATAATTTTAAGTTTTAAAAGTGTTATTTACACATTTAGGAAAATGAAAAACATTTTTAGAAAACGTATAAAATTTTGAGCGCAGCGTGATTTGAAATCGTCCAAGCGCTCTGACCGCTAAGCCATGCCTTCGACATCCGGCTGCGTCGAAATTCTTACACGCTTATTTCAACTTATTTTTGTTGTAAGCCGCTGCGTTCATATTATACGTTTACTTTAAAATTTTCAAAACATTTTAAACCTAAGATCCTAAATTTTTACTTTAAGGTTTTTTTTTTAAACTATTTTTTAAATGTATCTTTTTGTTACTAGAAACGCTTACAAAACACAACTCCATTAATATAAATGTCCTCAGAAGCCATTTTTATGTTTGAAAGTATTTTCAATTCACAAATTTAATAAAGAGGTATAATGTGATACTTCCTGGGTTACCGCCAAAGGCACCGAGTTCGTTCCTGCATATCAAATAGGTAGGTAATACTTTACTTGACGTGTTAAAACCTCTTAAGTAAAAACAAAGTATTTTACAAAGTCAAAACGACTTTTCGAGTACTCCGGCGTTTTTATTTATGCCCAATATATTTTTATTTTAAAAACTTTAATTTTTAATTCCACATAGACCGGTTGACTGAAAGAACCTAGTGTCATGACACTCCGTTCTCCTCCCAAATTCGAGACACTAGGTGTTAAGTGACGGAATTCAAAGCCGCGCTTTATCTTACAATAGCCTTTACATACTCCGCTTAACTGCACAATATCCACGGCCATGATAGCTTTCTTCTTCTGCATTTTATTATTATATTTATTCGTGTTTATATTTTTTTTCTTATGAAAGTAGTTTGGAGTTCACACTAAGTAGACTGACCGCAGATCGATCATTATGAAAATTTTCGTAATCCTGTGATTAAATCCAATTCAGTTTGTAACGTTTGAAAACTGCCACTGAATATTTGATGTAGGACTATGAATTGCTAAAGCGGTCATTTGAACACTCATCAATTACTACTTGAGTATAGAGCGAGACCGTCATCATTTTAATAAGTAAATTTAGTTTTCAATCAATATATATAAAATGAGGATGGAGTGATACTAATTTCTATATGATATACGAGAAAACACGTGAAACTGAAAAAAAAAGAAATTAAACTTCTAAAAAGTTGATTGAAAATTAAATTTAGTTTATCAAAAAATAATATCGAGAGTTTTTTAACGAACCCCAAACAGATATGTCGGTTATGTTGAAAAGATATAATATAGTAGAATGCACTTAGTAAGATCACTTTAGCCTTGTTATTCACAATTCCTTCACACTTTACACGATTCATATAAGAATTTTTCATACATTATCATACATTCGAGTATGATATAGAGTTAAAACTCCCGTTATACTGATTCTAGAATTCTATCTATAATCTAAATATAATCTCGTGAAGCTTAAGTGTAGTGATTTTTCATGGCAAAGCTTGGGTATAAAGGTGCGGTGCGTAGTCACAATTATGATTCAACTTAGAAAATATATAAGAAGCATGACCTGTTGATGCAACCTTTTTCTTGTTATTCTCTTTGTTTACGTATCTCTTCTATCTTGTTTAGGAAAAGAGAAACTAACGTCGCAGCAGTATATTAGCCAACTTTCAGTCGTTTTATAACTAAACGATGATATGGAATCCCTTTCTTTGACACGCACCGTGAATATTAAGACAATTTACAAATAAGTCATGACTTTTTTATATAAATTTATATTTGTTTCAAGTCAAATTCCTAAAATACACAGTTATTTTTAAGTGTGAAAAAAATAAAAATACTTTTGTAAAGTTCTATAAATAAATAAATCTTTGGCAAGAATTGGATAAAAGCTAGGGCACGAGACTTAAGAGTGTTCATAAAGCTTATCATTTTAAGCAAATCTGTCTGGACAAATTAATCTGTCTGTAATTTTAATATTGCTGTTATTTATATACTATAATAGACATAGACAGACGCCATTGTGGCGCAGTGGGGCAGCGTCTCATTGTAAACGCGATTGGTTGTGGGTTCAATCTCACTGGAGGGAATGATTATATCTAAACTTTTGTAAATTCTATGTTCTTACAAGACTCTAAGACAACCTGTTGTAGACTTAAGAAGTAATAACTTTATAATAAAAAAAAAACGGACGAGTAATTGATTACGCAACCATCCGCAATTTATCTACCACTAGGGTTAGAATTTTTGTTAAATATACGATTTTTTTTTAACATTCTTTAAAGTGTTATTCCCACACTAAGAAAATTGAAAAATACATATTTAGAAAACGTATAAAAATTTTCATGTTCATGTTCAAGAGTTGCTCTTGGAAACGGTTTTCAAGAGGCGCGGATTCAAATCCCGCTGCGTTCAAATTTTTTTACGTTTTCTAAATATGTTTTTTTTTAAATATACGAAACTTACTTTGAAGTATGCTGTTTCTATTAAAAAAGAATTATTTTAATTGATCAGCTTTGTAAAAAGTTATGCGTCTAACATAAAAAAAAGGGTACGTATGGAATTGAGAATAATTTAAATATATTCAATAACAATATAAATATATTCGTTTTGGTGAATTTTTGTACTTGTATATACTTACAATACTTTAATAAGTTTAAAAGCATCCTAAGATAATATTTGTAAGACCATCGACACTTGTTTTCGTGAAAACCGCTCTATAATATTTTATCATTTAAAGTGATTAATGGGAGAATGTAAAATGAATTTTTCATTTCGGTTTCATCTAAAACATGGACGGACGAGAAACGTTGACTCAGCTTATACCATGACACGAGATATTTCTAAATCATAAGACCTGAAAGATAATATTTTCGTCTTGTGACTGAATTTTCAATATAAAATGTTAAGCTGTGTGTGCGTTTCAGCATTTTTCACTGTCTGTTGTTCTTTATGTGAGATATTGTCTGAGTAATATTGCACGTTTGCACAAATGTGTGTCCTTTTTACGATAAATTTTCCTTTGAATTTGCTTTTTATGTGATTGTTTAAGGTAAATTTCCTATACTTATCTTTCAAAAGGATAGATCGCTATCTATCCTTGCCAATTCTTTAAAAAGGGGTATATACTGTGTTAACTAATATGTGGTAAATCATAAAAAAGCTTCGCGCTTTTTTAAATATAGCTTGGTGGCTTAGTCTGGCACTCCATTCACTCTTCACTCCTGAAATCAACGTATTACATGTTTATTGGCGGAACTAAACGCCGCGCTTTGTCCTACAGTGCCGATAAATTGTAAATAATTTCAAAATGATCATTTACGCTGTCCCACGCTGGATAAATAATAAAAGATTAAATATAACTTATTATAGTACGTCTTAATATTCAAAAGTGTTACAGAGCATAGGTTAAGTCTATGAACATATTGCGACGTAAGTCGTAACGATGCGATACAAAATAATATTTTTTCCATAAAATAAATATTCTTTTTAAAAATAAATAAACACACAGCCACTCTTTTTTATTAACTTACTCATATGAGTTAAGCATATTATTAAGGAATAAAATTTGAGTATTCAAACGTAGCCAAACTACGAATTTATTGGCCTAAGAATGATAATTGTCAAAATCGCATCCAGAGCATCCTACTTTACTTTGCAACTAACAAATAAGTACTTATTGTAGTCAAGAGTCGTAGGCGAATATAAAATTAGACTTGAAAAACTAGATGTAGTAAGAAAAGCTATAAAAACAATGTTTGGAACATATTCAAACTTGGAAAACGGCTGGAACATGGACATTAAGCAAACTGGCGGGGACTGACCGATAACAGAAGGTACACCATTTATTACACGAACATGCCTAAAGAATTAATAAGTATCAGTTACGTTGATTTACTATGAAACTTAAACCTTAAACTCAAAAAAGAGAGAAAATCATGAATAAAAATTGCTGTAATTTTCGCAACGATTGCAAATTATTTGTAAGGAGTTTTAATAATAATAAATTGTTTATTTTAATATGTAGTCGTTACTATAACAAAATAGTAAAAAAATGGTGTCTATACATATATGTATTTTCGTTGTTACGTTCAATACCGCTACATTAACATTGTTACACGTTATCTATAAATGTTTTTTATATCCTAAGTATGTGATAAACGCTTTAAAAATGTAAAAAAGTGACATCTGATGTCTTAGGACATAAGAAATTAACACGTTGCAGAAAGTTACTATAATTTAGGGCATAAGTTTCATTGTCAACAAGTGGTAAATGGAAATAGTATTTCAAGCAGTCATTATGTCCCCGCATATGGAGCTGTGGGCATCAACAAATATATAATAAAAGTATTTTTAGATTTATTTTCAGAACTAATTTTGTATGGATTAGTACTGTATTAGTTGATCTATAAATTGGAATTCAGTTGAAATGACAAATCTAAAAATCCAAACTTCATGGGAACAAAACGGGTAAAACTATTGTTTGAAAATTCTCTTGAGATAAATTTGTTATATTCATATTCATACTTACCTCTAAAAGCTTATTATACGTTATTAGGGCGAATACTACTTAGAAAAATAGATTACAATACCTACAACCTTCTAAGTGATATAGTGAGTGACTATCATCTTTATTTTGTTGTTATTTAACAAATACAATTTACAATAAAATTATGATTTTCTACATTTATAATAAAGGTGAAAAATATACAATAGTTTATAATAGTGGTTATCCATGGAGATGAAGTTTCGTCGAACACTTCAAAGTAAAGTGTTCCTGAGCCAAAAAAGCTTTTAAGCTGAACAGTAAATAAATTTTGCCAACAGAAAATGTAAAAGTTTCAATCTACAGGTAACGTAACTATAGAGGGGTTGACCTTTTAAAAGGAAAATCTTTTTTTGTCTTTTCGCATCTGCCACGTATTCTCCACTTTCACACCAATGACTTATTTTGTAATTTTTATAGTGTTATTTACACACTTAGCATGAGAAAAACTTGAGGAATGAGAAAAGATTAGGAGCCCGAGGTTCAAAATTTTTAAACGTTTTCTATCGTTATTTATTGAGAGGCTAAACCAAGCACCACGTCTTTGCTTTATCAGAGCGGGTAAATTAAAATAATTTAAAAAAAGATAACTCTCTTGATTATAAATATGAAACCACAACTAGCGCGTACGCAGTGAAACAAAATCGAGCTTTACTGTTTTTGCCACATAGCAGAGTACTCTGAGAGAAACTAGTGTTAAGACGCTCCGTTTATCACTTTCTGCCCGAAATCGAGGCATTGCGTGACGAGTGGCGGATTTCGTAAAAGCTATATTAAGCTTAAATGAAAAATGAAATTATGTCTTACCGACAAATTTATTTAAAAAATCATTAATAAAATCTAGTAAATAGTGTAAAAATGTAAAGCACGTTGATGATTTTTTCTTATTAAAATAAACTTGTATTACCAACAAAATGTAATTTACACTAATTTCTTTTGAACCTTAACAATGTCACGTTTTACTACCTGCTCCAATATCTTTGCCTGCAATTGTCCTTTGTTTCTTGGGCATTTAGAATATATCTTACAAAGATTGTTTTAAAACAAAAGTGCAGGTATAGCTATATATTTACTAACAATAGGTATTTCAAGTAACGACTTAACAAGTACTCAATATTTCTAATCAATTGAAACCATTTTAAATGCTGCAATAACAGTGGAAGCTTGGTTCTATGTTAAAAAAATATTTCAAGTAAATATTATAATATTTTTGTAATTCGTAAAAAAATGTCAACATTAAGTTATAACGTGAAAATAGCAACAATCAAGAAACTATATTAAGGTAAGAAATTATTAATAATTTATATATTAATTATTATTAATTATTTATCAACTATTATTAATATTGTTTTACCTCAATATAGTTAGTATAGATGTTGTATAAATTTAAGTATAAATAGTGTTCTTAGAAGATTAAGGAAATGCTATAATTGTGTGTTTGAAGATTGTTTTAGGGAACGATGGGGCTGACATTTTTGTATTATTACATAAAAAGACACTAAATAAAAATAGATTTAAAAAAAAAAAAAATATAGTTAGTATAGGGTAACCTATTGTAATTTTTACTTATACAAATAATCTCGTTTTTTAATTACCTATATATTACTATTATTCTTTTGTGAGATTATTCTGTTAGCCCGCAAAAAAAATTTTACATTTTATTAGACGTCAAATACAATTCAGAACAATCTTATAAAATACTAGCTGCGCCCGTCACTTCGTTTGCGTGGTATATTAAGTTACTAAATAAAAGTAGCTTAAGTTACTCCTTATTACATCAGCTATGTACCAGTGAAAGTCCCTCCAAAATCAGTCCAGCCATACTAGAGATTAACCAGGATAAACAGACAGGACAGAATACAGAGTGACAAAATTTGTAAAACGTGTACCGTGAACATTTAATAAAAAGTTTTTCGTTATTTTAATATTACAAACAGACAATCCAATTTTATTTATTTGTATAGACATTTCAATTTATTCGATTGTTTTAATAATAAAAAAACGCGTCAAGTTAAATAAGATGAAAACTCCGCATATAGACGGTACTGAAGGGAAATGAGTGTGATTATAGACAGGAAGTTACCATCAAAACTGGAATCACTCGCTATGAATTGTTTGATTTGTGGGAAGACAAAATAAATAGATGGCCAGATTTCCTAGGACATTTTTTATTTTATACAGAGTTCATGAAAAAATTAATGGCGTAATGCGTTATATAAACTATTATATTATTTTTATTACAAATAGAGAACCTAACAGTCATAACCTGTCAGAACACTCTGTTGTCTTTTCCTCTAAGGCCGGGATATGGCACGTTGGGTAGCGGAACCTAACGCTGTATTTCTTTATGTATTTTGTTAAGCAGGGCGGAAAAATTAAATTACTTAAAATATAATCATTACCCAATTGAATATCGAACCCACGACCAATGCCGATTAAATCGAAATGATGCGATCAAATTACATTACAGTATTCATCGTATTTTAGTATGTTTGTAAAAAGTAATGTATAAAAAATCGATTGAGCTTAGTAGTTTTGACATTAAATGTCACAATTATTTTATTATTCAATTACCCACTTGATTTAACTTTTTACACAATAAAGTTAACAAATTATCAAATAATATGTATAACGCTGTTATACATATTATATAACAAAATGACTCTAAATTCAAATTAAACTCTGGAAAGTGCTTGTATTTACAATGAATGTATCCTCTTTTAAGCCTGACGAAGTAAATTTATATACTTAGTCTTGCCATAAATATTGACATGACATTCTAAATTCAAAAGTATTTTTTTTTTTATTAATTATAACAGAATTTATAGCTAAGAAGTAAACATCATAAAAAAATTAGCTGCTCTCTACTGACATTTTAGGAATATGTATGAAATGTATATTCATACACGTTTAATTATAAAAAAAAACAGAAAGGATATAATTATTAAAACTTTCTAATATATACATTATATTAATATTATTATATTACAAGACTTCTTCAACCAAATATGACAGAATTCCAAACAAAGAGTTAAGACATGCTAAAGCAGTTAGCCAAACTAGTCCGAAGTGCGCGTACGGCGACCGCGGCTGGCGCATCCGCTATCTCATATATCCGCTGTCATCTAATTGTACCACGTGCTTTGCAAATTATGTTGATCTTCTCAACGCAATTTACAACATATTATAATGCAAAATATGAATTCAGTTTGGTTAATTAGCGAAAGTCTTAATCAGCAAAATTCTCCAAACTCATATCTGTTTTATTTAAATCAAGACGTATCACGTGACCCCCTTAACATGACACAATATACCTCGTATAAATAAACGCTTTATCTCTAGAGAGTCTAGATAGAAGAATGTCTAGATTGGCCAGCGGCTAAATGTTTAAAATTATTATTTATTAACATTTTTCTTTTCATAGCATTCAATTTCGACGTTTAGGCTACAAATTAAAAGAAACTACATATAAACCTCTAAAATTAAAACTTATTTATATATATTTATATATATATACACACATATATATATATATTATAATATATATACACAGTGTATTTCATGTAGCTCCGACATACTACAATTAGGGTAACATATTTCTAGGGTATACGAAAATTGAGACAAATCTCATCAGTAGTTTAGGCGCAGGATTGTTATTTCGACTTCACGATTTTTACCTATACTGTGTTAGGCGTGACGTAGTCATTATTAAAAATCAATGACGTAAATATCCAGTACTACTACATTACTATTACACGTTGCCGATCTGCATCTTTTATACTGAAAACATAATATCTCAATTATATCTCTTTCTCTTTTACGCATGTACCTAATTTTTTGTAATAAACCTAAATCACGTTTAACTTGAGTAATAAGCTTTTTAAAATAGCAATTTGAAGACAAATTTATGTTATCTTGTTTTCTTAATAAATTTTATTGAGTTGAGAGACATACATTTATTTACATGCTCTTAGTTCTCGTCGTCAACGTCGAACTTTACAACTGTTAATACTTTTATCATAATGATTTTTTTTTTTTACATAAGCTCGCACATTCGGCAACAATACGGCAATAGTTTCATTTACTTTTAAATTTACTCAATAATCACACGCACCACTCATATGTCTATCACGAACTAAGTAATTAGTTGAAAGGTAAAATACTACACAAATCAAATCATTTAAAACAATGATAACAATTAAAATTCCCAAATCCTAACCAACTAAAAATCTAATAAAAATAACGTAAATACAAATGAACTTAGTCGCATATTTTGATTTTCGTAAGTATGACTAATGTTTTAATGTTCTATGCGTAGTCTTATCAAGACTGTGCATATAGATTAATAATATTATTTTTTGATAATTATTTACAATACTTTTGTTATTGTGTACATTTGTTTAATATTTTTGTAATAAAAAAATAAAAGAAGAATAGAGGTTAATAATCAGATATCAATCTAGAATTTTAAAATATGTAACTGCGACGAAGAGGTACGATGATAATTTAGAAATTATTTACAATCTTACATTTCATTAATTTATTATTTTAATTTAATATAATGCATATATTTTTAGTATAAATAAAAAATAATTTATAATTTTAATTCAATTAAATTACTATTTATGTGCACTCATTTTAAAATATAAAATTTTAGTTTGCCGTGAAGTTTGGCGCGAAAGACATTGCTGTCGGACGACATACTCGCACTTGAGTGACATCGCCGCCATGTTACATTTTGAAATAATAAAATTATTTACTGACTTCATTTAAAAATATCGGTGAAATAAGTGAGAATGTCAGTGTAAGTGTGGCTAAAGTTGTGATCTTATTTCATTTTATTGTCAGTTTGGTTTTAGTGTTTGCATCGAAATTATAATTACGTTTACAATTATTATAGAAATGATAAGTGCTTTGTGAGTTAGTATTTCGGTACTTGTATTAGGATTTTCTTGTCAGTTTAAGGCAAAACGTGTAGCATATTAATATATGTATTCAGAAACATTTCGACATTTCGAACAGTTATAAATTTAATATGTCAGTGCCATCAGTTAATTGTGATTTTGTATTAAACCAAAATAAGTGTTGCGTTAATGTCAATCACCGTCATATAAAGTATATAATTAAACTATTTATTTTATTCACCCGCCCGCGTTCCCACTTAAATCACACACTTTGCTTTAATTTATAATTTTTGTGGATGTAACTTTTTCATTCATAAACCGATCGAAATAAAATAAACATTATATGTTAAGGGAAGTTTACCACAATAGTCAAAATGCATGCAATGCATTTAAATCGGTTAACCCGTTTCTGCGATTAGCGTGCAAACAAACAGACAAACAGAAAAGAAAATAAAAATCACTGTTTTTGGTTCTATTATACTGATAAATGCCCCTAATAAATTATACATTTTTTAATAATACATTTTTTTCATATAGCGTCTATGTACAGACAACGAGCGATCAGTTACACTTTTTATTTGATGAATGGAGTACAAACTTAATGGATAAAATACACATACATTTAAAATTTAAGCGAGTTTTTTTTTATATTTGTTTACTTTACGTATTTTGTGCGTGTTCAGAGAGAACGTAGTGTTAAGAAGACACTGCGTCACTTTCTACGCTTTGTCTTGCTCATCAGAGCTGAGAAATATATTATTTTTGTTTTGATGAAACTTGCTTCTGATATTGAGATAAATTCATGAATAAACTTAGCATTTTATTAATTTTCTCTAGAGTCCCTAATTTACAGTAAATGCTTAGTAAATTTGTTTACCAAAGCTCACCAAGCTTTAGAATATAACCTCAGTACCAAAGATGCCAAAGTTTATGGTACCAACAGAGCTTTGTCCTTTTTATTATTTTTTATATGCTTTATTTATCAAAATAATGTAAATAAATTCCTTTAAACAACTTTAAAGCAGAAAATATTTATTCAAGAAAGAATGAAATAATTGAAGTTCCACGCTGTTCTATGACGAATATCATTAATAAATGCCGATTGAATAGTGACTGACTTAAAATTTGTGTTTTTTAGTTATCCTGCTGAAATGTTTCTATAATAATAATATTTCACAGTTAAGTTCGTATAAGATTTGTACGTAAAACTTGAAGCACAACTTTTGAATAATAGTTTTTGAAGTAATACCAGCTTTATACATACAAGTTTCAATTGAAACTATTGAATATCACATCCTGCTATGTACACAATCTATATATAGATAGATACATGTAACAGAATTTTTGTATGTACTAAATCGGTCTGTATGGTAAATATATAATTGAGGGGTATTTATCACTGTCGTAAAACCTAAAACAATGTTTTTTTTTCTGTTTGTCTGTGCGGTGCGGTCACGCTAGTCTCAGAAACGACTTAACCGATTTAAATGCTTTTTAAGTAATCTTCCCTTAACATTTATTATTTATTTTATTTCAATCGGTTTTTATAATAAAAGTTACAGTCATTTAAATTAGAAATTTAAGTAGTTTGTGATTTAAGTGAAAAAGCTGGCTCAAGTGCAATATCTTTATTGCGTTTCTATGGTGTTATATTAATTACAATTAATTCGCATGAATTTAAAATTTCTCAAAATTTTATTAAATTACGTTTCATGTTGAAACAATAAAATTCATAAAATTCTGGACCAACCTTTACCTATGTAATAAGATTGGGTGGATCGAGCTATATGACACATTGCCAAGTATTGCTGAAAGGAAAATTATTGGTTATTGAACATGATATTGTTAAGAGGCTTAACTACCTTCTTAAGAATGGTATCTTGTACGATGTACTTGTGTCGATGTATTGATACCTATTTCACAAAAATGAGGCTTAGTCACTCTTTATAGCTAATAACCCACCAAACCACCACTGCAGTTGGATAATGCCCACATTGTACTCTGTTGACTAATTGAAAAGTTTCTTTAGAGCTTTGAACATAAATAAGCCCATTTTGTTTGTGAAAATATTGCTCAATTGTAAAAATTTGCGTATCGTAGTTATTTCGATTTTATTATCCTATTCTCTTTTAAATTACAAGTTAAAAATTGACTTATCTTATAGGATGCTAGTCCTAAGTCATCTTTTAAAATAACTGCTTTTGGACAGGATTTCTAAGAATTTTTCCTTACTGCTTTGATCGCATTTTCGTATTTGGCCGGCCAGATTTTTTTTCTATTATAAACAGAAGAGGTTGCATTGTACCTATTAATAAGCCGGTACACAAATATTTGACTATTATCATACCATACCGTATGGATAATTTTACAAACTATATTTAGCACTATGCCTACTATATGTAATGCAATCACAGAGATTCAATCATATAAAAATGACAGATTCCAATTTCAAATGTAATATGTTGTTTATTTTTGATTATAACAATATAATTATGGCCAGACTAAGTATAATACGAGGCTTTGCCTTTAACAATACCCTTTGTTGAAAGATTTGAAGGACCTTATTTGGTCTTAGATTGTAATCGCACCATATATATATATATATATATGCTTGTGCTTGACCTCTAAAATAAATTATAGGCAGAGGGACGGCAGCAAAAATTCAGTGGCAATATTTATGATTTATGAATAGGCGGATTTGATTGGATTGAAGAATAAAGTCACAACAAATAAATATAATTTCTTCCGAAAGTAATAAAAAAAAACACAGCTGAAAGTATATACTTTCTGTAGCTCATTTTCTAAAATTTCCATGGGAATGGGTAAAGTGGCAATAAAAATTTTTAAAAAGTGCTAACGATGCATCCTAGTTTGATTTGAATGCATTTGCTCTTGCAGCGTATTTGTACCTAGACACGCACTTCTTATAGTATACAAATTAACTTATTTGTTAGCCGGTGTGCACTAGTGTGCTCTGAGCTCACTTGTACTAGTACCAGTGCGTCTTAGTGCTATGATTGTACTAGTATTGTTGCGCCTAAGTAGACTGATGTTTGACCTAATAGTATAGGTGCATCTTTGTAAGCTGTCAATGCCTTTGTACTAGTACTTGTGTGTCCTAATATATTTTCAGGGCACAGCAAGTCATAACACGTTTAACATTTTAAATACAAAATTGAATTATCTTCAAAATTGTGTTTATGTGTTTAAGACAAAAATATCCAATTTACATAATTCATAACATACTCCTGATGTTTATTCATATAGTTTATTCATGCAAATCACGTTCGATAGAATCTATTGTAGTAAACAACGTATAACTTGGCCCAAAGCCAGGTAAGGCTTGTCTACACATACAAATAAATATGACAATATGTATAGTTTATACTGTTGTTTAATGTTATTTACCTTCGTTACTGATATACTCACAACATCCATAGAGAGTGACATATTTAGAAAACGTATAAAAATTTGAACGCAGCGGGATTTGAACCCGCGCCTCTTGAAAACCGTTCAAGCGCTCTGACCGCTAAGCCATGCGTCCCACCTCCAGCTACGTTGAAATTCTTATACGCTTATTACAACTTATATTTGTTGTTAGCATCTCTGTAGAGAGATTTTTACAAATTTCTGCTACCCAAAGATTATTCTACGAACAATCGTCTGGCAAGAGAGAATGCTATTTATTAAAGTTGTAATAAGCGTATAAGAATTTCAACGTAGCTGGAGGTGGGACGCATGGCTTAGCGGTCAGAGCAGTTGAACGGTTTTCAAGAGGCGCAGGTTCAAATCCCGCTGCGTTCAAATTTTTATACGTTTTCTAAATATGTCTTTTTTCAATTTCCTAAGTGTGGGAATAACACTTTAAAAAAATGTTAACAAAATCCATAGAGAGTGTTTGTCGTGTGTTGTATTTCAGCACAAGCTCTTGAGCTTGAGCTTGAAAAAGTTAGGTCAGAAAGCCCTACTTAACGTTCATTATAGATTGTTTTTTGGCTTAGTAAGGGTAATTGGAGAGAACCTAGTTTCAACACCTTTCGTTCTAGGCTTTCCGCCCGGAATCAAGACAGCGTGTTGATTGACCTGTGAACGTTACGTGTGAACTTAACGTCGCGCTTTGTCATAACAGAGCGCAAAAATGAAAACAATTTTAAAAATAATCTTTTCCCCGTTAAGGGTATTGAACCCACAATCAATCGTGTTTGTAGCCACGATGACATAAAAAACGAATTTAATTCTTCGGGAATTCGATAGTATAGTATTATAGTCAGTTCCACGCTTTTTCCCGCATAGGAGGTTCATCAAAGAATATCTAGTGTTAAGATACTTCCGTTCTCCACTTTCCGCCTGAATTCGATACATTGTGTGTTGAGTGGCGGAGCTTAGCTTTGTTTTCAACAGAAAAAAAATATTTTACCTATATGCTTTTTCCAAATCAAATGGACTACCGATTATAGTATAAAAGTAGTGTTAAAACACTCCGTTCTTCAGCCCGTATGTAAGAATAATGTGATAATATACATATTTGTTATCATATTATTGAGGAAAATAAACAAATTTCTTTAAAATTCAACTACGTTCACGACAGCCTTATGTGTATGTATTATAACGATAGGTCCGCAAATTGATAAGGTGAGGCTGGAGAAGTTAATTTATCAGAGACTGGGTGTAAGGATGAGCCCTCTGACCTTAGCTCTCCACTCAGTCCATAAATATGGAGCGGAGGGCCATAGGCCCGAAACTGGAAGGTCCCCTGAGAGGGACTGGAGATGTAAGGTAAAAAAAGGGAGGGAGAAGCTTTAAGGAGGAGGAGATATTAGAATATATATTCAAAACAAAAAAAAATCAATTATACTTTGTATTTTAAATCTTAGTTTCATCATCCATTATTAAAACAATATAAATTTCAATAACAAGACCATCGTGGCGCATTAGAACAGCGCCTGTAAACGCGATTGGTTGTGAGTTTGGGTAATAATGATATTCAAATTACTTTCGTTTCTCCACTCTACTAAGACAAAGCACGGTATTATGTTCCGTCACTTAAAACGCAATGTCTCACATTGCCGTCTTCACGGGAGGAAAATGGAGAATGGATTATTACCTCACTAGATACTATCTTTTGCATACCATATACACATACATAACATACTAAATTAGCAGTGAGTCATTTCTTGAATTAATGTTTATAAAAAATGACTTAGTATTTAAAAATAGATGGCCTTTTAAAGAAACACTCAACACGCAATTTATCGGTTTTGAAAGTAGAAGAAACAAGTGTCTTGACACTAGGTTATCTCTTTGCCTTTGTAAGAAAAAGTGTGTATAAATTAATGAAAAAGCTCATTTCAATACTTACAATGTTTCTGCCAATTGAAGTTGTGTTGTATTTCATGACGCATGCCCCTCCACAGTTTCGTGACGATGAGTGAGTAAGCGAAGGACATTATGAAGAATGGTATCAGTAGCAACCCAGCATCCAGGCCCAAGTTGAAAGCTCTTTCTAGTTCCAAGCTTACCCATACTTCCCTGCATTTGTGAGCTGTAAATAATTATTTCATATGTAAAAATCTATTTAAATGGTATTATTTTTTTTTCTGTAATAATATTAGATATTTTACTAAATATCTAATATCATTACAGAAATTGAAGACAGCTGTATAGTAGTAGAATTTATGCGTCTTAGCAAACACTCAAAAATACAACAGTTCTTAAATGAAATATTTTTTTATGTGTTTTTACGTAATTCGGGAAATATAAAGAGTACATATTAATATATTTCACTAATTTAATCCTATTTACCTAATACATTAATTAAATATTTTATTCGAAATAATTTAAAAATAAATCAATCAATCATCAATTGAGACAATGGTAACGCTGTGGGAGAGCGTCTGACTGTAAAGGTCATTAGTTATGGGTTCGATTCCCAGCAAGGGAATTTTATAGAATGAAATAAAAAGAAAACTAATATCTCCGCTCTGGTATCTAAGATAAAGCGCGGCGTTAATTTCCACCAATCAACACACAATGTCTCGATTTTCGAGCGGAAATGTAGAGAACGGAGTAACCTTACACTAGGTTCTCTCTGACAATCCTGCTATACAGGAAAAAAACAAAGTTTGATTTTTCCGATTAATACACATTCGAAAAGGTAGACTGTCTACCTGTGACCACGGACTACTGTAAAGTGTTCGAAACTTCGGGTTCTAAAAGGTATTTTCGAAATGTAAAAATATTTAGCTAACCTATAAAAGAGTCGTATCCCTAAAACTGTAAACGAATTCGAACCCGCGCCTCTGGCGCTCTGACCTACGCCAAACGTTCTACGTCAAAATTCTTATACGGTTGTTACAATTTATTTCTACCTAAAGCTTATTGCTAAGAACAATCGTTTGGCAAGAGAATGATATTTATTAAATATTTTTAATACCTTTAAAGTGTTATTTACACACGTAAGATATGACCAATATTTTTAGGAAACTTATAAAAGTTTTAATGAAACGGGACTTGAACCCGCGTCTCTTGGAAACTGTCCAAGCACTCTGACCACTAAGCCATTTTATGTGCCTTTTAAAAATGTTTTTCATATCTAAAATGTTCACACTTTACGGTACTATGCTTTATTTTGGAACGTCAAATAATCTAGCACCGTTCCCCTAAAGATAATGCCTAAAACCATAAGCAAAACAAATGCAAAAAAATGTGCAAGAAAAGAACAAAAATTTAATTATTGACATTAAAAATAAGTAAATCTAAGAAACCACATATACTTTAAGCATTCTTTCGAGTGTCAACTAATATGAGCATCTTAATTCTGAATAAATATTTTCTAAGTATTTTATAAGCCGTCAATTTTATACTGAAGTATCATACATTTTCACACCATATCAGGAAACGTAGTACCTGTCATACCTGAAGTGAAATTAAAGGGAAATTTGTCACATTCGTGACATTTATCTACAGGTCACAATCAATAGATGTAATTATCATTACATAAGGGCCACTTGAGCCAATTGGGTCGCAAGTCCCAGGCACTATTCCGACCTCTCTCTACAAAGCGATGGGCAAGGTGTTTATTTTTAAATCTACATTTATGTTTAAATCTACATAGTTACATAAACATCATATTATAATATGCGTTACTTGTGATGTTTTATGTTTTTACCGATTTAGAGTTATAACACTCCGTTCTCCATTTTCTGCCTAAAATCGAGACATTATGTATTCGAAGGCGGAACAAAACACCGCGTTTTGTTTTAACAGGGCTGAGAAAAGAAAATAATGCAAATATATTCATTACCCTGAATGGGAATCGTACCCACAACCAGAAGCGGTTACAGCCACACGTCGTAATGCGCCACGATAGCCTATATTAATAATCATAATATATGTTTTACTAATATAAATAATACCGTTATCTACAAATTTAAAAATATGTATTGTCATGTATTACAACATGTAAGAAATACGTTAACAACCAAGTAATAAGAAATTCATAACATGTTTAATTATTTGAAAATATTCAATTATATAAGAAAGTGCCCTAAGTATTTCACGATGAGAAACGAGGCTTTGAAAGAAAAACTTTGGGCCTATGTAATACAATTACTATATAATTGAGAACACAAAATTATTAGCGGAACAAACAAAATCATCCCACATGACACGTGTATGAAATTCGATACAGCCTTTTGAAAACTTAATATATTAAACCTTTTTGCAGGTGTAACGGCAATTAATGGATTAAAATCCCTTTACCCCTTTGTCATATGACAAGCTTGTCACCGCTATTGTTTACAAAATGGCTTCGTATAACCAACAATTGGCTTACGGAAAAAACTCATTTTGTGTGTTTAATTTATTATATTTCTCAATTTGATTTATTGAGTAAAATGATGATTCATCAATTCGTTGGGGAATATCGTAGCGTATGATTCATTTAGATAAATCTGTTAGATCTAATTTTATGTAAAAGTGTTATTAATATTGTTACAGTTATATTGTATTTCACCATTATTGTGTTAATTTTGACTTTTCCATTTTTCTTTTGCATGTTTACTTTTAAGTTGTATTTCATTAGTTGTATTAGGTTAAGGATAAATTTACTGAATATATATTAACGTAACAACCGTTGGTAATCTTAATAAAATAAATAAAAAAATATTATAAATAATCTATTTGTATTAGGTAATGCACAATATTTTTCCAGCGGAATCAAATAGAGCCTAGTGTCAAGGCACTTCGTTCTCCACTTTCCACCAGAATTGGAGACATTGCGCGTTGAGTGGCGGAACTCAACGCCGTGCTTTGTCTTAGGTACGAAAGCGGAAAATTTAAAGTTATTTTAAAATAATGATTACTCCCAAATGGGAATCAAACCCACGACCAACGCGTTTAGAGTCAGGCGCCGTCCCACTGCGCCACAATGGCTTCAAAGTAATGTTTAAAGTACTTTAACTTCCTTGATGCGATGAAAAAACTCAATAGTATTGGATTTCGCCATCAAATGTAACTCAGAGGGCAGAAACTAGGAACAAAAAATCTATCTAGAATTTTAAAATTTTCTTACGGTATTCTTAAATATACCATAAAAAGAACCAAGAAGAGCCTGAAGTAGTTACTCGTGACGTGACTTACGCAATATGCGTTTGATATATTACCAATATTGGTTTTAACAGATGATGTTTACATCCATAAATAATTGACTAACCGAAATGTACTCTGAAATTATATTATAAATACTAGAAAATAACTTAATTTTCGGAAAATAAGAAATGATACTAAAATACATAAAGAATTTACTGTCGTAGAAATCATTTTATTCTGCCTTCCGAGCCTGTGTTAGCTATATATTGAATGACTTATTCAAAAGTCCTTATTATATAATTAATATAAAAGATTCTTTTTTTAATTTAATTTGTTTTATACAGTTCCGGTATTCAAGCATATATTCTGCACAGGGGACTTAGCTTACTTACTTAGGGGGTTTAGGTTTAACCTTGTGTTTAAGCGAAATTATGTCCAGACAAGACGATGCATTTTGTGGAGTAAATATAACTATATAACTAGCAACCCACTCGTGGCTTTGCCTGCGTACACTACATGACTAAGCTATTTAGTTTTTTCGCCCGTTAAAATTGCATTTAAATATGTTAAGTTGTTTCTGAGACTAGCGTGCACAAACAAAGAGACAAGACCAAGAGTTTTTAAGAGGTGTGCGTTCAAATCCTGCTGGGCTTAAATTTTTATACGTTTTCTAAATATATGTGTTTTAATTTCCTAAGTGTGTGAATAACACTTTAAAAAAACAAATCTTAAAAAATTAGAAATCATTGTTTTGGGTTTTATTACATTGATAAATGTCCCCAATTTTATATATTTTTTTCATATATCTTCCATGTACAAACAGCGATCAGATACATTTTTATTATATCTATAGATACTAATATTTTCCTCGGGTGAGATTTCAGATCTATTGCATTATAGAAGTCTCAAGTGAGAATCGTACTCATAACAATATCGTACAGAGATATATTTCTGAAAAGTAATAACGAAGCAGCGCGAACAATGTTTTGAATAAAATACCAATTATTGAAAAATAACTCGCTTCAGATTGTTTCAAATATCTTTTTCATAGCGTTGAAAGTAAAGAATTGTTCAAATAAAAAAAGAGGACATCCTTGTACTTAATTGTTTTTCGTTTTGGAAATTTAATTTCAAAATATAAAACTAGTGGCGTTACATTATATCATTCAACTAATATTGAATTACTCTATACTGTGGTTGTGATAATTTTACAAATTAATTAATAACTAAGTTATTAACTATACAACTTCGAAACCATCGGTTTGTTTTTCAAAATTTAAATATAATAAAAAACTGATAATACCCTTATGATTTAAATTATTGACCATTGTTGACCACTGTCTTCTATCATTCTGTTAACAATCAAACTCCACATTGTAAGAATTAATCATATATTCATGGCATCCTCGAATCGATACAATTGTAAAATTCTTCTAAATACCGGAAATGATGGTTCGCCAGGTCGTAAGCCATTGATATCAAAAGTCGATAATCTGGGAGAACAGATTCTGGAGTATACAGCGGGTTGGGTAATACTTCCCATCGCAATATATATAAGTATGTTTTGACGGACGTCATGAAAGATTGTCATGTTGCAAATACCTTTAACGTCTACGTAGGAATTGCATCCAAGTCAACAAAAATATATTGCTAGTGCTATTATAACATGTTTATTACCAATATACTAAAGAGTATCGAGTACACGAGTAGAGTGGAGTATACACTATTTGTATAGATATATATTAATTCTTAAAGCTATCCAGAAAAAGCTCTAAAACTTGTACACCAATTACAGTAGAACATGGGATTTTTAATGTTATATTTACTTTATATGCGCACAATGTCTCCAATCCGGGCAGATAGTCTCGACACTAGGCTCTCTTTGCCTGCTCCGCAATACTTGAAGCAAAAAGCTACTATTAAAAAACAAATACTAAAACAAAATCTATCATTTCTTTTTATTTCACATTTTAATATAATTACTCTTTCAATGTTGTTTTTATTTATTTCTTTAAATCCAGTGGCAAAAACATAGACGAAATTATAAAGATTTAAAATTAAAAATTATAATTATATAGGTATAACATTGAAATGAATTTTCCTATTAATTTGATATTTCATATAACATCATTCGGAGTGTTGCCAAACGCCCAAAGTGACAGGCGACTTTATTAGTGTACAAACATATTATTTGTACTGTATCTACATAAAAGTTTTCACGAGCAATTTACTTGACTCGTGTATATTTCGTTTTATAGGTTGTATTTTCGTGCCAAGATCGTTTCTTGCACTTATACCAAGGTTCTTATGTTTATATAACTTACACGTGAATGGCTTTACTTAAAACCCTGAAGAATGCCAACTTTTTCACCTTCATACATTTCTAAGGCAGGCGGGAGAATTCATAAAAAATCAGAGAGAGTCTAGTGTTCAGACACTTCGTTTTCCGATTTCCGCTGAAAGAACTTAACGCTAAGTTTTTATACTTAGCGGAACAGAGCGGAAGTGAGCCTACAACCGTCGCAATATCATTCAAACAATATAGGACGATTTAAGCCCTTAAATAAATAACTGTTCTAAACATTTAAAGTGACGTAACGTGACCAACGTTAGCATAAACTTCTTATAAGTTTTTATTTCTCTCGTACAGAATGTATTTAATATGACCGGAGTAATACAATACTACAATGAACAAACAATTCTCAGATCAATGATTTAAAAAAAGGACAAGAACGAGACTTGAATATCACGTGTTTTTATCATCTTTCTATCCGCAATCTATAAGTAAGATACTTCGTTTTCCACATTCCACCCGAAATCAAAACATTGCGTGTAGATTGGCGGAACTCCGCACTTTGTACCAATGCAGATAAATTAAAACAATTTAAATATAATCATTCCTTTGACTGGGAATCGAACCCAAAACCAATCACATTTAGAGACAGACGCTCTCCCACTGTGCCAGGATGACCTCCTTCAATTGAATACAATTAAAGAAAAAGTGTATATAGCTTTCCAGGATCCAATCTAATACATTTTTCTTATTAAAAAATAAAAAGTCACTAAGTTTCTTGGATCACTGTACTTAAAGCACTATATTGAACTCTAGATATAATCCTAACTCTAGAAATGCCACGCGTAAAACTTTGGCATATAGGCTTTAGCAATAAATTATTTTAATGCCACGAATGGGATGAGTCTAGCTATTCACGATAATTGTAGGTTAAAAACTCACTTGGGGGAAGGTTTATATTAAGATGTAGAAATTTATTGAAGTACTTGAATTTAGTCTGTTTCTATGTAATGTATTTAATGTACATAGCCTTCTAACTTACATAAGAGCCCTTGAAGATAAAAAGCAATTTGTATTTAGTGCTGCAAGTGAAGTTAAATTGTAGAAAAATAACTGTTATTCCAACAGTAATAAAATATACTCAGACATATTTAATATTATATCTCACATAGACAGCATCTGACTGTAGATGAGATTGGTTGTGGGATCTATTCCCACTCGGGGGGTATGACTATACTTCGCCACTCACCACGCAATGTTTCAATTTTCTATATAGCCTAATAGAATATGTCAATATTATTACAAAAAATTAAAACGATTTAAAAATCTTCTTTGAATTGAATCTTAAGTATAAATCACAAATTAGTTTCAAAGAACTAACGGAATACAGATAAAAATATTCTAGTTTTCATATCACAATAATCTGATGCTATAGCCACATCTTATTGAAGTTGGTTCCGAATCCCGAAAACCCACCGCGTTTGTTGGGGTTCGAGTCCCAGAGTTCCAGTCCCGGAGTAGTCACGTATTGCTTGCATTTTCACATGGACAAAGTACCTCTTCCCTAGTCCTTAACGATAAGTCGAAAAAATATAATTGCTAAGCCAACGGTTTTTTGTCATTCTTACTTTATTTTTCTCTTCAATCTCAACTCTAGGTCCCTAGGGTGCTATATCTACAATAACTAAATTATTGGATGAGCTCTCAAACCGCTCTAAGTTACATTGACAGAGTGGAAAATGTCTTAAAAAAAAGATATATTTCTCGAAGAAAACTGAGGCCATCGTGGCGTAGCGGCACAGCGTCTGATCTTAAACGCAATTGATTATGGGTTCTCTTTCAGGGGAATGATTATATTTAATAGACTTTCTTTTGCTCGCTCTGGTATTTCAGACAAAACGTGGCGTAAAGTTTCACTACTTAACACACAATATCTTGATTTGAGGCGAAAAGTAGAGAACTGAGTGTCTTGACAAGGTTTTCTTTGACAACCCGGCTATGCGGGAAAAAGTATGAGGATGCTAAAATGTACATTTATACAGACAGAAAATCTTTTGAAAGATTCTCCGTTTTACGTTTATTCTTTATTTTTTTAGTATATTAATAAATAGGTATCTATCTGTTATTTGCCTTGTGTCGATTTTTAAGTTGGTACAATGTACTTTTGTCAAAAGTTTCTAGCATCACAATAACCTCCGGAAATGCAGTATTCCAAAATTTGACACTTCTTATGAAATTTTAGAAGTGGAGAACGGAGGGTATTTACAATAATAAGATAGATGGGATAGAGATAGAGGCTTCCCTACCGAACTCCATGTAGAAACTGATATAAAATTAAAAACACACTTTCACAAAGATGATACGTATATATAGATAAAGAGAGTTTTGCCAACACTAGACAACAATCTTAAATTAACTTTTAAATCACATTTTGCTTTAAATAATATTATCTTGTCTTCTTCTAGTAATACCTACAATGTAACCATAATATCCAATCTTTATGATTGCTGAGGTCATAAACTTTAATGGCGGAAATTAAGTAGTACATATTTTTTTAACCTAATATAAAAAGGAAGATAATATAAATTGAGGGCATTGCGGCGCAGTGAGACAGCGTTTGACTGTAGACGCGATTGGTAGTGACATCGATTCCCACTTGGAGGACGGATTATATTCAAAATATATTCATTTTTCCACTCTGGTACCTTATACTAAACACACAATGTCTCGATTTCGGGCGGAATCTGGAACGGCCCTGTACCTCCTCTGGTGTTACAGAGTCGTGGGCGGCAGCGTTCACTTACCGTCAGGTGACCCATACGCTTATACGCTTGTTTGCCTTGTCTATAGTATAAAAAAAAAACTGGAGAACGGAGTGTCTTGACAATAGGTTCTCTCTTACTACCCTGCTATACAGGAAAAAACGTGAAGGTGTGTTAATACAACACATTAAAGTAGCAGTGAATCATTTCATGCAACATGGGAGTGTTAGTCGTGTTAATAGAATGTAAGACAATGTTTGCAAAGAATGACTTAGTAGTGAAAAATAGATGGCCTTTTAAAGAAGCACATACGTGATAAAAAAACTAAATGATGAATTATGAAAAAAATCCACGACGGTTAAACTGTAATTGAAAAAAGGGAGTAACAATTCAAAAATCGCCGACTCAAATAATTTATGTAACGCGACGACGGGGACAAATCCATCCGTCGGGGGTTGCCATCACTATTTTAAATTTCAACAAACGTTGTTGTTGGTCTTTATCGTTGCTAAAAGAGGCTTGGTGAATATCCACCAAAATTTTAACCACACTATCCAGTACTTCGAATAAAAAAATTATATGTATAAATACACCCAGTTTCCATAACTGGTAGTCCTTTGGACACACTGACAAAATTGATGTCTCCATACCGTAGCGAGTAAAATCATCTACGACTAGAATTTGAAAGTGTTGATGCATATTAAGAAAACTATGATTTAAGTTTCAGGTTTATTTTAATATTCAATTTGATTTTCGTATACTTTTGTTTATTTTAAGTAAAACATACAATTTTTTTCTTTTTTTTTCGTTCTAATCGCACTGTGCCTTCATCCATTGAACAAGCAGACCTGAGGGACACTTGGTTTTTTGAAAACCTGTCCTCTACATATATAAAAAATAATAATATTTACAGCAAAAAACTTGTATTAACAAAAAGTACAGGTTAAGTGTCTTTAGTGTACAAAAAAAATACAATTTAAAAAGTTACAAAACCACTACGTGCATATAATAAATATTCACATTGAACTTTTAATTAAACTTAATTAAATAATCCGAGTACAAATTGAATCCAATGTCAATTTGTTTATTTTTTTTTCTGAATAGCATAGTATTTAGATAGAACCTAGTATCAACCCGTTCTCCACTTTCCGCAATTTGAGTCATTGCATGTTTGGGTAGCGGACTTGAACGCCACGCTTTGTTTTGTTCACCAGAGCGGAGAAATCAAATAATGATCAATCCACCGAGTAGAAATCGAACTCACTATTACAGTCAGGCACTACCCTACTGCGCCACGATGGACTCTGTATAATTTTATGTATACATTTTATGCTTACATAATAAATCAAGTACGTCGTTAAGTTGATTATATCTTGAGAACATTTATACCTTTATATTTTAATGTAAGAAAAAAAGAAAGAAAATAAAAGTATGATAAGTCACTTAGCTTTTTGATTTCCCACGGTAAAAGCAACGCAACACCGTGTTTTTTTAAAAGATTTATATATATAAACAAACTGTTATTTCTATTACTCCTTAGTCGTGTTTCTTATAAAAATATATCAAAAGGCACGTGTTAAAAATTGTCTTTGCTAAAAGCCATATGTGCATTAAATGTTTTTTTATCGAAAAAAGCAATCGTATCTAAGTTAAAATTCAGTCTTAACACAGTTTATTCTCTATCATGGTGCAGTACCGCAGCGTCAAACTGATTAGAATAGTTGTGAGTTGGAATTTCACTAAATATTTTTTATAGCGTCACCCTTTTTCCTGCATAGCATAGTAGACAGAGACAAGGACACTCTGTCCTCCACTTTCCCGTCTTTTCATCGTTTTTTGTTTTCCTCTTGAATTGGAAATATTGTTTGTTCGGTAAAGGAACTTAACATAGCGCTTTGTATTATCAGGGAAGGGACATGAACATCATTTGAATATAATCACTCCTCTGAAGAGGCATCGAACCCACAGCCATCGCGTTTAACGCCACTGCACTTTATTCTATTTTGAACGCATTCCGCTGTTCCATAATAGAATTTAAATCCGTTCTCTATGCACCATCTGAATTCAAGACATTGCGAGGCGAGACTCAACGCCGCGCTTCGTCTTGTACCAGAGCGAAAAAATGAAAATTATTTAAATATAATCTGTCGATCTCGTTTTCAGTCAGACGCTGTCCCACTACGCAACCATAGCTTACCTATTTGCTGTTATGCGGAGAAATCATAAAGCTAATTTTTGATGCAACACATTGAAAGTTAAGCGGTGTACCACAAGGTTCTCTTTTGTTTTTAAAACGTGCGAGATACGTATTTTTTAAACATTAATAAGAATTGTAAAACAAACAAAGCTTTTAATTCGTAGAAGTTATATAATATGTAAAAATATTTTTGAACGTTTCATGTATAATAAAACTCAGCTTTATTAGTCTTCAGAGAAGCTGCCATTTTATATATGCTAAGTAATTCTTCTTTTAAAAGGCAGACAAAATTTTCAACAATTGTTGTTTAAAAATATTCCACGCGAGACTTATTAAGTATGATAATATATATTTTCATGAATTGTGTATAACCTTAAAAAAACCTTGTCATATAAACTCTTCTTTTGACAAAGAAATCTTAGTGATAAGATACTCGGTTCTTCACTTATCGTACAACCGGCTGTGATTTGTCTAACATTATTGGGAAAATAAAAATAATAATATATATATATATTTTTTATAGTACAAGTATCCGAATAACATGAGATCGTATTGTTTGTGTCATAGTATTGTGTGTTTAATTCAAACTGATATTTTCTTAAAATTACATTATTTTATTGTACCTGGATACTGTACGTACTGTATATGGATAGATTGGTAAGTGTTCACGCTTTTTTATTGTTAGAGTTCAGAGAGAACCCAGTGTCTAGACACTCCGTTCTCACCTAAATTCCACCTAAATTTGAAACATTGCGCGTTGAGTACCTCAACGCATCAGTTTCTCTTATTTACTAGAGCGATTATACAAAAATAATTAAATTATGATCATTCCACCTACTGGAAATAGAACCCACAACTAATCGCTGTTACATTCAGACGCTGTCCTACTTCGCCACGATGGCCTCACCAACTATATATACCAACAATAAATTCGGCTTAGCTTTAACGTCATGTACAAAATGTTATTCTAAGAGATCTTAATTTCCTTTATAACTGAAAGATTACACTGAAATTGCACTGATATTGAGTTCTTAGGAAACCATTGTTTTCAAATACAGTTAACAACCTATTTTATTTAAAAAAATCGTATGATATTTTAAGTTTGTACGAAGCTTACTTAAATGTTTATAATACCATTAATAATTAAAAAAAATGATCGTAGACTGTAAAAGATTGATTAGATTTATGTTTATAAAATGACATTGTTTACCACATTTTAGGCCTAATAATAGCAAATTTAAATTAGTTTACGGGTTAGTTTCTATAATTCAAAAAATACAGTCACCCAATACGTACACTACGCATTCTAACGTCTGAATTCTCAAAGGACAAGGAAAAGCAAGGCAACAGTCAATATATTTATTTATTTAAATTTTTGCCTTAAGGAATCTTTAGGGCGTAAGCATAGAATCAAAAGAGTCTTGCAGATATACTTATACTGATTGATCAAAAATTAATCATTGAAATTAATGTCTTAAGAATCTACTTTGAGAAATTTGTCTAATGATAAATAAAGAGCGAAGGAATTTGGTATAAATTTACTAATCCAATAGAGTCCTGGCCCGAATTAGAAATGCTTATATTAAGGTAAATCCTTCATATTATAATTATATCTGGATATAATAAATATATAAGATATAATTAAGGCTTTAAAATAAAAATATATTATAAGCTTTTTTGTAAAAGATTCAATGATTTTAACATTTTAAAGTGTTATTACATATACATATTAATATCTCTACATAAATGATGAGATAACTTTTATACGCTTTCTTAAAATGTTTTTCTGTCGTGCTAAACGATTGTTCGTAGAATAATACTTGACCAAGCAGAAATATATGAAAGTCTCTCTACAAAGATGCTAACAACAAAAATAAGTTGTAATAAGCGTATAAAAAATTCTACGCGGCTGGATGTAGAAGGCATGGCTTAGCGGTCAGAGCGCTTGGACGGTTTCCTAGAGTCTTCGCTTCGAATCCTGCTGCGTTTAAATTTGTATACGTTTTGTAAAAGTCTAGTAGGAAACGTAGTGCGAGACCATTAGATGTATAGCAAAAAATTGTAAAAGATGATTATAGGTTATAAATATTTTTATTTTATATTATTATTGATTATGTTTCACGCTTGTCTGACTTTTCTGACCTCTTTCTCGCCATCTAGAGAGATGCGAATGTAAATGATCTCACTCTCTGTTATGACGTATCATATTAAACAGATTTAAAAATATATCCAATAAAAATATAAATAGGTTTACAAATGCGACTCAAATCCACGTTTAGTCACGTGACGTAGACGTCAGTCAAATTCATATTTTACATGCATAAACAATGAAGTTATCTTAGCACAGTAGAGGAGCAAGTAAAATAATTTTCATTTCCCCGCTCTAATAAGACAGAATTCAAGGTCTCGAATGTAAATAATAAAAGAATTAAGATAACCTTACCATTGCCTCTCATAGGTTGTAAAGTGGACACGATGAGTATAGGAGAGTTCAACGCTGTGGACAGTATCCAGACCATTGCTATCATCTTGTACGCGTGACATTGGGTTTGCCATTTTCTAGACTTCAGTGGTCTGCATATAGCGAAATACCGTTCTAGAGATATGGCGACCAGTGTCCAAACGTCCACTGATACAGACACCGCTGTGAAAGAAAAACAAATAGTCATATTTTTAGTATTCACATTTTTGGTATATATAGACCTCGAAACCTCGGGGGAATGATTGTAATTTCTCAGCTCTGCTGACAAGACAAAGCGCGGCGTTGAGTTCCGTCTCTCAACACTCAATTGTTTTAATTTAGGTCGAAAATGTAGAACAGAGTGATTTGATACTAAGTTATGTCTGGCTACCCCAGCTATGCGGGAAAAACAATATTTTATAGTATGTTTATTTTTCATTCGCATTTTAGTGTAGATGGAGTTTCCCGATGTTCACTTGTTTTATTGTATTTGAAGGTACACTGCGTAGTCAAGGTCGTATTGAAGAAACACTGCGTATTCTGATGTGGAACCCAACCCCACGCTTTGTCTAATCACTGAAACAAGGAAACAAAAATATTTTATTTTGAAATGAATCGGTAGACCTGTGACCACGGACTACTGTAAAGTGTTCGAAACTTGGGGTTCTAAAATGTATTTTTGAATATTGGTTAAAATAGTTTCATTTCAAAATGTGTAATAATCCTGAAAATCAAAGAACTTAAAAATATTTTACTTAAACTTCACACTGCATCCGGCATAGCAAGGTAGATAGAGATAACCTAGCCATGACATTACGTACCAGTTTTCCATCCTAATTCGAGACATTGTGTGTGAGCGGCGGAATTCAATTTTGCACTTTTTTTAAAGATCAAGGAAATAAAAATAATCTTTACCCGAGTAAGGATCGAACCCACAACCATCGAGTTTACAGTCAAATGCTGACCCACTGCTAAATATTGCCCCAAATGGAAATCGAACTTAAGACCTAATATGTCACGATGACGTGTCTATATTAAGTTAGTTTTAAACGAGGATATAATCCTTTTGAATGAAGAAAATATAGTTCAAAAAGACTTCCGGTATAACGTAACACAAAGAGAAAACGATTTTGATTGTTAGTATATTTTGTATTTCTGTATCAAGAGATCAATGGGATCACTTTACTAAAAGTAATTTTATTACCTTATCTGATGTTATAAATGACGGAACCTCATTGTAACGTTTCTCTACACTAACTTAGGAACCTTCATGTTAAATTTTAGTTTTCTATGGCCGGTTGTTTCACTTAATATTGTATTAATATATTTTTAACATTGTATAAAGTGCACTCACACGTAGGAAATTGTAAAATTGTAAAAGTTACCAGCCGATTGGGGACTCGGACGTGGTTATGTGGGACTCCGGACTGTCAGATGGGCCGTCCGTATACCCACTAACACCTCACGGTGCTCGTCCTCGACCGCCACTAGCCGAAGCCACGGGAACCCCAATCTTCCGTGAACCCCAACGGCGGGAGCCAGCAAGGCACGTCGCGGAGTCAAGGGTGGTGGGGAGCATCAACCAGCGCGCACCTACTCGCACCAGGTGACTAGGCGATCAGCTTCCCCAAACTGACCATCCTCTGGCCGAATCAGGGCGGAAGGCGGCATTCTTGTGCCGCCTTCGGGCGACCCGGTCGTTTGCGGCGAATGGCCAGGTTGGTGGAGGCCTCCCGGAGGAGGCGGGCTCCCTGCCAGCGATCCATCCCCCGTAAGGACCTGCGTGATGTGAAAGGTTAGGCCTTGACGCCTCGCGAACCACTGGCTGAACACCGGAGGAACTGCCTCGATTGTCCGCAGGCCGGCAGCTGGTGGCCTGCTGGGACGCTTCTATTGCGGCAACCCACGCCTCCTAAAGGACGCCAAGCCTCTAGGACGACAATAGGCCATAGTAGGACTCCAGCCAGCACGCACGCCGCCTCACCGGAGATGGTCTGGTACCCCTGAATCACCCGAATGGCCATCACCCTCTGCCTGCAGCAGGTTGACGTTTTGCAATGATCTGGGTGATGTTCCGCCGCGACAGATTGTGGGATTTTTTCCCCACGAGTTGTCCCCACGAGTGTGGGGGAAATAAAAGTCCACCCGGGCAGTGCCCCCTGTACCTGGGTAAGCCTAAGCGTGTCAGTAGTGACGGGAGAGCAGTAGTGACTGAACTACCCATCAGCCATGCATCCCCTCGCGCTGCTTGACCACTTAGGATTCGGGATTACGGTCCAGGCGGTTAAACCAAGACCTCGATCCCATTCCTCGGCCGATAACCATGATCAACGACACCCACTCCTGGGATTACGATCTCCGAGCGGCGGCATAAGAACGCCTAGCCGGCTGTGAATTAATTCACCCACCGACCCCACTCCCACTGCATCTGCAGTCAGGCGACTGTCGCCTCCCTCTTTGTGCACCTTTTAGCTTCACGCTTGGCTGGATTGCCAGACGCTACTCAGCTCCCACCACCACGACAAGGTGGACGCACGTTCGGGCTAGAAATTTGCATATATATTGTAACTTCTACTTAACATATTTAAACATTACTTAAGTAACAGTAAGGAGTCTATAGCCCCAAGCTTCCACCGGCTCGGAAGGCAGTTCTGCTGAGAAGAGACGCCGAGAAACTCAACAGCTGCTCTTTTCAAATATAAAAATTACAATTTAATTATTTAAATACAATGGTAGAATGTGGCGAAGTGTCCATGTAACACGATTCCCACCGGCATTACTTTTTAAATTATAATATGTTATCGTCCAGAGCGAATCTAGATTTTTAATATATTTTTTAACGCGTACAAAAGTTTCACACTTCACCACTGGTATCCTGCATAAAATTTCACTCATTTTATCCTTTAAATATAATTAAGTAAACTGGTAAATTATTTGATGTTAAAAATATGAAGCATGTAACGTTTTATATTGAATAACATTTCTTTATTTCTTGGGACTATGACTTTGATATTAAGCCCCACTGCTCATTTAGACATTTCACTTCATACGAAATAAATGATTTTTAGGAGCTATTAACAGTACTTAAATTTTTATTAAACTTTCATTATATTGAAACTATTGAACCTTTCAGTTTTACATATCAGCCTCGCATTACTTTAAATTAATTTATTCATTTGGTTCCAAAGTCTGAATGAGATTATATTACGAAAGTGATTTCAAAATTTTAATATATACTTTGTCTTGTATATTAACAATTCATTTATTCATATCTTAATCAGTCTTAAATTTCTTAAAAAGCCATCCCGGCGCTGTATAGCGCCTGACTGTATACGTTATGGTTGTGAATTCGATTTGAATTTAGGAATTCTCCTGACATAATCCATATCGAATGATTATATTGAAATGCGCGCAAAATGAAATAAGACAAAGCGCGGCGTTGAGTGGCACCACTTAACAATGTAATGCAATTTCTCAGATTCGAGCGGCTATTGTAGAAAAAGTGACTTGATACTCGACGCTCTCTCAAAACCTACCCTGGGAAAAAGTTTGAGCTGAATTCTTTGGTTATTTTTATATTGATAATAAGTATAAATGTTATTATGTTGTCTCTAAATGAGCTTTATTGATAGTTATCTTCGACTTCCCCATATAATTGAGAAAATGCGTCATAATAAAAATATATATGAAATTGACATGATATTTATGTAAGTAACTACATCATAAAAAATACTAAACTGTGAGTGGAAATAAAAATATTTATTTCATCCTTCAAAAAGTCAATCTTTGTATCGCATTCGTTGTACGCACGCATAAAATACATATATCTCGTTATATATAATTCTGTGGATAGAATACTAATGATACAGGAAGAACTTGATAGAATGAAATGTTTGAATACGCCACGTCTATTCACTAGGTTGTGTCATGTCAAATATTATTTATGTATGTAATTATTTATCTTACTTTTTATTACATTTTCTACATATAAAGAGAGACTCTACTTCTTTACGCATGACTCGCATTCTGTTGTATGCAATTTCTTGCACGAAGACCTTATGATCCGAGCCATACAATATGTTGACCTTAAAAATGTGGTCATAATTTTTACAGCCTGGAAACAATGGAAAAAGATTTCTTTACACAAAATAACGTTTTTTTAAAGCTCTAATTCCATATCTAATATAGTTTGACTACAATTTTCATATATATTATAAAATACGGTTTTATCGGCGTAAACGACACGACTATTACTATTTCGTTTTTTCACCTTCGTTCTCACTTAAACTACGAGTATAAACTTAATTCAAATTGTTTTTTATTTAAAATTTTTCTTTATGACTAAACAAATTGAAATAAAATAAACACTATTTTTTAAGTTTTGCTTAGTATAATACAATAGTCAAAATTGCATTCGAGCCGTTTCTGCATTGCATTGCAAACATTAACGCACAGACAAACACACATCAGACAAACAGAAAAATCTTTAAGAAATTTGGGGTTCAAAAGAACCCGGTTCTGTGGAAGACTTAGTAACCAATTGCCTAGAGACGGTCGCCGAATAATGTGTAGGAACTATAGAAAATATGAAAAACAAAACCTGGACTATGTTAAATGGAGTTTATACAGAGTAATGGGCTATTGTATGAGATAACGGACGAGAACGTCTTATATATGTTATTTGTTATATAATGCATAGACTACATTCGAAATTCATTTACGCGACTTCTTTTTTACAATTTTTTATGAAAACGAACGTAAAAATATGCTGGCTCCAATCTTAATTTAGTACCCTCAAAAAAGCTTCCTCAAATATATTTTGTTAGTGACGCCTAAAATGTTGTATCCACATAAAGTAAAAAAATATTATATATGTTTATATCATCACAGATTCACGATTTTTCCCGCATATCATGGTAGCCAGATATAACATAGTGTTCTACTCCACTTTCCGTTTCACTCCATTCTCTACTTTCCGCCCAAAGTTAAGACATGTGTGTTGAGAGGAAATAATTTAAATCACATTTGCAGTCAAACGTTGTCCCACTCGTATATACTTGCATATATACATAGCTAAAGCGACGGTGCGGGCCATAAAACTTAACTTTAGAATTGTAAATGTAAAAATTCAATTTCTACAGGAACAAATTTGTTTTGTTGCAGAAAAAATGAACGTATGCGAAATAAAAGTCGTAAGCTCGACGTGCTAAAAATAAAATTTAATTTACCTTTGGTTAAAAAATTTAATATGCAAAGAAGTTATTGAAATGTAACTTCGAATATGTGCATTTTGAATGATTTTAAGTAAAAAACATTTTTTAGGAAACGTGAAATTTTTTTTATAACGCAGCGTGATTTAAACCCGCGTCGTCTAAGAGCTCTGACCGCTAAGCCAAGCGTGCATAAGTGTGTAAATAACACTTTAAAATGTAAAAAAAAGTTTTTACTATTTTAAATACACTTTTTTTATGAAGCTTTACGCTTTTTCGAATAGCTGGGTAGACAGAGAACCTAATTAAAATAATTATAATATAATCATTTCCCTGATTGTAAATCGAACCCACAACCACAGCATTTGCAGTCAGACGCTGTCACACTACACCACGTAGGCCCCCCTTTATTTTTTGCTTTATAGGTAAATAGTAGCAATAATTATAATGATCTGTAATAATATATTTTCTATAGACTACTAAAATATCATACGAACAGATAAAATTTATTTAACACAGGTGTATTACAAAAATTGCATAACCTTTGTATTTTCTGAGTTATATTAATATTTTTTCGTGGCTTCGCCTGCGTAAACTGCATGACTGCAAAACTATTTCGTTTTATCGCAAACTTTGCTTAAATTTATAATTTAAATGGTTGTAACTTTTGCATTTATAAACCAATTGAAAAAATCGGGCTGGTAAAAAAACTTAATAATTTAGTCGTGTAGTTTACGCTAGAGGGTCGCTAGATATAATTTAATCATAAATTGATAAGGGATAAGAAGATATAGCTTTGAAAAGTGACAATAAATTGTGCACCGGCGAATGCAATTTGCATAACGCTTGAATAATATGGATTTAGTGCGTCGTGAGAATAATAAAAATTTACGCCACCTTTATTATAAATAAGGACAGGATAAAGCTATTTGCTTCGATCGTAATATGCAAATCCCGAAGGAAGACACCGTCTAGTATTAATATGAAACTACTAGTTATTTCGTTACATCTTTAAAAATTATTTTTTAATTGTGATATGTTTGTGTATGTAAAAATGTTCTAATTTTATTATTTTTTCTTTTTAAAATCTATATACATATCTAAACTCCAAAATTACTTAACTAATTATGATGAAACCTCTCTCACTGCGTCGCAGTAATATAAATTATTATCTCAAAACGACGTGCCTCTACATATTGAATTTATGCCCCTTAAAACCCAGCGGAAACCATCTCTACCATCATGACACGTTGCAAGAGCGCTTGCGCATGCGACTGCGACGCCTCGATAGATGGTCCGCCTATTGCAGACCACAGTCACCTTCAGGGTGCCCCAGGGTTGAATTTATGCCCCCACTCAAGTCTACCAAAGGACCAAAATCTTCTGTGCCCGAGATTTCTTAATGAGATACATAATAATATTAAAATGTAATATTTACTTACCCTAATTTTTACTTAAATTATTACTTAACTAATAAATGTATTATTAATAAAGCAATAATTTCTGAAAATAAACATGATCGTTCTTAATTATATATGTAATCAATTATGGATATTTTAAAATACGGATAAAATGAAACTCCCTACCATTCTATGAATAAATCGTGAAGTGCCTATCACCTTACTAAGAGAGGAGCTAGAAGCAGTGCCTGGGACTTGCTATCCAAGTGTAGGCTTTAAATAACAGAATAATTTTAAATATCACATCCACTGTACATCCTCTCTCTCTAAATGAGCAAATTTAAAAGAAAAAGAAAATTGTTTCGTTACATTTACTATGACCCGGGTGGGTCATGCACGGTTTACGTAAATATTATATTTTTTTTAATATTATGAATGACAAAGACCGCCTGTCTGTGACGTCATCACATATTTCAAATAGTGGTACGATTATTTTCATTTTTTTCCTAGGAATTTCATTGTTTTACGTAAAGGCCACCAAAAATACGAAACAGCTATAGTTCACGTGGGCGAAGATAAGAAGATACTGGAATACTACAGAAAATAAAGATATGTGTGTAACTGTGTACATAAGTAAGCACTTTCTGACAAATATGCCTGTACAATGTACATTTTACATATGTATTTGGATAAATTTAACTCCTTTCGCTTTAATTAAGCACATTGCAAGTTATTATACGTTACGTTATATAATTGATTTAAATTGTAATTTAATTAAAACATAATTTAAATGTGGTGAAAACGCCTAGAACCCTACGGTCAAAGAGTAAGTAATCTATTGCTTTGTAATTAGCTAATCTCTGTTCAATTCGTGGATACTTTAGATACTTTAGAGAAATGTTATAATTTTACTTAGATTTCGACGGCTTGCTTTATGGTATACTCAGGACTTGTTAGATTGCACTCAAAGGACAAGGGTTTGGAATTCACGTATACGGTTTTTATTATACATCATTTGTGAAATATTTTAATAATAACGTTAAATATTGCTGTGTTTAACATTTTAAAAGTAATATAAATTAATAAATATTTTTAAAATATCTTTAGAAAACGTATAATTTTTTTAGCGCAGCGGGATTTAAGCCCGCGCCTCTTGGAAACCGTCGAAGCGCTCTGATGACTAAGCCATGCGTTCTACATCCGTTCATTATTTCCTAAGTGTATGAATAACACTTTTAAATACCAAAAAATATTTTATTAATAAAATTCTCTCGTGCCAAACGATTGTTCGTAGAATAGAATTCTGTTTGTAGCAGTATTTTGTTTAAATCTCTCTACCGAGATGCTAATAACGAAAATAAGTTGCAATAAGCGTTTAAAAATGTTGACGAAGCCGGATGTAGAATGCATGGCTTAGCATTCAAATCCCGCTGCGTTCAAATTTTACTAAAAATATGTTTTTCAATTTCATAAGTGTATAAATAACAGTTTAAAATATAATGCTGACTGATAGAGTTACTGGGCTATCATTTCCTTTTTTTAATGGACGAGCGAATTCAACTGATAGTATTTTTTATTTGACTGAAAGTCTATTTTATATATCTATTAATTAATTAACTAGCAAGGTAATCAGAGAGAACCTAGTGTCAAGACACTCCTTTCTCCACTTTGACCACTATTCTGATGGTTTTTATATTAATTTAACATTGACTGACATTATGATAGCTTTTATGTGAATTTAATATATGATAAATTAAAGTGAACATCGTCGTCGTTCATTTGAGTTAAGTCTGATTAAAAGCGGTGTTTTATTGCTGAATTTATTTATTAATCCAATTAGCTCCGTATAAATGAGCAGTGAGGTGTTTAAATCCGGCATTTATATTAATGTGAGCAAAGAGTCACTTTACCCAGTGTAAAGAAAATTTTTAATTCTCGTATTCAAAAAACGTATAAACGTGTAGAGGCTATGGTGGTGCATTGGTACAGCGTCTGACTGTATTACTACTGGCTACTACTGGGTTCGATTCCCATTCGGGGGAATGATTATATTTAAAACTATTTTTATTGCTTCGCTCTGGTACGACGTTGAGTTCCGCTTCTCAACACGCAATGTCTGTATTTTCACGTGTAAATTGAAGAACAGAGTGCTTTGACAATAGGTTCTCTCTGATTACCAAAATATGCAACATATAAGCCGTCACTAACAAAATACATTTGAGTAGTCGTTTAGGAAACTGTAAAAAAGTAATAAACTTTATAGGAAGCATATTTTTACGTTTGTTGTCTTGAAACTTTGTTAAAAACAAAAGGAAGTTGCATAAATGAGTTGAGAATGTAGTTTATATCATACAAAGAATATATTTCAGACATCCCTATCAATATCTAAATTTGCTTTTGTTATCTATTTATTATAATTCACAATGTACATGAAAACGTCAAAGTAAACTTAAATTATATTCATTTCCCAACTAAACGCGCAATATCTCAAAATTGGATTAAAAGTAAAAGTTAATACATTTTAGCTCAAGCAGCGTTCTTTCATTTTGCTACAAATTTGT
The DNA here is from genome assembly GCA_038994665.1 of Podotricha telesiphe. Classification (NCBI taxonomy): domain Eukaryota; kingdom Metazoa; phylum Arthropoda; class Insecta; order Lepidoptera; family Nymphalidae; genus Podotricha; species Podotricha telesiphe. The sequence continues at coordinate 139,301 of JAOYRR010000259.1, forward strand.
TTCTTGATAAGAGAATTTCATAATTCAAATTCTATCAACAGGCCATGAATGTGATGAAGAGTCTATGTTACGGAAATAAATACAAAATATTTAGTGTTATTAAAATTATTTCAATGGCAGTCATGCTCGAACGTACAATCCTCTCTCAAAAGTACTGCTCCAAAGTAGCATTGTTGTATTTAGTCAGTTTTTAATAGAAATCTATTTTGATTACAATTTGACACTTGACTTTATTTAAAATCTATTTTTAATTCAATTCAATCAATTTAATTAAGTTCAATTTAATACAGAATATCTAGCTTTACGCTGTTTCCCTCATAGAAGTGTAGTCCGAGAGAAGCTAGTGTCAAGACAATCCACTCTCCACTTTACGTCCGAATTTGTGATGGGCATTTACTATTGACATATAATTATTAAATTGGATAATGTAATGAAAAATAATTATAATTGACCAGCTATAAGATAAATAAACACCGCACGTGTAAAAGTTGTTCAGTATGGTAGGTTTTCGGTGACCAATAAAAATCATTGAATATTTCTGCCATTGTGGCACAGCGTAGGTTCAATTTCCACTCGACATTATGCTTAAAATATTTTATATTTTTCTCTTCCGCAAGACAAAGCGGGCGTTGAGTTCTATCATTCAATATGGAGGATATTATATTTTTTAATTTTTCCACTCTTGTTAATAAGACAAAAGGCGGCGTTGAGTACCGCCTCCCTAAACGCAATGTCTCAATTTCTGGCGAAAAGTTTATAATGGGGGAAACACCGTAAAGCGGAAAAATAAATGTGTCTCATTCAAATTATTACCTATAGTCTAAAAAACGTCATTAATAAAATAATAAGAGGATAATTTAAAACAATTTATAATTAATTATAATTTTAAAATTAAGCATACAAAGAAAAAATGTAAATGCGTTAATTAAAAGAAAACCCTCGTTCATTAAATTTATGTGATAAACTCACTATATATAAAAGCATTGTTATAAGAACAATATTTTTTCTTTTATATCTAAAAATAATGATGTGTAATTAAAAACAACGATCTTTATAATATTAGTTGGCACATGCAACTTCGTTTGGGATGTTTTTAACTTTCTTTTCTTTTTTGCGTCCATTCTTAGAGTTATCATGTGAGATATCGTGCATGTTGGATGGGAATTGAACCCATCTTTTAGCAGGGTAAACAAGAGAACCTAGGTTAAGGTGTTAAGACACTCAGTCTTCCACCAGCTCATCCATTACAGTACAAAATATTGCTAGTAAAATGATTAACAGACTAGATTAAAAAACAATCATTTTTTGGCTTGAGATTTGAAACCACAAGCCTCCCTAATCCCCCCCGTAATCACATACTAGGGCTACTGTGCCACGACACCTCTTGACATAAACAATTATGAATTTAGCAAACGCGAAGTGGGACAGCGTCTTTATGTAAACGCGATTGGTTGTGGGTTTCATTACATTTTAAAAAAAATCCGCTCTGGTATCTAAGACAAAGCGCGGCGTTGAGTGCCGCTTGCATGTCTTGTTTTCGAGCGGAAACGGGTGAATGAAATGTCTTGACACTAAAGTCTCTCTGACTACCCTGCTATGTGAGAAAAAGCGTGAAGCTGTTAAAAATATATATATTCTACAAATATTTTGTATATGCTGCAAATAATAAAAAAAACCTTTTTTACACCTTAATCATGATTAGAATCCGATATTAGAAATGACAGCAACACTCGAAGCTTAAATGACATAAACGAGGAAGATAAAAATGTGAAAAATCTTCGTATATTCGTGACATAGTTCGACCCAAATCTATCAATGTAAAAAATATATAAGTCTATTTTAATTTATATCTCACCGTCCGATTTATCGGAAAAATTACAGGACATCGAGGTAATATCATCGGTTAGGATGTTAGGAGAATAACTAGTCTCAGTTAAGTTTATCAAATCAAATGTTTAAAAACAGGAAACACTTTTTCAGTTTCGTTTTGAAATTATTGTATTTTTTTAAATATATATAAAATGATTTTACGTAGCAGGAATCGAACCCACGCTTCTTTTTTCGCCGTTCTAGTTCCGAAATCATACGTTCTTTATCCTTCATTCGTCTATTTATGACAAAATCCATATGGGCTCAACTCAATTTCTGTTCTTATAATAAGTACAATTTGTTTATAATTTAAACAATTTTCACGATCGCGCAGAAAATGAATTTGATCAAAATAAATGCATTGTCAGGTTCAACTAATCAACATTACATTATTCTGGATGAAAAGTGTAGGACGCTTGCAATACATAACTCCTACACATCTGCCTACACCAGAAGATACGATAAACATCTGACGGTATAAATCAAAATAACTACTACTAAGTTTATGGCCCTTTACATATGTCGTAGGTAGGTTCAAACTCTTCACCTTCAGGTCTTCACCATTAAAATATTTATAGTGTATATATTATGCAAAACTAACCAAGGAAAAATTCAAACATCTAATCATCATAAAAATATAGGCTCCTCGTATCAGGTTACCTGGCATAGGACATACATTCATAGCGTAAATTAGACGTGAAATTAGAGACATTGTTCCTTTATATGATAATCATGTAACTCATATACAATTGTTATCTGATACGTAAGTAGTTTTTAATATATACTTAGAGCACTAGTGAAAACATAGTATAGTTATAATGTTAATTTTTAAGTTCGTTAATAAGAGAGGGTAGGATGTGAAATGTAACAGGTATTAATGAGTTTTTTTTTTAAATATCAATAATAAAGCAAGATATTATAAAGAACTATTTAAAGCTATTATGTATTGTGTACCAATATTATATATTCCTAATGTGTTCTGCTTCATACAAAATACATATCAAATACATGGCAACGCGTGCTATATTAGTTCTCTAATCTATACTTATATTATAAAGCTGTAGAGTTTATCTCAGAAACTACTGTTTCGAATTAAAAAAATCTTTTTCTGTTGTGCGTTTTCGTAAACATGATACTAATCCCTAATCATACAAATACGCTGTACATAACAAGCCATTCCACCCTACGCCCTTAACATCATGTAATTTAAATGCATGTTTAAGGCGATATCATATTTTTGAAATAAATTCGTAACAAAACTATGGCCAAGCATGTGGAAGGCGAACGATCATGATAAAATAGGTAAAGAAGGAATATGTAATATTCTTTAGTATTAATTTTTTAAGTAATGGAATATCATTATTTTAATAAGTTTTTGTTGATAAATAAACGCGGGTGAAACTAAAGACATATTCATTTTAGAACATTTCTCTGTCTGTCGTTTGTATGTGTTGTATACTCATCTAACCAAAACTTCTGAATTATGTTCAAAAGTTGATAAAACATTCATAGTGTGTATTTTAGACTTAAAATTTTTATAATATAGTTTTTATTGGAATAAAATCGATCAACTTTATCAAAAGTTTTTAACATTGTATATTTTTAATACATCGCTACACACAAAAGGGTTTTCTAGGTAGGTGTTGCCTGGAAGAGATAACCTGTGATAAGGCCGCATTTACACCAAAATTATTACTATTATTTTATGTCTGATCTCTTCCGTCTTCAATATTGTCACTAATGTATGTATCTTGGTGTAATAATGAGGTAAAAAAATTAATTTTTGTTAAGTTCTGTTATTTACGCGAACGAAGTTGCGGGAACAGCTAGTTTAATTTATTTTTAAAGCAAATAATGTTCCCATGCGACCTCACCATTTTCAAAAACGAGGCATAGTGTTTTCATTTATTAATAATAATGATTACGATGACTAGTAAAGGTGCAAAAGATTATAGAAAGGGTATCGCGCTGCAGTGGGCAGGACAGACAGTTCGATTCCCACTCGGGAGGATGATTATATTTGAAATATTTTCATTTCTCCATTCTGGTACCTAAAATAAAGAGCGGCATTGAGTTCCACTACTCAACACACAATGTCTTGATTTCGGACGGAAAGTGAAGAACATGGTGTTTTGACACTAGGTTCTTGTGACTAGGTGACCTGCAATGCTCCTGCATTTGCTGCTAATAATTATTAAATGAGACTTACCTTGTAAAAATGGTATTAACTTGCAAAGAATCGCGCCAAAGAGGAATCGCCTATAAATCTGCCCCACCAGTGTAAAAGGCAGGCAAAATACGCCAAGCAGAAAGTCTGATACAGCCTGAAATGAAAATGATAACTTTAAAATGTTGCCAGATTTCTTAAAATAGTGTTTCTGACAGTTAAGCCAAAGGTACTAGGTACGTAGGTTCAGTTCCATCTAGAACATATATTTGCTTAGTGTGGGTTGTGTGATTAAGGGGGTGGCTGGTTATTTATTTATATTTTATAAGCCATTTTATTCAGCTTCTCGCTTTATCCCACATATAAGGGTGAGAGAGAATCTAGTGTCAAGACACTCCGTTCTCCACTTTCCGCCCGAAATCAAGACATTGCGTGTTGAGTAGTGGAACTCAACGCCGTGCGTTGTCTGAGGTACCAGAGCGAAGAAATTAAAATAATTTAAATGTAAACATTCCTTCCAGTTGGAATCAAACCCACAATCAATCGAGCTTACAGTCAAACTCCCAAGTCCCACTTCGTCACTGGCTTATATATACCTACACGTTAATAAGTGAATAGTTGAAATACGTACATTTCATTGCATTTTATACACCATTATGGTTCAGTGAAACATTTGTTTTTATAAGACAAAGCGCTGGGTTGAGTTCCACCATACGGAACATCTCAAATTCGTGCGTCTTGACACCAGGTTCTCACAGCCTATCCCCTACTATTCGGAAAAAAAGGCGATGCTGATTGTTTTTTTTTATTTTAATTTCTAATAATAGAAGTGCACACACTTTCTACGAATAGAACACATTTTACAGCTTTGTACAAATAGAACAAAAGAAACTGTAATTTTAAAGATTACATTCTCACTCATGAAAATGTACTTATACTACTACCACCAGTGCATGGGTAATACACTGTATCAAGAATTGACAAACGATAATGAAAAATTAATGATTGAATTGATACGAGGCTCGTTGAGCAACAAGTGCACATGTTATACGCCAAATATGCATTTAGATGAAAATATTCAGCTTTACCGTTTCTTTCCGCACATCAAGGTAGTAGGATGAGACTTAATGTCTAGAAACTCCTTTCGCCACTTTCCGCCCAAAATTATTTGTTTTTTTTGACATTGTGTAACTCGATGCCTCGCTTAGTCATACTAGAGCGGGGAAAATAAAAATAGTTGAGTGAGGATCTAACGTACAATCGTTCGTTTCGCTCGTTTAACTGCCGAGTTTGACATCGAGCCCGAGGTGTGAGTCGGTACAGAAAGCGTGAAATTTCTTCATCATATTATAAAAAATTTTTTTTATAGTTTAACAGGTTTATTAGATCTATTTCCACGTCAGGTGTCCAATTCTTAGAATTCAATTAGCCGAAATTTTCCCAAAAGCCTAACCAGGCTTAAAAGTTTTATAACAAAAAAAGTTTCATTCAAATCGGCCCAGTAACTACAACGATGTGCGCGAACGAACAGATAGACAAAAATTCAAAATATCATAGGTTCTGTTTATACATGCTCCTAAATTGTTTTTCCGTAAATATATTCAAAGTACAGACACAACTTTTTTATTGTTTTATTAGTATAGATCAAAAACATTTTCTACAAAATAAACGTGTAACACTTTTGCACGTTTTCGCCCACATGTTAGACTATCATAAATTAAAACTTACTTGAACACCCACATCTACCGCCCGTGATTTTATCGATTTTATCTTCAATAAAATATTATTGGTATGTACAGCAATTAAGGAAAATCCTACATACAAGAAAATTTATATAGCGTACTTACTATATAAATTTTGCTTTCAAACAAATCCTTCATATTTTTAAAATATAAAATTTACCAACCATTAGTACTATTTAAACAATTATATTTCAATGCCTATGCATTTTGAATTTTATATTTACTTACGTATCTCCTATACGTAGTCTGTAGGTAGTGAGAAAAGACTTAGTACCGAAACACTTCGTTCTCCATTTTCCACCCGAAATCGTGAAACTGCGTATTAAGTGAGTGAGTGTCGATGCAATCGATACTTTCAATGAAAACACAGTTTCAAGTACTCCTTATAAATGCAACTCACTTATAAAATAAGCGATTGTACTAAATATTAAAAAGTTTTTTTTCCGAACAAAATAAATAATAAAATAATCGTTATAAAATCAAACGTTATTTGTTATGTATGACGCAAGCGAACACTAACCCGTCAGAGCGGCAACGTCGCACACCATCTCATTGAAGAAATAGACTGGTGGATAATGACGGTGATTGACATTAACGCAACACTTATTTTGGTTTAATACAAAATCACAATTAACTGTTGGCACTGACATATTAAATTTATAACTGTTCGAAATGTCTACCTTGTTTCTGAATACATATATTAATATGCTACACGTTTTGCCTTAAACTGACAAGAAAATCCTAATACAAGTACCGAAATACTAACTCACAAAGCACTTATCATTTCTATAATAATTGTAAACGTAATTATAATTTCGATGCAAACACTAAAACCAAACAAACAATAAAATGAAATAAGTTCACAACGTTAGCCACACTTACATTCTCACTTATTTCACAGATATTTTTTAAATGAAGTCAGTAAGTAATTTTATTATTTCAAAATGTAACATGGCGGCGATGTCACTCAAGTACGAGTATGTCGTCCGTCCGACAGCCATGTCTTTCGCGCCAAACTTCACGGCAAACTAAAATTTTATGTTTTAAAATGAGTGCAAAATAAATAGTAATTTAATTGAAAAACTATAATATTTTTATTATTTATACTAAAAATATATGCATTATATTAAATTAAAATAATAAATTAATGAAATATAAGATTGTAAATAATTTCTAAATTATCATCGTACGTCTTCGTCGCAGTTACATATTTTAAAATTCTAGATTGATATCTGATTATTAACCTCTATTCTTCTTTTATTTTTTTATTACAAAAATATTAAGCAAATGTACACAATAACAAAAGTTTTGTAAATAATTATCAAAAAATAATATTAATAATCTATATGCACAGTCTTGATAAGACTACGCATAGAACATTAAAACATTAGTCATACTTACGAAAGTCAAAATATGCGACTAAGTTTATTTGTATTTACGTTATTTTTATTAGATTTTTAGTTGGTTAGGATTTGGGAATTTTAATTGTTATCATTGTTTTAAAAGATTTGAGTATTGTGTAGTATTTTACCTTTCAACTAATTACTTAGTTCGTGATAGACATATGAGTGGTTCTTGTGATTATTGCGTAAATTTAAAAGTAAATGAAACTATTGCCATATTGTTGCCGAATGTGCGAGCTTATGTAAAAAAAAAAAATCATTATGATAAAAGTATTAACAGTTGTAAAGTTCGACGTTGACGACGAGAACTAAGAGCATGTAAATAAATGTATGTCTCTCAACTCAATAAAATTTATTAAGAAAACAAGATAACATAAATTTGTCATCAAATTGCTATTTTAAAAAGCTTATTACTCAAGTTAAACGTGGTTTAGGTTTATTACAAAAAATTAGGTACATGCGTAAAAGAGAAAGAGATATAATTGAGATATTATGTTTTCAGTATAAAAGATGCAGATCGGCAACGTGTAATAGTAATGTAGTAGTACTGGATATTTACGTCATTGATTTTTAATAATGACTACGTCACGCCTAACACAGTATAGGTAAAAATCGTGAAGTCGAAATAACAATCCTGCGCCTAAACTACTGATGAGATTCGTTTCACTTTTTCATACGCCCTAGAAATATTTTACCCAAATGTACCCTAACTAAAGTAAATAAATCCTGTATAATATCAAGTATTGAGCATGTATTATTTGTAAAATGAATATCAACAAACTTCCGAGTTCCCGCAAATATCAATTTCATAAACAATAAAGTGCCAGTAGCTCATTCAGCATTGCATTTTTAAAAATACTTTATTAACATGAACATTTTTATGGCATTGAAGGACTTCGATTTTATTTCCGATGCAATTAGTAACGGTAATTGGGATATAATATATCATGAATTAGTAGTAACAGCACCGTACCTTATACTTTCGGCGGCCTTTTGTTGGCGACAAAAAAAATTCTAAAAAAACTAAACAAATTGGATAAAAACGTAGCCTATGTTAAAGACATATTTAGAAAACCTATAAAAATTTGAACGCAGCGGGATTTGAACCCGCGCGTAAAATCACAACAATCAAACAAGGCCCTATTAGGATTTTTTGATCTTATATAAACTATTACTATATATAATATATTAATCTATATATATAATATAAGAGTAGAAAAGTCAATCCGTACATGAAAGTTTTGGAAAAATTTCAATTGGGTCCGTTTACATCGATAAAAGAAGCGAAAAGTCCAATTAGTAAAATGCTTGTCTGTCTGTCTGTTATTTTGGGTGTGAATTATGCAAAACCTGCTGGAGAGTAATTAATGAATGTGGTAGGAGGTACATATAGAATGGTTTTTATTTGGACATTCTGTGGTTTTGGTAGAAAAAATAAATACTCGTAAGTGAAACAGCCAAATTACTATATAAACTTGGAGTCTGGAGCAAATACAGGACAATTTTATCCTGAAGTTTAATGTTTCTATAGAAAGAAAAAACATACGACACCCTCAAATTATACATCGATTATTCGCAAATTTCCTTCCAATCTGTCATTAAATAGGTAGTGATTCTACAAAAGCAATATTGTTTAAGTTAAATAAAGGTTTAAAACAAACGTATAGCATAATAAACATTTTTTGAAAACTAACGTTCCAAGCTATTAAAAAATAGATCATTATAAGCGTATAAGACATAGCGGCCGGAGCGCTTGAACTGGTTTTTTTCTTGGTTTCCAAGAGGCGTGGGTTCGAGCCCCACTGCTTTTAATTTTATACGTTTTCCAAAAATGTTTTACAATTTCCTAAGTATATTAGTATAAGACTTTAAAATGTTGAAAATATTTAACAAATAGCATTCTCTCTTGCTAAACGATTGTTTGTAGATTAAGTTTTGGGTAGTAGAAATTTGTAAAAATCTCTCGGAGATGCTAAATCGGAGATGTTAACAACAAAAATAAGTTATAATAAACGTTAAGAATTTTGACACAGCCGGGTATGAAATGCATGGGTATGCTTGGACGGTTTCTAAGAGGAACGAGTTTGAATCCCGCTGTTATTTTTTAAACTAATTTGTTTATGAGAGAGTATTCATAAACTAAGACTCAACACGACATCAAGTACACGACTATAATATTTATTTTGTATCTTCGCCGGCCTGCGTTGTCGCTTAAACCGTATATATTTTATCGAATTATATAAAAACAGGGTGCAGGGCATAGCCAGTCAGATGTTTTTAGTTGCGTGTTATTTAAATAAAGTGGCCAAGGTAACTGATAGACTAATTTAGATATAAAGATTAGTAATATATTAAAATTATTTAGAGATAAAGTTGGTTACTGTGATGACTCACATTACATACATTTCCGAAGTATATTATTTTGATGTATCTCATACAAGCGCTCGTTTTTTAACGGCTTTTATCACAAAATATAAAATTTTCTCTAGTGTATACTTTTATTATATTATTTAAGTAAAATTTCACATAACAGCTGTCTCCGCTATGTACGCTTAGATCTTTCAACTACGAAACGGTTTTTATTAATCGATATTTATTAATGAGAAAACAAATATACATAGTACAAAAATGTTTTAGTTGAGTAAAACCGAGAATTACAAACATAAAATATATATTTTTTCGCTTATATTTCTAATGTTGGCTAAACCTTAAGGGATACTAGGGAAATATGAAACAAAATAATAAATGATGGTATAGTGTATCTTAAAAATGTGTAGAAAAAAGCTTACGGTGATAGGTACGCCTTTCGCTTAAGGATGATCTATAGCCATATCTGTAGCCATTTTTATCATTCACTTATTCCAAAAAAAATTTAATTATACTAGACAATTACAAAATAATAAACATTATAGTTTGTCTCATTAAATATGTTAAATACATTATGTATTTAATGTAATTTATTTAAAATAATAAATATTGTCCTTTATACCATGACTAGCGACCCACTCGCGCCTTCACACGCGATAACTATAGCTTTTTAGCTGCCTTTTCGTAAAACAATGAAATTCCTGGAAAACCTTCAGCGGTTCGGCCGTGTTGACGTCACAGACAGGGTTTGATTTTTGATAAAATAAGTAGCCTATGTTGGACCTTGCGTCACCAACAATTTTCCTGAGCAAATACACCGAAGTCGGTGAAGCGGTTTAGAATTTTCATATAAACTTTCATCCCCTATTTTAAACATATAGGGGTTGATTTTTGAAAACAAATGTAGCCTATGTTAGACCCTGGACCTTTTACTATTTTCTTTCTAAATTCCATCCAAATTGGGCCGGTTTCACATAAGCGGGCAGAGTGATGGTCATGTCGGATTAAATATGTTTAATACGTCGCGAATGGTAGCAAAGGAGAGCGGGAAGCTAAAAAGACTGCCTTGCCTGAAATATATAAAAAAGCTGAAAGTAGTGACACGCACCTTCGCCTTTTGGTATCGCCCAAGAGGCGCGGGTCCTGCTGTGTTAAAATTTTATACGTTTTCTGACATATGTTTTTCTTATTCTAAAATTATGAAAAATATGTCAATATTATTTAAGTGTTTTAAAAATATGTAATATTACTTTGTCTGTTCTGGAGTCACTTATAAAAATTTTCAGCATGGTAATTTTGATACAAATCAAAAATCCATTAATCATCATTAACCTATTATCTATCCATTCGTCATAAAATTCGAAAAAACTAAATAGCTATTAGTCGTGTAGAGTGCGTAGGCGAAGCCGTGAGCGGGTCGCTATTAAAATATATAAACTTACCAAATTCAGTAAATAAACGTTTGTCACCGTCCTCATCCTTCTATTGCTAGCTAGAGTGGCAATTACAAGGCAGTTTCCAGATATGGAAAGTAGGAATATAACGAAGTATGGAGGCAAGATAAATCGCCATTCATAGGCATTGCTTATAGCAGTCGCATTTCGTATCATCACTGTAGAAGTCGTCGCATCTCGTATAAGAAGGAGAGAACTCGCATTGTATAGCGTAAGGTTCTCCATTTTGAATATCTGAAATAAAAAATAATATTGTTAATATAATAGAATTATGTTATTTGAGGCCATTTTGGCGCAGTGCGGTAGCATTCAATTGTAAGTGCAATTGGTTGTAGGTTTGATTTGTTCTGGGGGGAATTATTGTATTTAAATTATTTTCATGTCTCCGCTCTTGTAATATAAAGTTTTTGTTATAGTATTATTAATAAAAAAGTAAAAACAAAATGTTTGTAGCTTATAAGTGTGGACAGGGCTATAATTGTATTTGAACAGGGGAATACGTGATGTAGAATAATAGGTATACTATAAGACATAATATATAAGAAAATTGCGCCTTAACGAAAGCTCTTCAGCGTTTTGGGCATTTTGGTGAGAATGGTCATTAAGCCCACGTAAACAGACAGCTTATGAAAAAGTAAAAAAATGGTGTCTGTACATTGTATATATTTACGTAAAAATTATTTAAGGTCGATTTAAATCGTCGAATGAACAAAAAGCTTCAAAGGCTCGGAAGGCAGTTCTGCTGAGAAGAGCCGGCGAGAAACTCAACAGTTGCTCATTCAAATAAAAAAGTTACAATTTTATTATTTAATACAGTGGTAGCTTACCGGCACTAAACTCAAATCATATTTTCACACATTTTTATCTTTTGAATATTCTTCTACAGAGTAATAAATTTTACTTATTAATATTGTTTTTATAGCGGCTTTAAATTTATGGAGTGCCAAATCTAATATTGGTTGTGGAATTGTATTATATATGCGTATATTCAGACCTATAAAAGACTTATTTACTTTTTAGAGGCGATAACTTGGTGTTATATTTATTTCCATATCGTATGTATGTCACTGTTTTAGCATAACACTGGATATGTAGTCGGACAAACAACATATTATAATATATATATATATATATATATATATATAAATATATATATATATATATATATATATATATATATATATATATATACTTCGAATATTATGTGTTTAAAAACATTTCACAAATAATCTCGATCTCTAAGATTATAAATTGATAAACATTAAGAAACTAACTACAATAATTTAAATATTAATCTGCCAATCTCTATGCATATATTATTATGCATTAAATCATGTGGCCGAATTTTCTTCTGCTAGGTCTTTAAATATTCCATAGACTAAGCCATTTTCATTTCTATTTACATTCATAATATTTGTAATTTGCAAACGAAAAATTATTATTATTATTTTTCTAATTATATTATTTTGTACAATTTTTTATGTTTTCTTACTTTTGAAACCTCTTCGGACATCTACAAATATTTTAAAACCAAAATTAACCAAATCGGCCAACCAGTTCCCTAGTTTTAGCGATATATATATAAAATTGTTGAATGCATAAATTATATATCGTTAAATCATAGACCAAATTTTACTTAAGCTAGGTCTTGCATTGCATAGTCTAAGCCATTTTGCATTTTGTTCATAATGGACTGATAACCAAAAAAGATTATCAGTCCATTAAGATAAATCTCAAGATACTCGTATATACTCGTATATATATATATATATATATATATAAAAAAAAAAAAAAAAAAAAAGAAAAAACAATAGAGAGTGAAGTGTGTGTTTTGTTCTAAAGTTAGTTTATTTATTTTTTATTTTATTTATTTATTACGAAAAACAATTGAAATAAATAATAATTAAAAAAATATATATTACTATCATCACTTAGTATGGAGCGGCCGTCGAACGAAATTTATCACATCTATAACAACCTGCTATATATTTCATTATCTGCCTTCAGTATGCGGATTCTAAGTAAATACCTACATTGAGTTTATGTACGAATAAAAGGCTATCGTGGTGCAGTGTGGCAGCGTCTGCCTGAGTAAGCAATGCTCGTGGATTCGTTTCCCACTCTAATTTCTTTTTCTTGTCACTAAAGCGAGAAATTGAAATAACATAAATATAATTGATCCCCAAGTGGGAACTCATAAATATTGCGTTTTACATTAATTACGCCTCGATGGCCTCAATACACAAATATACTTTATTACACAAAAACAATACAAGACCAGTGAATTGAAAATATTTGAACCCACCACCATTGCGCGGACAGACACTTTATATGTACAATAAGAACAAATCCTAGTCAACTGCTTCAATATGAATACGAAAGCATAAGTAAGTCGTGCTCTTAATAAATAAAAGCTTACAATTTCGTTTATGTCTAAGATTCCGAAATTGACACTTGTAAGCTTTCTCATTAAGTACTGTTACTTACAGTATCAGCTTATGATAAAGCTTTTTGTACTTAGTGCAAAGTTTCTTTCAAATAATTTGATTATTTTTTTATTACTTTTTCACATCGACCGTTCTTAGTGTGGGCAGAGACAACGTTCAATTTCCAGATCTCCAATGTCCATCAGTTTTAACTATACGGCGTGAGGAATGGAGCCCAAACCCTTAGCTATATTAGTTTGGTTACCCTGGCTAAGAAAAAAAATTCTTAAGCAACTCAATGGGCAATTGGTAATTGAACCGGAAATCATAACAACACCAGTGCCACGGTATTCAATAAAAATAACACTTAGTTACAAGCTTCTTGAATTTTTTTCCCCTACTGAATATATTATTTGTATATTGAAAATACGCCTGCCTACATTCTAGAAATTTAGTTAATACAAAAGTCGGGTGACTCGTAAAATGATTAACTAAATTAAACATTTTTTTTTATAGTAATCTGTTTATTTCACAATAATATACATTAGAGGCGTTATGACAAAATAGATTTGTTCGGGTGTATCCAATTATATTATAAGCTAGCGACCCGCTAAACTACACCAATTAACTATTACAATTTTGCGTCCTCCCGCGTTCTCACTTAAATCACAAATTTAACTGCTTAAATCGATCTAAGTTTGCCAAAATGTAATAGTCAAAACTCCATTTAAATAGGTTCGGCCATCTCTGAGATTAGCGTGCACAAACGCACAGACAGACGCTAACAATATTTTAGTACTTCTATTAAAAGAAGCAATTACAGTTTTTAAAACCGAAATTAAAAGACGGACAAGAAAAAAAATCCAATAAGAGCGGATTTGAATAATGTTACGTTCAAATGTAATTGTATAGAAAGAATTAATTTCAAACTTGATTACTACGTTTTACGAAAACAAACGCTTATGGAATACGAAAACAAAAAAGAACAAGAAAACTCTTAAATTATAAAAATAATTGGTAATTTATTATATTGACATTATTTTAATTTGTCCTCTCCAGTGACAAGACAAAGCGCAGCGTTGAGTTCCGCCACCCAACACATTGTCAACACATGTCTCATTTTCGGGCGTGAAATGGAGAATACACCCCATTTTATTAGCGAAAGTATGTTAACGTTATTGTCCAAAGTCCAAAAAATGGTGCACAGCCTGAATAACGAAGCCGTATTCTTAAAACATTACATTTTTATAAAAATATAAATATATAAAAAATCTAAAATAAAAAAGGTACAAAAAATTAAATGGACAAATTTTTACTTTTAAAGTTGACTTGTATTTGAACCCGGAATTACATTTTAGACATTTTCACTAAGCAATTGTCGTAAAATAAATATGGTATATAATATGTAGGACGCGAGTATGTAGTTCATTACATTCATTGAGACTTCATTTATCAATTAGCCTTATTTTTCTACACTCACTTTTTAGGTCTTACTTAGTGAAAGCATTTTTTTACGTAAATTTTGAATGAGGAGTATTTAAATAAGCTATAATGGTTTGCTTTATTACAAAACAATATGGAAGCCATGGTGGCGCAGTGGGACAGCATCTGACTGTGAGCGCGATTGGTTGTGCGTTCGATTTCCACTCAAGGGAATTGGGATGATTTACTCACTCAAGGGATGATTTACGTTTATTTAATGATTTTCAAATCTTTGCACTGGTAAAGGCATTGAACTCCACTAATCAGTTTTACTTACTCGTTTTTGAGCTGAAAGTTAGGAACGACCCTAGACCCTAGGTTGACACTGAACATGAAATTGATGAAAAATCTATACATTGCTATAAAGCAAGATTACGCAATGATTCCAAATGTACGCGCGTGTTGAGAATTAATATCCTGCCTTGGTCTAAAATAGACGATGTCAACACATAGTTACTGAAACGATTAAAAGGAGAACATTTGCGAAGGTAATATACAAATAAGCATAGGTATGTATTTTACTAACCTATGTACAATATATTAGTGAAACTCTAACTAATCCGGTAAAATAAACATTTTAAATAATTTATATCAATTTTAATTTAATCTTGTGTATGTTTTTTTGTTATATTAATATATTATTAATATAATACAATATCTGAGACTAATAATTAATATCTTATCTAAGCTAAAGCGCCACTAAACACGCAATGTCTCGATTACGGATGAATACTTCCCACTCAGTTAATTATTAATCCAAAATCAACAATATTACACCATTCTCTCTCTGAATACTGCATAGCAATGCATGCATGTAACAAAAAACAATTGTTCTTATATATGTCTATATAACAGGTGTAGTAGCCCGCAAATTGGCTTTGCCCTGGTTTCGTAATTTCAAATGCTACATTATGCTTAATTGTAACGAGGTGTTCTGCAATAAATTTTATTCTGGCAAAATTTTAAATTTTATTTATTAATTAATAAATGTTTTTATATACGACTATCGTTGAAATGATACCCTCAAAGTGATAATACTTAGAAGCTTGCGGCTGTATTCATTAGATATTATATATGTAATCTCTTGAAGATTGCTCGATTGCTAGACACAACACTTGCTAAGTATTTTAGCGTTGCCTTCTACCTAATAATATTCATTGAAATAATTGTCGTTCTATAGCGACAGGTTACATCTTTCAATTAATATATATATAGACACGATATAGTGTAAGGGTTCTAAGGGCTTCAACACAGTAGCAAGTTTGTAACAAAAAAAATTAACTGTAAAAAATCGCAAAATCAAGTCCTATGTTTTCTCAATGTGACTGTGAGCAAAACTAAGATTCTGGTATTTGAATGAGACGAAGAAAAAATATTAATTATAGACCTTCATAGAGAACTTCATTAGGCTAGGTCAAAGCACTTTCGGTTTTCAAGAGGGGCGGGTTCGAAACCCGCTACGTTCAATGTTTTAAAGGTTTTGCTAAAAATAATTTTCATATCCTAAGTATCACTCGAACTCACGACCATCGAGAGTACAGTTACACTGTCACACTGCGCTAGGCACGAGGGCGACATGTTATTTTGAACTAAACATATACTGATATATCATTTTCTTATCTATATATCTCAGTTTTTTACCATTAATCGTTACGAAAATAACTTAAAAAACTCTTCGATAGACGAAGGTTGTTTATGTAAGTCCCAAGCAAAAACAAACTTATTAAACTCGTGTCCAAATTCAAGTAATAAATAAATTGAAATTTATTTCCTTATAAATAACTCATATTGTTAATAAGAACTTGGCTAACTTTTGAATATTTAAGAATTGATAGGTTATATTTTCTCAAAGAATACAATTGATACCATCGTGGCGAACTGGAACAGTAATCGTCTTATTGAAATCGCTGTTGTTAGTGGGTTCGATTCTCGGTGGCGTGATCATAATTTAATTATTTTCATTTCTCTGCTGTGGCGAACAAGACAAAGCGTGGCGTTGAGTTTCGCCACTATACAATACACAATGCCTTGGATTTGTACGGAAACTGGAGAACGGAGTGTCTTGATACTAGGTTCTCTCTGACTATCCTGCTATGCAGGGAAAAGCATGAAGCGTGTTTTTTGTGAAGCTATTCATTACTTACTAATAAAATATCAACGGCTCTTAGATACAAAAACAATAACAACTCAGTGGATCAATGGATTTACTTTAGACTAAATATCATATTAATAGATAGTTTCTTAGAAATATTTTTAATGGAAATTTTTTATTTAAGAGTTAAGCATTGAACACGAAACAACAATTCAATTGTTTGCTATGAAAGCTCATTTAATAATAAGGAACTTGTAGCCCCACTTTTTAGTAAATCTATAAAAAGCTTTCGTAGCGGAACTCCAAGCTGCGCCTCTTGGAAACGTTTTGACCGCTAAGCCATACGTTCTACGTATGGCTTAGCGGTATGGATTCTAGCTACGTCGAAACTCTTAAACGCTCGTTACGACTTAATTTATACGTTCCAAATTTTACACCTTTTCTAAACAATGATTATCATGTCCTTTGTGAATAACATTTAAAAGTGTTAAAATACTTAAATGCATTGACGCATACACACGCGTTGCCATAGCGACGTGGATGTACTTGGGGAATCATTATATTTAAAATATTTTCGCTTAGTACCTAAGAGAAAGGGTGGATTTCCGCTACTTAACATGTAATGTCTTGATTACTTTTTCTACTTGACAATAGGTTCTTTCAGTTTAACCTGGTAAGCAGGAAAAAGCGTGAAGCTGATATAACCTTTCCTCTGAATGGGAATCGAACCCACAATCACACTCGCTTTAACAGTTAAGACGCAGCCCCATTGAGCCACAATGACAATATAATATTCATTTTTAACAATATTATTAATTGTTATATACAAATTATGCTAACATAAATGTGAGACTATTGAAATCAAAATACGTGTTACATAATATTCGTATATATGTAAATCACTCCAAGTTAAAAAGGTGCTTTTTCCACTCCCAGTGTTTCCGTTTCCACATATACAAAGACCGTAATACAGTAACTTTTGGTGTCCCTTAAATTATATAGATTATATCCTTGAGAAAAAGGTTTTGTTTTAATAAAATATCACCATACACTATAAAACAAAGTCGCCCGCCACCTCTGTCTGTCTGTTTCTAAGCTTTCTTTTAAAACATGCAACGCATTTTGTCACTGTTATTTAGATAAGGTTTATAAATACCGAATCCAATTATTTGTTTGTATAATAAACAAAATTCCAAATTTTGTAAGTCAAGTGCTGGCTAAATCAGTAACGCTTAAAGATATTTGATAAATAGCTCTCTTGCCAAACCATTGTTCTTAGAAATAATCTTTGGGTAGCAGAACTTTTTAAAAATGTCCCTATAGTGATGCTCGCAACAAATTGTAGTGTTTAATCTGGATATAGAACGGATGGCTTAGCGGTAGAGATACTTAGACTTAGTTTCCAAGATACTCGGGTTCAAGTTCTGTTACGTTAACATTTCATTACATTTTCTCGAAATGTTTTTTATATCCTAAGAGTGTGAATAACACT
Organism: Podotricha telesiphe; assembly: GCA_038994665.1. Lineage (NCBI taxonomy): Eukaryota > Metazoa > Arthropoda > Insecta > Lepidoptera > Nymphalidae > Podotricha > Podotricha telesiphe. Next base: position 157,795 of record JAOYRR010000259.1, read on the forward strand.
TTAACCTCTTGAGAAAAAAATAGCGTTGTTAATATAATTTATAAAAAAAATTACTCTATAATTTATTTTATAAATTATATTAGCAACTAGTGACTCGCTCGTGGTTTCGCATACGTAAACTACATGACCATTTCGTTTTTCACCCGCCCGCGTGCGGGCAGTATTCTAACTGGTTTACACCTTATTGTGAAAATCTTTATATTAAGGCTACTTTCATACTGCCCTGGTAAGAAAAAACTCTAAATTTCGCAATTCAACACATCAATAACGATGTTTCTAATATTGTCCGTAATTTCTAAGAAAACAGTTTATAGCTTATAGGTGCACTGTACACTCGTATATCCTTATACCTTTATATCAAATAAAGGAAGAATATAGAGTTTACGAATTTACGAGCTATCAAAACAAGATAGCTTTCAGAGAAGGTTAGATAAAGCTTTCATACCCTATATACAATACATAATTTTTATGAAATTTTCACTGAATGCTTACCACAAATATTCAGGACACCAGAAAAATTTGAACACATAATATGAGTAATTCAGTACTTTATTTTTTGCCCTTGTACAAAAGTTCACAGAATAATAAATGTGTTAAATGAAAAACGACAGACGAGTTTTACACTACCTTCAATCTTGAGATTAGACGATATATAGTTTCACACATAGCAGTGCAAGCAGCGGTAGGCAGAGAAAATGTTGTGTCAAGATACCCCGTTCTCCACTTTCCGCCTAAATCCGAGATATTGCGTTTTGTGTGGTGAAACTAAACGCTGCACTTTATCTTTGGCGAGCGGATAAATTTAAAATAATTTCTACATAATCATTCCATGATTACTCTCTTAGTGATTATATTAAAACCACGACCAATCGCGTTGACAGTAAGTTGCTGCGCCACTGCGTCATGATGACTTAGAGGAAGTTTATTTTCTATTTAATTATTAAATGATAACAAGATTTGATTTCACCATACCATCCATACAAATCACTTGTGTATTTAAAATCACTGTTGTTGCAATGCTATATGAAAAAATACTGAATTGTTCTATATAATTGCGAATAGCTTTCATTACTTTGGTGAGATAAACATGAAATTGTTTGCAATAAGTATAAAGCTCTTTTTTTTTTACATTTTTTAAAGTTTTATTCGCACTTTTAGGAAATTGATAAAACTCTGAAACGATGATACTATCTAAACTATCTTGTTTACAATCAGATGCTGTCTCATTGCGCCACGATGCCTTAAAAATAATATATTAGTATATGTTCTACATCTACAAGAACCAAAGGCATTTATTTGACAATTACTTTTACCTATTAACTACAACGTATATCTGAGCTTTGACGTATTTTAATTTTGTTTTTCCCTAACCTTTGTTTTTGTAACTGTTAACAATTATTACTTTTATATGCAATTTACCTTAAATATGATTATTTTAAGTTTTTGATAAAACTTTTTATATTGTGTTTAATATCTTGTTTTATTGTATAACAATTATTAGTAAGCGAAATAAATAAAATTAAATTAGAATAAATATATGCCTTGATTTTTTGTCTTTACTTATATAATTAGAAATTTCCATCACATTAGCTCTTCACGGTTTTATTCGACACTTAAACTACGCAGTTGTATCGTATCTGAGTGAACACTATGGTTTTAGCTTGGAATTTCACTTGGGAAATTATTTATATTAAATAATCTTTTTTTATTTTTCCTTATCTGGGTAAAACACAATGTACTTACTGAATTTGTAAGTTGAATGAAAATGATACTGGCTAGACTTTTTCAAAAGTCTAGATGTAAGTAAGAAAAGAACCCACGTTATTCATAATTGAACCTGCGGCCACTGGTATTGACTAAGCCGGTACAGGTACTAATAGTACTAATAGAATATTTTTCGCGATTTTTAAACATTTGAAGTAAAAAATAGCTATTAAATGAAACTATTTTAAGTAATCTAATCACGTGTATGTTAGTGTTTAATAATATACACTAACTTATATAATTTTGGAAAACCCGATATTTAACACTTTACAGTATCTGGAATACTTTTATTTAAAAGGTACAGCTGTAAGTTATACAGGCGTAAATTATTATTAGGCTTTAAGGATTTGCTTAAATATCAAATGAATAGTATTTTTTTAGCTTTACAGGCATAGCAGGGAAGCCAAAGAGAATCTAGTGTCAAAGCACTCCGTTCTTCACTTACTGCCCGAATCCGAGACATTGCGTGTCGAGTGTGAACTTCGATGATTAGTTTTCTCACCAGAATAGAGAAATTATGAAATATATTAAACACAGTAAAATAATTACTAATAATAATTATTAATAACCATTAATAATAAAATATCATAATCTTGAAATCTCAAAGCGCAAGTCTGTAATTATAGTAGAAAGGCTTAAGATTTTTATCGCAAATTTATTTTTATCGAAAATGTTGACAGTAATTAAAGCTATATTAAAATAACTTTCCTAGATTACATTTATATAAGGCAGTGAAAATATTTCGCTTTTCAATGTTATATTTCGCTTTTTAATAATAGCGATGTGTAAAGTATAGGTAAAAGATATACGTAATTTTATTTTATGCGTTAGTTTCCATTGATTAGTACCAAGGCATATCTAACACTTCTGACTAATAGCACTTTTATTGTAAATTCCGTAAGCTGTTTCGCTATATCTGTTACAAAAGTATTTAAAATTTAATAAATATTTTTTTTACCTGTTTAAAATTAATAAGCTGTTCATTAGTCTCTCTTTATAAATTATAAAATAATACACTTGTTAATATATTTATATAAAATATTATTTAATTAAATTATACGTGTGTATGGTAAACAAGTGGTGTTTGAAAGAGCTTAATCAATAAACATAACTGTAAGTATATTTTTAATACCAAACTTTAACTTCTACAATTTGTTTTTACTATCGTAAATTTACGTACATTAAATACATAATTTATTTTTTATAATAGAAACTAGAAATTTTAACTCACCTATAAAAGTTACTGGAAACTTAAAAAAAACACATCACGCACACAACGTAACTAACAATCACATAATATTTGTCACTACACACAAAAAATTTAATTGATATATTCGTTAAATTTAATTAATAACACATTTTTACACAATTCACACAAAAACTTTTCAATGTTTCGAACACAAAAAAATATATTTCTATAAATCCACAATGTACACTTATTAAATAATATATCTACGTATTTTTAAGTCACATAAAGAGGGAAATAAAAAGTTCCTTTTTATCAGCACGTAATTTATAAACTTCACGAAAAGCTCTGAAGTAGATTGAACAATCGTTTCAAAGCGCGGGTATCGAGAGCCCAGTTCGTACTGCCGATGCCAGTGTAATAGAATTGTTGGTCATATACGCATGCGTGCGACATTCATTTTGTTGATACTGTACTTTATACCTATCTACATTATTATTATTATCTCAGCATTACATAATTTAAATACGTAGAACAAAAACAAAGCCAAAACTTATTTTCCACTTACATACTAATTTTATATATTATTCAATGTTTATATATCCACAGGCCATAAGCGTGGCGTTCAGGTCTGCCACTCAACTCTTTGACTACCCTGCTATGCTGGAGAATGCGTGATGTTACAAAAATAAACTTCGTAAGTTTCAAATATAGAACGTTTTGTTTGTTAATAACTCAGTAAGCACGCGTTGCCTTAGCAACGTGAACGTCGCTTTACACAGACGTGTATGTCAAACATGTAATAGTGTGTTATCTATATTATTTTATTAATTAAATGTATTTTTTTGCATTATTTAAAAAAAATATTAGCATTCTGCTCTCCTTCTCGATATATACAAGAGTTTTTGTAAAGCTTTTGCTGCACGTCATATATAGATTAACATGTAGGTACATTATTTGCATGTAAGTAACAGAATAATTTATTTGAAGGCTAGTTTTGAACAGGTTTTTTTTGGTTTCAAGTTTCAAGTTATTTTCTTTCTGCTTGACGTTTTTGCGACTTTCCATATGGGTATGCAGATATACCCTAATGTCAAGATACCCCATTCTGCACTAACCGCGCGATTCCAAAACATTGCGTGTTGAGCGGCGGTACTCAACGCCATACTTTGTCTGGTAACTATAGCGACCAAATGAAAATTATTTAAATATAATCAAAAATGATTTATCTTTACACTAAGTTCAATTTATCATAGCAGCATAGCATAGTAAGCATAGCAAAATTTATGTTAAGACACTCCGTATAAAATAATTCGTAAATATTGATTCCTTGATTGGAGAGCGATTTTGCGATATTGAAACCACGACCAATGGCGCTGAAAGTCAGACGATGCGCCACTTCCCGATGACTTAGATGATATAAATTTTTTAATGAAAATAAGTAAAAAATAATCATTTCCTTGAGTGACAATTGAATACACATCATTATTCTTCCATGTTTAATTCATGTATTTTTACAAAGAAATTGGGAGTGCTAAGTGATAATAAGATCTCTTGATCTGTAGTTATTACTTAAGTTTAACTTAGCTCGGTAGCGGAAGTTAACTTTGCGCTTTGTATATTCAGAATGGAAATTGAGGCTATAATCTTCGTTTTCATTCTATTCATTCTTTTTAATTATTTTTATTTACTCAGTTCCGTCAGTGATAACTACATTGAACAATAAAAATAAATTAAAACTACAAATATTATATTAAGCTACAAATATTATATCTTTAAAAGTGGATATATGTATGCATTATTATAAAAAATAATGTGTTTAAAATGTATGTGTGAAAGATATATTTTTCGTTTATTCGCATATTTCGTTTACAATTTATTAATTTAATTGACTGAATCAGTATAAACATAGAGTATAATGTCAAATTATACATAACTATTAATAAAACAACTAACAAACTAAGGAACTTACTTAAGAATCTTACTTAGGAAAAATTTAAGTCAATTCTTAAACACTGTGTTCTTAAATGTAAATACTCGTAAATACAACTTAACGAAATAATTCAAGAGACTTAAAACAATATACAAAGAGTAGGATTAAGCAAATTACAAAGTCTTGAGCGAGCCTGTTAAGATTTTAACAAGCTCAAGTCAGTCCTTTTATGTCGACAAATATTTTACTATCAAGAGTTTACATCCTGTATATATAAATTTTAATGCGTGGGCACAAAACGTAATGACTCTAAACAGTGCTGAAAGTAGAGGACGTACAATTAGCCTTTCTCCGTCTGCCCACGAGGATGAAGTAAAGAAAAAGAGCAGCTTCAGGGCATAATAGGGTAGTTAGAAATAACCTAGTGCCAAGACACTCCTTCCTTATCTTTCTGTTTAAATTCAAGACGCATGTTTAATGGCGGAATTTAATACCTCGCTTTGTCTTGCATCAGAGCGAAGCATGACAAACTTTTGTTGTAAATTGTATTCTAAATATGAATTTCAATTTCCTAAGTGTATGATTAACACTTTATTATGCTAAAAATATACAATATAACTGTTAGGAAAATTGTACAATTTTGTCGCCAAGTTTAAATCAAAATATTATCTGAACGTTGAAGGTTGCTATACAATAATGTATTTTATGTAGATTGAAAGATACATAAATTTAAAATAGAAAATACAAAAATAAAACACTGTTCTAAGTTTTAACAAATAATAAACATTTAAATTAAAATACTGGTCAATTATAAAGTAAAATAACGAACGTGTATTTCAAAACAACACTTTATACTTTATAGAACAGCATATATTGCTATTATATAAATGTAAATGTGAATTGTAAAATACAAAAATCAAAATATGATGGCCATCGTGGTGCAGTGGGACAGCGTCTAACTGTACACACGATTGGTTTTTGCTTCAATTCCCACTCAGGGGAGTAACAATGTTAAAAATTTCTTAATATTTTCATTCTTCTATCATGGTGCCTAAGACAAAGCACGGCATTGAGTTCCGCCGCTCAATACGCAATGGTCTCGAATTTAGGCGAAATGTGTCTCTGACTACCGTGAAGCCGTAATAAATATAGTATAAAAAATATCTAGATGAAATACACTTATTTTATCTCTGACAACCACTTCCACCTGAACCTTCCGGATTCCTAACTCCATCTGCAGGTCAATAAGGCCCAATCCAGGGACCCACCCATATTCGTGGGTGGCGTTGATCTTATCAATGATAGTTCCTCGCCCTGATATCGTTTCCCCTCTCCCCTGATGGGTGAGAGATGACAACAAAACTTATTTAAGTGTAGAAATATTTGTTAAAAACACCGTGCTATAATGGTGCGATAAAAGATCTAACTGCGCTATCGCAGTTAGGTCTTATATAACGCCAGTACGCGATGGTTGTCGGCATAACTTACGCTCAGTTATACAATTACGGGTTTAATTTAAAATTAAATCCGTAATTGTATAATTATCACATTTTAAATCCAAAAAGACTTATTTGATAATTTTAATATATTATGACAACTAACATATTTTATAAGGGGAAGTTACGATAACTATATATTTAAACCTATTATTCTATTTTTTTAAGCTGCATGCGTAATTCATGGTCAGACTGTAAAGTATTCGCAACGTCGGCTTTTCTAAAATTTTTTAATAGCAATATATACGTTTACCCGGTTAAAATAGTTAATATAGTTAATAGGTAGCATTTCAAAACGTACAAAAATCGCAAAATTAAAAATGATGATTATATGTTTTTCTATCAATCACTTATACTTAGCTTAGCTCTAAAGTTTTTTCATAGCATACTACTTGGTCATCGTCCGCAATTTGTTGACGCTCACTGTCATTCTATATCTTTCCTAGAGTCCACTATAAACGCAGAATCACTTTTTCCTGGTCTTGTAGGAATTTCTGGAAATACTCTCTTAGAGCCCCCTGTCAAACTCCAAGGAATTGGCTTGCAAAAATTTAGCTTACTTCTAGTAACGTTGATGATAAATGATATATGTGTTACCATTAAATAAACCCAAATTAAATCAATCCAAATTCAACAATGCGGTATTTTAATTTGAGCTTCGATGAGCAGCTTGAATAGCAGAAGCGAGCGTTAATGCGCCAGTCCTAGACACTTATCCTTTCTCTGGAACGCGATGTCCACCCATGCGAATCATGCGAAGCAAGGTGAATCCATGAAATATTTTTTTAATTAGTAATTAATAACGTATAACGTATTTTTACATATAGGATGTAAAAGTACTCTAAGCTTAAATATGAATAGAACTAAAAAATATATATGAAAATAACTAAAATACTACCTAACTATATAGATAGGTTAACTATTGGACAATTCTATTAATATACAATTGTTTATATTGTATTGTATATATTTATACAATTTTTCAATAGTTAATCTAACATAAAAGTATATAAATATTGTAGTAATATATTTGGAAAGTACGTTAGTACGTATGAAAGATACATCCATCCATACAAAGACACATACATGAATATAGAAAGTTTTTGACTGCTGATAACAGGATTAACGTTGCTTTGTTTGCATTGACGGGACGGCGGTACGTCAGAATAGCTACATCTATGTCTGTACACAATATAGTGCTGGTTCGACAAAATCTGGGTATGACAAAAAAAGAAGAAGAAGAACGAAGAAGTAAAGAATAAAAGAAAAACAAATACAGAAGAAATACGATCTCTTCGAAGAATTTATACAGTCCGCTTAGGTAATTGAATCGAACATGACGTGATTCAAAGTATGGCAGATGATAACGAGAATTTTAAGAAGAATGTACTTAGGTAGTATACAATAATATATAAAAATGTATATAAAAATGTCTCTTTTGTATTGCTAAATCCCGCTTCATATATTATTTGAGTCATTCTTTCATTGCTTATGCTTTTCGGATGTTTAGATATGATATTTTTTTCCTGCTCGTCATCTCCATATATACTATATTTTAATATATATATATATATATATATATATATATATTTCCTCTCACACCTGTCAAAATGTAGACTATAATATATATTTAAACAACTGAATCATTTAATTAAGCATCATTTTGATATTCATGCTTGTTATAATATATATGTATATATTATATAAAATATATACATTTACAATTTAAAATTAGATGTTACTTAGTGGTGAAGTTAGTATGAAAAATGTGTTTTACTAGCCATAATTATTATTATTATTTACGGTGTAAAAAATAAGAAGTAGCTATGTCATTTTTGCCTTTTGTCGTCGTATTTTGTAATATGAAATAATATTTCTGTAAAGCAGGGTACTCTGATAGAGCTCCGTGCTAAGATAATTCAAATTCCGATTGCCCCTTAGAGTATGCGTGCTGCTTGGCGAAACTCAACGCTACATTTTACCAAAGCGGAAAAATATATTTTTGTGAGTGCGTGTCAGATCCTCTGAGTGAGATCGACCTACAAAAACAAATTAATAAATAAAAAAAAAGTATATTTCTTCTGCCACTGAACACGCAATGTCTCGATTTTAAATGAAAAATGTCGAAGTTTTTTGACACTAGGTTCTCTCTGACTGCCCTCTGCTATGCGTGAAATAGTGTAAAGGTGAAACTAAACTTACAGTACACCACTAAATATCCAAGAAATTGGAAAAGATAAAAATCAAATTTATACAAAATTAAAAAAAAAAAGAAATAGCAAATACTATTTTTAACCGGATTAATCGCGTATATTATCGGTAGTATTCGAATAATTTCAAAATGTGTAAAAATCGCGAAAACCAATATTCTTATGATAGCAAAATAGTTTCTTTACTTTAATTTAGCTGTAATACTTGCAAAAATATATGTATATATGTATAAAGGCATATTTACATATGTAAAAGCAGTAATACGTACACGATTCCTATTGAATAACACAATGATGATAAATTATATTACTATATCAAGTTAGACGTTTGTTTTGAAGGTTGTTTAAGAAGTTTTTTAGAAATTTATGTTAAGCGTTTTTTTAGTAGTTCATGAATAATTTTAATTTTAATTCTTTTGCAAGCCCATAGTACTGGAAAACTAAAAGTGTACAAAAACTGATCGTAACCGCGATTGTTTATTTAAATTATTTTCAATTCCCCGCTACGCTAAGGTTCTATAATCACGCAACACACGCAGTGTTTTATAATCACGCAATATTTTATTTGAAGTATCTTTCTGCATTTCAGGATTTTTCTTGCGTTGAATTTGCTACTTGCTTGAAGTTATATAATTGCTTACAAGGTTCCAGGTTAACTGACAAGCATAGCAACAACGACCGAATAGCCCCGTTAACTTCACTGCCACCTCTGGTAAACTCTGTTACGTCCAGTTACCTATGGTTGAGATCGCATTTGCCGGGTTGGCTTGTGGGTTTCTTTGGGAACTTTAGTTGATATAGGTCAACCAGTAAACGGGAGCTTCAGTGAGTCTGATTTATTGTCAATCTGAACCGACTATTAGCGTAACGTTGGTAGTAGGACGCTCTCATTATTATATATACATACGATCCGGTTATTTCCCAACCCCACAATATGTCCAGGTCACATGGTGTGAAATATCTAGCTTCGCAGATGTATTTGCAGGCGGCGTAAGCAACATAGTGAGTAGATACGATACGCTCTGGCATCATCTCAGACAGAACTAGCAGAGCTGTTTCGGAGCTATTAATAAATCGAAAACTAAAGTTAGGCTTTTTAATAGAACCAGTAAATACTCTAGGACTGCTATCTAAACTAGAAATTTTCAGAGAATACTTCGGATCATTAATATTCGACAATATGGAATGTGAGCAAAAACAAAAATCAAAAGAAGGACACAATTGACTAAATCTACTATAAGCAAAACGACTTGCATTCAGTAAGACCACAGAATTTTATATCAACCATCAAGAACAGGCTTATCTGAACGTGGATTTTCGTAATATTTCTTAATGCTGGAGAAAGACGCTCCGCATCCCATGGACTGCCAAAAGAACCAATAAAACAATACTGGATCAACTTAATATAAATACTAGATTGTCTTCAATATGCTATTATTAAATTCTATTCAAGACCTTCCATCTGAATTCGAGACTGCGTTTAGATTAGCGATACTCAACGCCGCGCTTTGTTTTGTTTACCAGAGCGAAAAAATGAAAATAATTATTTCCACTTTAGCGGAAAATAAAATATTTGATACAATCTAAAATTTCAATTTTATGTTGATAATTGAAAAAAAGAAATAACTGCAAGAATGTTCTAACATTCTTGCAGTTTGCATTCTTGCGTGTACTGTTACGGAGCTCATGACTATCATGATGTCATTTTTAACTTGAATTATTTTGAGCGAGTTATTTTAATGCAAAAGGAGAGAGAGGTAGAAGGTGGAAAGGACCCTTTCTAGATTCACCTTGACAATAGAAAGCATTTAATAGTGTAATTTAAAAATTACATAAAAAGCGCTAAGCTCCTCTTATACCATTTATATTTTCATATATGGAATACTATTTATGTTATAATTTCTTCAACAGGAAAACGCATTAAGACAATCAAAAAATTAATGCATATAGTTCTTTTTTACAAGCTACACAGTAGCTTACTGTACTTTAAGACTACAGTCTATAAAAAATAAAATTCAAAAAAAATATTGTTTGTAATTAATATCTACTCTAGAATGCCCGTAGTTCCGAAAATTAAGCATGTAACTATTGAGTTTTTAATAAATTTATTTGACATCCATACTGATAGAAATTACATATTATAGTTATCAAGTACTTACAATTATGTCTTAAATTAGATTCTAAGCTATTTGTTTACTAAATTTTAGCCATCGTTCTATGAATCTTTACTTCATTGAGCAAAAATCTCACAAATTATATGTTGAAATAATTGGAAATAATGGAAGCTTATTTCAAACACATAACTACTTAAATTCAAATAAAAAAAATTGAAAGTTACCGTAAAAGTTTTAAATGTTATCTATTTTAGCTGTTCGACATTTCACTAAACAACTAACATGGATATAATTCACTTGGTTATAATTTCAATAGAGGTACGTGTTGGCAAGAGTTATTTCACTAATGGATACAGTTGAATCTTTTAATTTTCTTTTTTAGCACTAACTCGTGTCTGTTAAGACCAAGGTCCTCACCTCTCCAAAGGTTTCTGGCAGAGATTGCTACCAGCAATAAGATTTTGCATATTTTATACTAATTTTAAAATCTTGTGTACTGTTCTTTGTATTGCCTTTGTGTGCTATAAATGATATATCTACAGTTGTTCATACTACATTAATAATTATTATATAGTTGTTGACATCAGCTATTGCTAAAAACGTGTATTCTAACTTAAAAGATATTAGTCACGATACGAGTACTTATATTAAATAGTGTTATTATTAAGAAAGTCTTTAGTTTAAAATTATACAGTCTTACAGTCTACGTGTGACCATGGACTACTGGTGGTAATGGTAAAGGGTTTTGAACCTCGAGTTTTTGTGAATATATTTTCGAATGCCATAATATCACATTAGCTGAGTTAGCTTAAATAAGATTAAATTAGCTAATATGAAGCTAAATAAATAGACGTTAACCATTAATAACAAAAAAAATTCTATACCAAGGAAAGAAACAATTATCTCTACTAATAATGAATTTTCTTCGGTTACACTAATTATACAAATATACATTTTGCGTATACATTTTAAAAATATGAATACAAATAAATGTACAGCCCGACTCAAGTCACATGAAAGAACCTATAGCGTAAATTTACTGGAAGCTACAAGCGTAGCGAATTGAAATAACAAAGACTGTCTACAATTACACAAATGCGACAAGTAACAATCACACGACACGACTCCGTAGCTATATAACATCTTAGAGGAGCGGAAATAAATGATTCATTATTTAGATATCAACTATTCCATCACAATCAGCAACGATGGCGACGTTGCAAATAATTTTAATACTATTCTTGTCATTTTACAGATGCAGTACGCAAGTTAATGGCCGATATTATCCGCGATACCACTTAGCTCCACCGTATGGGTGGATGAATGATCCGAATGGATTTTGTTATTTTAAAAATGAATACCATCTTTTTTATCAATACAACCCCGATAGCGGCTTAGAACCAGGCATCGCTCATTGGGGCCACGCAAAGAGTAGTGACTTAGTAAACTGGGAGCATCTTCCTATCGCTTTGTATCCTGATGAAAGTTTTGACAAGACTGGAGTATTTTCTGGAAGTGCTCTTGTCGAAGGTGATACAATGTATCTTTATTATACTGGAAACGTGAACCATCCAGGAAAAACCCCCGATCATATACAACGTCAAGCGTTAGCTACTAGCACAGATGGTGTTACATTTACAAAATATGAGAGCAATCCAATAATAATTGCAAATGAACATCAACCTAATTTGCGAGATCCAAAAGTTTGGGAACATGATGGTACCTATTACATGGTTTTAGGTAATTCATTTAACAATGATTCTCTGGGAAGGGTTCTTTTATATGCCTCAGAAGATAAAATATCCTGGAAGCAAGTATCTATCTTGGGTGAATCAGATGGATTCCTTGGCTACATGTGGGAGTGTCCAGATTTCTTCGAGCTTAATGGACACTTTGTTCTTCTTTTCTCTCCTCAAGGTATGAAAGCTGAAGGCAATAAATATAGAAATCTTTATCAAACTGGTTACATTGTGGGAGATTTTGATTATTCTAGTAAAAAATTTACTCCCATAACAAAATTCCAAGAATTAGACCACGGCCATGACTTTTATGCAACTCAGTCTATAATAGATAAGAAAGGGCGTAGAGTTGTTATAGCTTGGTTAGATATGTGGGATCAAAATTATCCTGAAGGACCTGATGGTTTTACGGGCCAAATGACCGTACCACGAGAATTGTCCTTGACTAAAGATGGACATTTGATTCAAAAACCTTTACCAGAAATGGCGTCAGCGCGAGGTAATTTATTACACGGAGGAGAAGCATCTGGTGGAACTACAGTATTTTTGGAAGATAACGCTGCAGAAATAAACCTGATAACTAAAAGAAGCCAAAACATAGAATTGAACATTGAACCTCAGAATTCAATAACTGATTCACAAAATCTAACCTCCGTCAAAATTTTGTACGATGCGAAATCAAAAACTCTTTCTCTAGACCGGGGTGGAGCTGATGGTGTCCGCAAAACAGAATGGCAGCCAAAGAAAAAACTTAAAATTAGACTCTTCGTTGACGCTAGTTCAGTCGAGTTAATTGGTGGAGATGGTGAGGTAACTTTCTCCAGTAGGTTCTTCCCCGATGGCCCTCTACAAGTGCGCTTGGGCAAAGAAAGTTCGGCAAAATATTTACTTGTAACACAATTAAAACCAACCGTATCAATGACATAACTTTCTTGGACGTAATAAGGAAATCACAACAGACCAACTAAGTATTTTAATATAATTTTGATTTTACGCAATTTGTATAAAGATTAACTCAAAATTAATTAAGTTGCAAATAAATAATTAAGCATGAAATTGGCTTTCATACATTTAAAAGCTTCCTCATTTAGGTCAATTGAATAAGTAAGATAAAAAAGTATTTTTAAAGAAAATATAGCTGTCATGAATATTATGCTATTATACTTTACTTATAGTTACAATATCTTTTTAACAATTCATACTGTGGTAGATTAATAAATACAACTTTTTATTTCTACAACAAGTGAAAACTGACAAAGATATTCAAAACATTAACGTAAATTTCACCGAAAGTTTCCGAATAAGAATTTCTTAATAAGTTAGCGTTTCTGTAAGTACAACTAAATATTTTAATGGATTTCAAACTTTCCAGTAATATTCCTCTTCGCAATACAATTAATGGGAGAAGTGCCAAATTGTTTGGGCATTAAATGGGAAAGTTCTCACTTTCAAAACTTGCTTGCCCTTTAATTTGTATATAACTTAAGTTCCTTCAAATACATAATAACTCAACACTAGAGCAGGGGTATAAAAATAATTTAAATATAATCATTTCCTTAAGTGGAATTCGAACCTCCAACCATCGCTGACGCTGCCACACTGCGCCTCATAACAGTAATACCTAACAATATTATTATAATAATAGATAAATAAGCTATTTAATTACGTTTAAATTAAACGAAAGGAAAACAGTTAATCTTATGAGTTATACTAAAAAATAAAGTCATAGAATAAATAATAAGATTTCAAATATTAATAAAACGACTTACTGAAATAAAATGGCAGTAATTTAATAATATAACTACGCATACAATACTACGTTTATCTTTCCTAGTCACGATATATTTCTAGACAATGCTTGGAATACATTGTAATTAAGAACTCATCCAGCTTAAAATTAGAAATTCTAAAACCTTTTCTTGGCACTCAATTTATCTAACATTTATAATTCCAATTAAGATGCAGGCAGAAAGGTAAAGCCAAGAAGAAAAAGAGAACAAGTTGTTTTTAAACAATATTTATTTACCCGTCTGCAAGGGACGAGTATGGTTAAAAAAACGTATGTGGCAGACACAGCATATTTTTTTAAGTAAAATATTATATATTTTTTTATATCAAAGTAGGCGTTTAACTATTTTATATTATCCTGGTCATCGGATTCGGACACATGTGCAAATTTTCATCCAATTTTCAACGCAACGTAGATATATAGTAGCAATTAAAAAAAAATCTACACATATAATAATAGTGATCGCTGTGTGTACATGAAATATATATGAGAAAATTTAGGGCATTTATCAATGTAATAGAACCCAAAACAATGATTTTTAATTTTCTTTTCTGTTTGTCTGTGCATTTGTACAAGCTAATATTAAAACGGCTTAACTGAATTTAACGCAGTTTAGACAGTTGTATTTTGGTAAACTTTTCTTAGCATTTAGTATAAATTAATAAAACACTTAATAACAATTTAATTTATAAATTGGACGTTTGTGATTTCAGTGAGAACATGGGCAAGTGAAAAACTAAATCTACATTACGCAGCCGAAGCCGCGAGTGTGGATATATTTTAACTTGAATAGGAAAAGAGCGATAATAAGTTTAACCAATCGTTCAATTAGTGATGCTCAGCTTTACATTTCCCGTAATCGAGACAGCAGCTGTGGAACAGCGTCTTACTTTAAACATGATTGGTTGTGGGTTCAATTCCCACTTTGGAGAATGATTTATATTTAAAATATTTTTTTATCTCCGCTCTGATCTCTCACACGCGCAATATGTCTATTTTAGGCAAAAAATGGAGAAGCGTATTGAAGAAAAACTGTAAAAATGTTATTATTTAAAAGTACTTTTTATGTCATTATCATAATTTAAGTTTATTTGAGATGAAAGTTTTTTCTCTATTAATGGCCTGGTTTTGCGATGACAGGCGTAAAATAATCACTTATAGTAGAGGAAACACGAACAAGACGAAGCATTAAATTTTGTAAGGTTATATGAATTGATGGAATATAAATATAAACAAATAATAAATTGGTCTGGGTGAAACCTAAAACAAGTAAAAATCTATATTAGTAACATAATTATGTCGAAAAATGATAAAAGACAAAAATATTTGTAAAAAATTTTCGAAAAATCATCTAAAATTATACTGTAAATGGTGACACCATTGTATCACATTGTAAACGAAAAAGCTTGTTATCAAAATTTATCTTTCTAAGAACATCACATTGCTTACTTATAATTTCACTGATATTTAATTTCAACACACTTATTTATTGTAATATTGAAAGATAACAAAAAAGTTTGCTTCATAGGAAATTAAAGGATTAGGAAAATTCAAAAAATTACAAATGGTCTGGTTTTAGTTAAAATAAATGTCCCGTTGACGTGTAAATAACACGTTACCTTAGCAACGTGTATGTCACTTTGTATAAACGTGCACAAACACATGATATTATTTGCCTTTGTATTTCTGACTACTATAAAAAACAATAGCATTCTGCACTTCATCTCCAAATAAACTATTCCAAATTTCAAAAACCTCCGTCAGCATATTTTTGTTGAAAACCAAAACCAAGCTCAGTTACAAATCATTTCTTTTACATTTTAATAACATAAACGTTACAACCAAACTAAAAATATAGCTTTCTTATTATTTTTATAATCAAGAACACATCAATATAGTTTCGCTGGGGAACTGCTACGATAATACAAGACAAAGTATGCGTGGGTAATAATGACAAATTATAAACAAGGACCAAGAAGAAGGAGGGTATTAATATTTGATTATTAATATTAGTATTCGATTATTAATTTTTTTTACTCTGTAATATACTGTTTCACGCTTTTTCCTCGTATCTAAGTAGGCAGGGAGAACCTGCCTGAAAATAAATTAAAGTAATTGAAATAAAGATACTCATTTTTCCAAATAGGAATCGAATTCACGACCAATCGCCACATAAAGATTATACCATAAATATAAATAATATTTTGAATCTGTTTTCAGCAAACTTAAATTACGACTAAGTTATTATAGCATCCATTTTTCAAATCACGTTTATTTTACGTATATATTTACAATGTAGTATTAATGTTTGTAGTTATCTGCATATTTATTTATATATTTATGTTTATACAAATATATACATACTTATGTATTTGTTATGATGATAGTGCATCACTTACCGATTCTACTAATACTACCTACCTTAAGGTTGCCTGGCAGAGATCACTTATAGTCTATAAGTTATATGAAATTTTTTTTTGCCATTTTTTTTCTGTAAACTTGTGGTGTATAATAAAGAATATTATTATTATTATTAATTTCTCCATCTTTTTTCCGCTAAGGGAGATAGTGTGTGAAGTTGCATAACTTTACGCTGCATTTTCACAGTATATTTAACTCAAAAACATATATTTTCAGTTTTAGTGTGTTACATTCATATTTTAGAAATATTGCAGGAAGGTTGAAAGTGTTCAATGCAGCACTTTATTTGCAAAGATTATAAAAAAAAAATTCAATGAAACATTTTACAAGTGGTAATCGAATTCACGTAAGACTTTTCGACTGCCCTACAATAGTGTCAAAATTATTTTGGTAATATTTGAGAAAGAATCTTTTGACGTGGTTAAAATTTAATCGACTTCGTATTTAATTACTAAAGAAGGCTTCAAAGAAGTTCAAGAGGTAGAGTGGCTTTTAGAGTAAAAGTCGTTTGGTGTTTTATATAAAATCTTGTTACCAAGTATATTTTATTATGCTCTTTGTTATTGGCAGCCATTGAGCAGAGTAGATGTAAGGGTGCCATAAGGATGGGGGTCGTATGTTCAAAACGTTTAAAGTGTTAACAATAAATGCGATAATTACAAACAAGCCATATTGAGTTAAAAAATTGAATAAGCCCCTGCGTAAAAAGTATTGTTAATTAAACGTCCGCTTGACAGTTACGATTCCATAGACAGACAAAAACACTGACATTGACGCTTCTTAAATAAATTATACGTTGATTGAACTTGAAGCTCCTTAAAAAAATGAATGAATTGAACGCAATGGATCGTTCGTTCGTGGTTCATTCTTCCAAATCGTGGGAATGTATCGAATTCGAGCTGATAGCGGAAAATGAAAAATCTTGACAATGACATGTTTAGAAAATGTATAAAAATTTGAACACAACGGGATTTGAACCCGCGCCTCTTGAAAACCGATCAAGCGCTCTGACCGCTAAGCAATGCTTTCTATATACATACACAACTTATATTTGTTGTTAGCATCTCTGTAGGGAGATTGTTTTCAAATTTCTGCTACCCAAAGATTATTCTACGAACAATCGTTTGGCAAGAGAGAATGCTATTTATTAAATATTTGTAACATTTTTTTAAAGTGTTATTAGCAGAAATGGAGAAATGAAAATAACCGAACACAAATTACGTACAAAGTCAGGCACTGTCCTACTTCGCCACGATGGCCTCGATACTGTAACTGTTTAATTGACATTAAATAAACTCGATTTATATGAAATTTAATTATAACACGACAGGCGATAAGAACGTATAGCTTAATTAAGAACACTTGAATGGTTGACAAGAGTAGCAGGTACAATACTGATATATTTTAAATTACTTGTTCCATAAACATAACGCCATATCAAAGTATTTATTATAAAGGACATAAAATATAAGATTTATACAATTTATATATAAGTAAGTAGTTTATTTCAAAAAATCACAAAATACATTAATTATTAAATAAATAACAAACTTGGTGTCTAATTTTATTAAATTTACTTAATTTATATTAATACGTATTTACAATTAGCTACTTTTTAACATTACTAAGTAACTATTTTTTTACATTTTTGAAGTGATATTCACACACATAGGGGATTCGAACCCGAGTGGTTACACGGTTTCCAAGAGGCGCTGCTTCGAATCCCGCTGCGTTCAAATTGTTATACATTTTCTAAAAATATCTATAGTTACTTCTTGACCGATACCAATAGTGTCCTAATATGAATCATACATGAATTTTAGACTTGCTTTGGCACAATTTGTATAAACACACTTTTTAAGACGCATATTCGTAACAAATAATATTTTCTAATTTATTATTTATTTTTTACCCATGCTAGTTATAATGGTGTATGGAAGCATCTTATACTGCAATTTATCTACATACTTATTACTTATATTAATATTGAAGGTAATTACCTAGTCAAGATACACTTCCGAGCCATTACGTGTTGAGTGGCGGGACTCAACGCTGCCGTTTGTCTTATCAAATTAGATTGATGAAAATACATCAAAATAACACAATTAAAAAATATATATACATACAAGTTTAACTTCTCACGCTTTTTTCCAAAGCATAGAGAATCTAGTGTCAAGACACTCCGTTCTCCAATATTCGCCCGAATCCGTGACGGCCAGTGGCACAACTCAACGCCGCGCTTAGTCATGTCACCAGAGCGGAGGAATAAAAGTATATTTTCAATATAATCATTGTTCCGAGTGGGAATCGAACCCGCATCAATTCCCGTTTACAGTCAGGCCCTATCGCACTGCGCCACAATGGCCTCATTATATAAATGATTTAGAACTTAAAATTAAAAATTTCAAATTAGTAGTTTCTTCTTTAAGCTTAAGTTACAGAATCACACAGGAACACACTATGCAATTAAAATGAAATACAATACTAAACCTGTACATCATTTTCCAAAATTTCAATTAGAAAAGTTTAGTAACTTATATTTTTTAATAAACAAATGGATATTGATACATATATATTATAATTTTGGAATTTATAATAATTAAATTATTTATTTACACACAGTTATAGTAATTTTATCATAGCACAGCATATTTAAGTCATAGTAGAGTTAAGTATCACATCCGGTTTATGTGAAAAGTCTTCCAGCATGCCCGTGATAGACACATAAGAGCCTGATACAAGGGCAATTAGGGAAATTATGCAGATTATTGTATTTTTTATTAAAACATAGTTAAATCTACCCAGATCTTTGTCCCAATGGTACACAGTGTCGACTACAGCTGGGATAAGAAGACCGAGCGTGGAGAAGAAAACGGCGCCCACAAGACTTATTACAAGTTCTAAATTTGGAAACGCCACTGCTACAGCCACTGTAAAAAGATTGTTAAATTTTTATGTTATTTATTAGACGTGTTGTCATGTATATATATATATATATAGAAAATTAAATAACTTAATTTCATATATATTATTTGTATAAATTAAATTGAACACGTATTTCAAGCTTCATCTGCATAGCAGAGTAGTTATAAAGATCAGAGAACCTAGTGTCAAGACGCTCCCTCGTCCACTATTCACCCGGAATCTAGACATTGCGTGTTGAGTGGCGAAGCTTAACGCCGTACTTTGTCTTAGGCACCAGAGAGAAATAATAAATGTATTATAAAAAATAAATATTATTTATAATTTATATTTTTCTCCTTTTTGTAATAATTTTGGGAACTCCTTATAGTGCTTTTCTGTTCAAGGATATTTTTTGTTGTATTGTATTGTTAGTGCTATTCTAAAATTCAAAAAAGTTTTTCGCATTTGTCGCGTACATATAGTTTAATTGGTTACATTTTACTTTTGAACAAGCTATCGAAGTAACGCGCATTTAAAACATAATGGGTCCATTACAAACGTCTATATAATGGACAATGGAACTCAAAGCCACACATTGTTTCACAATACTGAGTATATGAATATCTTTTATATATATACACATTCCATATAGAAGGCATCAGGCTTTATTTCTATATAAAATATTTACATTTCTAATAAAATCATTACATAATTATTTTTTTAAATTGTCTTTACTCAAAGAGACTATTACAATCAGTTTTGAATTTCAAGTTAATCTAAAAATGCCAGTATTGTCAGTCCTACAGGAAGATATCGTTAGCTCGGAATGTAGTTCTGCTGAGAATAGCTGGCGAGATTTCAGCAATCCTTAAAATACATACCCGTTATAAAAACAATCACAGTTCTAATGCCAACTTGAATAACATTTTCATATTTAGTTGAGGCTCTTTTCTGTAACCGCCGTTGTATCATTTCCATAGGAACGTAAAATTGAAGTGCGAAGGAAAGATAAATGACTAGTGCCATTAAAAGTTTAGCACTTTGTGCGACCCTGAAATAGATTATTATACATTGATGACTCTCTTCATATAAAACCAGTCTTAAAAATTATTTCATAATTCTCGTCGAAATATATTCTTTTTTAGATAAAACGTACAAATGATTTTTTTCTATAAATTTTTCTTCGTTTCATATAAATAAAATCACATTCGTTTTATACGAGTATTTTAAATGAATACCCTTTTATATAACATGTTCAACGATTTTAGAAACGCAAATTGATATGTATGAATGAAATACTCACACATTGGACAACGTATCTTACAATTATATATACAGCGCATGAACTAATTCCCAAAAGCTTAAAGCTATTAATACACTGAGGATAACAAAAATATTTTAGAAAACGTATATTATTAATATAATATATATAATATTTGACGCAGCGGGACTCGAACCCGCGACTCTTGGGAACCGTCTAAGCGCTTTGACCACGAAGCCATACACTATTTCCAGCAACGTAGAAGTTCTTATAGGCTTGTTACAGCTTATTTTTAATGTGAGCATACATTAATGTTTACAAATTGCTTTTGCCCCAAGATTATTTCTAAGAAAATTTGTATTGCAATACTTTTCGATTTTCTTTAAAATTGATGAGTTTTGATTTTTATTACACCATTAATTTCGTAAATTAATATAAAATAAAATTACCACTGATCCTGTGGCAAATTCAGCGTTACGCTCCCTTTTACCGCGTCTCCATACTGTACATATCCGAAGAAACCGAAAATGCCATAAAGACATATAACGATTACCATAGAAACATTCAAAACTCCTGGACAACCCAAGAACTGTTGAGGCTTGGCCATCTCGTTTTCTACAGGCATTATGACTCCGATACCTTCCATTGCAAATATGACGGTACTGAAAAAGAAATATTAAATTTTAAATTAAATAAATACATATATAATATACTAGCTTTATTATATTTAAAGTCATTGCAAGACCATCAATGTGACCATCATCATCTTCATCAGCTTAGGGTTGTAGCGTCGACTATAAACTCGATTGTGTGTTCGATTTCACTCGGCGTAATGATTATATTGAAATAATTTTCATTTCTCCGCACTGGTAAGATAGTTGCGGCGTTAAATTACGCCATTCAATACACAATGTCTTGAATTCAGTGATTGTTTTTTACACATAAAATCGTCTCATAATTATATAATTATAATTATGAGACGTCGCTTCGCTTAGTAAACAAGAGAAAATACATTGACGGTTTCTTGCAAATGTTAATTAATATAATATTAAACTCAAGGAGTTTAATGTGGTAATATAAGCGGAAGCCAAACAGCTTTTCATACTAACTAATTAGAATTAATTGAAATATTGATTTTTACCTAAAATCTAATTGTTAACGAAATTTTGATTATTGCCAATATTTACCTATTTGCTTAGCTTTTATATTTTTTGATAATTTTCTACTAGAATACAAAAAATGAAATAAATATCAATATAATTATTTTTATTGAGGCCATCGTCGTTCCATTCATAGTCGGAGAACATATATACATTAAATAAAAATACAATACAAATAATATATAAATATATATTTCTTATATTTAAAATATTTTCATTTTGCCTTATGGTACCTAAAATAAAGCGCGGCGTTAAGTGAAGCTGTAAAATATGACTAATGTTATTGAGCCCATCGTGGTGCGGAGCCACAGCTTCTGACTGAATACGCAATAGGTTGCGAGTTCAATTCCCTGTCGGAGAAATGCCTATACAATTGATTTTCATTAGCCCGCTCTGGCAAGACAAAACGTGTAGTCGAAGTCCACCACTCATTACGCAATGTCTGGAATTCTTACGGAAAGGGAAGACCGGGGTGTCTTGACACTAGTTTCCCCGCCTACTCACACGGGAAAACTCTTAAAACTATTTAGCTTACCTTAAAAACAAAGGCCATTGTGTCACATCAGCCACTACCTCCCTCTCACTGAGCGGAGGCAAATCCACGAACATGTAATACATTGTTACACCAAATACAATCACTATAAGAAAGTTTGCGATTGCCGAAAATGGCACCAAATACTTCAGGCTTCTTATCTGAACGATTAAGACTAATGGTACTAGTGTCAGTACACAGTATATTTGTATTGATAGGCTGTAATCTGGATAGTATACGTCAATGACCTGTTAGGAAAATCAAATAGTAAAGAAATTGAAGAGGCTATCGTAGAAAAGTATAAGTAGGTTCGATTCCCACTCAGGGAATGATTATATTTAAATTATTTTCATTTCCCCGTTTTGGTACACGCGGTGCGGGTCTCTCTACCGTCCTAAGCGGAAAAATATGTAAAACAGAAAAAATACAGTACTTAATGCCTATATGAACAGTTGATACGTTCTTTGCCCATTATGCAGGTTCAAATCTCATGTAGATAAATGTTAATATTTATTTAATATAATAATAAAGACATTAGTATTTCTAATGGTCTCTTTGTGTTGGACCTGTGTCGCCACGGAAGCCTTACAAAGAACCCAGTTCATTTGAACCCGAGAACTTTTTGGAGAGATACATAATAATAATAAAAACTCTTTATAGGACATCCACAAATATAAGTTAAACAGAAAATAACTTAAATCAATACAAAACGTGCGAAAAGAAAATACAAAATAATATTCAAAATACAAGAAAACTCGTATCGTGTACGAGGTGGAATCTTAAATATAAGGCACACTTCCATTAAAGGGCGTAAATAATTAAGTGGCTTTTCTTTAGATTTGTTAATATTTCATTCATTGAATATCATATGTAAATAAAGTCGACTATTTCATATCCAAAATAACTAAATTTGTGTACGCTCTACGTTTTTTTCCGCAAAGCTGGGAAAGCAAAGAGAATACAGAGTCTTTTGACTCTCAATTCTCCAGTTTCTGTTCAAATCCCTAACAGTGCGAGTTTAGAGGCGGAACTTAACACCGCCCTTTGCATTGTCATCAGAGCGGAGAAATGAAAATAATTTAAATATAATCATTGCTCTCAGTCCGAATCAGTGACACTGCAACTATGACCTCACTACAAAACAAAGAAACTCGGTATATTTCACTTACATAATAAACCTGTGAGTAAAATAAAGTAGTTTGAATCTACTGACGTATTTAATGAAATGCAACCTTTATAATATGTTAATGCCACAATACCATATTACAATGATAATTATCATTAAATACCTTCCGCCATTTGATTTTTTATTTTTTCATTAATAGGTAATAATGATGAGTGTTCATTGTGGTGCAATGTGTGTGATTATTTCAAAATTAATTTCATTTTCCCGCTATGGTAAGTAAAGCTAAGTTTGTTAAATTGAGTTGAGTTTCGCCACTCATTATCGTTTGAAGTGTTTTGACTCACTTCATAGTTCATAACCTGTATACGGAGTAAAGCGTGAAAAAATATTAATGATATGATAAAATACCTTACCTCTTTAAAAGAAGAACCAATAAAAACAACGTACACGCAAAGTACGCTTAAATACGTCATTGCCATCGAATAGTCTATTAAAGTCCTAAAACAAACAATGTTAAAATTATTAACTGGTTAGTTAAGTTAGGCTTATATTTGGTAATCGTAGGTTCATGGTTCCAGTCAAATAAATGTTAATATATCTTGGAAGATTTTACGGCCAATAAATTAGCGCCTTAAACTAAATTTAAGCAAAAGCGCTGCATCCATAAGTTGCATTTATAAAACATGTATGTAAAATAATATTCTAATTTTTTTTATTATATATGAATATTCAATATAAAAGAATATTATATAAGATTCAACATTTCATTTATTTGTATTTTTTTCATATTGTTTATCCCATATATATTGGAAAGGCGCAGAGAAACTAGAAATGTATCTAACTAGACCGCAAAAAACTATATCATAAAAAAAAATATTTTCTTTGAGCTTCACGCTTTTTTCCGCGTCGCTGGGTAGGTCACGGTCAAACATGGGTGGGTCACGGGGAAGGCCCCTTGGGCCTTGTCGAATGAAGTTCATTTTCCAGGTTAGGATAGGGTTTAAACGGGAGTCAGGAGCGATAGTGGGTTCCTCGATTATTCGAGGGAGGTTTATTATTGATCTACCTATACCTCGATTACTCAATTACTCCATCTTAGATGATCAGCGACCGCAGCAGCCGTTCAGGACGGAGGGAAGGAGGTCTTAGGTAGAAGGCGATTTCTGTCCCGGTGGCGTGTGTTTACTAAATGCATATCAATGTGTACGTTTGTTGGTTTGTCTGTTTATTCTGGCTAATCTCTGGAACAGTTGGTCTAATTTCGATAGGACTTTTACTGGATTAGATAGTTAATGTAAAAAAAGTAATTATGGCTACGTTTATTTTATAACTCCACGCAAATAAAGTCACGGGCGCAGCTAGTTTAACGTATTAAAGCTATACACTTAAAAAAGAGACCAAAAATAGCTAATAATCTCATTGTCGTATTTACCTCTCAAAGTTTGCTAAGAAAGTAAAAATGTTGACATAATACTTACTTTACAAAGCTACTCCAGGAACGTAATCGTTTAGGACCGTATGCAAATGCCGCGCCGCATGTCTCCGCAAATCCCATAGATGGCTTTTTAGCTTCCACACATACTTCTTGAGATGTTTTTACCTAGAAAATACAATTTTTATTTACTGTAAACGCTTTTGGTCGTAGGTACGATTATCACTTAAGACAAAGATCTAGATTAGACTAAGTATAATTAAACGCTTATTATATTTATATACTTATAAAAGCTTAAGAACCTAGAGTGGGAATTTAATTGACAAACATGGTGTTTCAGACATTTAAGATGAAGGAATTCAAGACTGTACCGCGATAATCAAAAATGGAAAATCAAAGATATTTTTGGCGTTCATAATATTATTATTACTTTTCCAATGATAGCTGATTATCAAATTTTTTAACAAATCCTTTAAATATGAAGTAAATTTAAAAAATTATAAATTTTAGTATTTTTCTGTAGAGGATGGACTCATGACAAGGATATTTAAGATAAGCGCTATTTAAATGCACGCTAAAACACGGCAAACTATTACAGATATTATTGAAATGTATTTGACTATGATAGCTACAGCACATATCATTTTTAATATATTTGTTTTTACCGATTCACGTTTTTCTCACACATTATATCCTACCTATCTATGCCTTAATGTGAGAACACTCAGTTTTTCACTATGCTGTCAGGATCAAAACATTGCATCTTGAGTGGTGGAGCGCAACGCCGCGCTATGTCCTCTAGTGTAAGGTAATTAATACAATATTAAATATAATCATTTCCCTGAGTGGAAATCGAACCCACAACCAATCGTGCTTGCAGTCAAACACTGTCCCACTGCGCCACGACAGCCTTATATTGTATTTCAGCGCAAAATATTTCTGTACTTTGTATATCATTGTTTCATGTATTTTACAGAAAATTAAATGTATGTCAGTCAGTTTCTACTTGCAACACGATTGCGACGAATTAAATTACAGTATATAAAATAAAACTGCATGAATAAAATTATGTATGTAAGGCATAATTTAAAACATGTAAAAAAATAAATACTTTATAAAAACTTCACAAAATTACAAACATTACTTTATGGGATAGCACATAAAAGCTTTTATTTTCAAGGAGAAGCTTTGTAAGTATAACTTTGCTATGAGATGCTGTAACTTAATTGCAAAAGTTGTAAAATCCGCACTAAAGTTTCGTTGTTTTGGTAAGGTACAGTGACCGTAGAATATCTGGCAAAAGTGACTAAAATCTGGTATGAGAAAGGAAAGATAAATTTTAACTGAACTTGATGTTATCTATTACATTATTATCATATTAATTATGGAAACAAATTTACATTAATGTATTACGTGAAATCTACTTTGCTATCGCGATACAAGTGCCGACTCTACGATTATTATGCCTTCAATTCCCATGCGGAGAAGTTATTATATAAATATTATATTTTTTATATTCTTTGCTCTGATAAAACAAAGTGCGGAGTTGAGTTGCGTCACTTAATCGACAGTAATTTAATGGCAATAAAATGAATATTTAAAAAGGACACATAGGCATTTACTAAGTAATTCAAGACCGAGTTAAATTTATCGTTTATAAGTGAGGCTTTAAGTAGCAAGAATATACTGTACTGTACTTAAAATTATATTTATTTCTATTATAAAATGTAATTATATTATATATTTTTATATTTATAGTATATTATATATTTTTATATTACAAGGCATTTTTACATTATGCTTTATTTACAAGGCGTGGGATAGAGGAAAAGACTTTATAGGGGTTGTATTAATGTTTACATACAAATGAATAATAAAAAAGGAATGTCAATATTTTAGTAGGACTACAGTGTATTTTTATTCTTCTTACAGATCATTTGGGTACAATATAAAATTATTTAATTCTGGTTATATTTTTCAAAAAAAGTCAAATTGCTTTACAAAATCCTAGGAATCAAAATTTAAAACAAAATATTCTTTAATCAAATAAGCTATTATATAAGCGTTTTCAAATCGTCAATTAACATAAAATGTCAGTACAGTCAGTCCTTGTGGAAGCTTCCCCCGGCAAGCAAAAACAGTTCTGCTGAGAAGAGCCGACGGGAAACATCACAGTTGATGTTTTTAAATAATATAATTACTCCCCTTTTGAAATCAAACCCACAACAGTCCAATACTTTCCATCTCCGCTACGAAGACAACAATTCCACAATTTTTTATTTACTTACTCTCAAAATTCAAAATATTACAAAATACAATCCTAGAGGCGCAGTAGGACAGCGTCTGATTCTAAACGTGATTGCCGGGGGTTATGATTATATTTAAATTATTTTCATGTCTCCGCTGTAGTAATTTAAGCGCGGTGATGAGTTCAGCCACCCAACATTCAAAAACTCGAATTCGGGCGGAACGTGAAGAACGGAGAACCTTGAAACTAGGTGCTCTTTGCTAAGCGAAAAATGCGAGATGCTAAAAAAAACATCAACTTAACAAAAATCATATATTTAGAAAAGTATAAAAATTTGTGCACAGCGGGATTTGAACCCGCGCCTCTTGATTACCGTTCAAGCACTCTGATCGCTAAGCCATGCGGTCTACATCCGGCTACGTAGAAATTCTTATACGCTTATTACAGCTTATATTTGTTGTTAGCAAATGACTTATTTCCTATGTGTGTGAATAACACTAAAATTATTTTTTAAATATCAACTTACCAGTAAATGTACTGTATGAGTACAGATAAATCCTGCTATCAATGTTCCCACAACTCCTGTAGCGAGTCCCGCGTTCTTAAATGCAGATGGCATAGCGAGAATACCGGAACCCAGGCATGCTTTCAGAAGATGTACTATTGAACCGATTGTACTGTAAAAAAAATACTAATTTCTCAACTTCAAAATCCAAAATCTGCCCAAAATGGAGAAATTGTTGTTAAACTCCCCGTTTTGTATTTTTTATCAGAATGGAGAAACAAAAGTATTTAAAATATAACCATTCCTCCGAGTGAGAATCGAACCCACAACTAATCGCACTTCCAGTCTGTTGCTATTCCACTGCGCCACTATAGCCACATTTTTAATTAGTATGTTATGCATACTAAAGTATATTTAATAAATTACAACATACTCGCATACCGATACCTCTTGCTATCAAGAAATACGTGTGCAAGACAAATATATGGATAGAACGTTTTTGATTTGCGTAATAATTGTTTTATAATTATATATATTTTGCAATACAAAAAAATTATAAGGAGTTGAATTCGTAGTTTGTTAGAATAAAAATAATTTTGTAATATAAAATACTATACTACGACTTCGATTGTTTAGGAATATATTAAAGACTAGCGACCCGCTCGTGGCTTGGCCTGCGTGAATTACATCCGCCCCCGTTCACATTTAAATCACAAACTGCTTTAATTTGTAATTTAAACAGTTGTAACTTTTTTTGTGTATGAACCGATTGAAACGAAATAACCACTAAATATGTAACCACTAAATAGCTTACTAATACAATAGTTAAAATTGCATTTATATCAATTAAGCCGTTTTTCATTTTGCGTGCACAAACAAACAGAAAAGAAATTTAAAAATCATTGTTTTGGATTCTATTATATTGAGAAATGCCCCTAATAATATTTTTTTTGCATATATCTTCCATATACAGACAGCGATCAGTTACATTTTTTATTATATGTATTATTATATGTACTATTTGTTTTGTAATAGTATATTATATGTATTCTTTTTTGTTCATTCGGCTGTAATAAAGATAGTCGTAAATATCCGGGCACAACCATAGCATTTGGAAGTTGTCATATGACATGTAGAGTTTTTAGTAAAGAAAAAAATTAAGAGGGGATTTCCCGAAATTTTTACGTGATAGAAATTGAAATAGTCTGTGCGGCGATCAGTCATAAAACACCCGGATATTAAGTTGCAAGCCCGTATAACAGGGTAATGAGAGAGAACCTAGCGTCAAAACTGTCCGCCTTACACTTTCCACCGGAAATATAAGCATTGTGGTCCAACTCAGCGTTGAGCCACTCTTTGTCTTAGGTATCAGACAGAAAAATTGAAATTATTTGAAATATAGTCTTTCCTCTGATTAGGAATCGAACCCACAACCAATCGCGCTGACAGCGCTTATTTTTTACATAATTATGAAACAATACATAATATAACATTTCTCTATCTTATTATACTCACATACTTGGTTCATTTTATAGGAACAGAAGGAACATAGTTAAAACACTCTATTATTCACTTTCTGAAATATACATTATTTATTGGGATATTCTGACGACAATCGACTACGGATCGAGTCAAAACAAACTAATTTAAAACAAAAACAATCCCTAAACCATCCTGTGTAAACTTTAATAGGCTGTCCAAAAGTATTAGTTAATAAATAGAACCAAAATGTAATAATAAACATACGAATTAGGATGCTCGACTTGACGGTGTTCGAACGGATTGTAGGCTTTTTCACCGCTGACTACATCTTTTGAATCTATGCTTAGAGTAGATTGAAATCCAGTAGTAGTCGTCAAATTTGCTCTGAAACAAAAAAAAATACAAATAGTTATTTATAAATGTAAGTTGTAACACGAAAATTGTAAATAGAAAATGACAAATATATTATAGACAGCTCAAAACATGGTCTTATCACCAATTGAAGATTTATTTCAGTAAACTTCAGTAAGGGGATAAAAGCAGTAGTTTTTTTCTCACGTTTCCTCTTTTTTCCGTATAGTAGAGTAGCTTAGAGCTTAGTGTCAAGACACTCTGTTTTCCTCTTTCCACCCAAATTCCAAACTACGTATCGAGAGTTGGAACCTAACGCCATACTTCTTCTTAGGTGCCAGAGCGGAGAAATGAAAATAATTTAAATATAAGGACTTTCGTTTACTGCGTCACGATGGCCAAATACTATGTAGTATCTGGTGTAAATACATATATACCATTATACTCCATCTAGGTACATTTATATAATACACAAATGTTAATAAAATTACCAATTATATAAGTTTCTTTTTCAAAATATTCTTTATTCCAATATCAAGTCTACTGCAAGCTTTTAAAATCGTCTGATAAACATGAAACTACTTCCGGCTCGGAATGCAGTTCTGCTGAGAAGAGCCACAGAGGAACTGAACATTTGCTTTCAAAGAAATTTTGTTACAATTTTCAATTTTATTTATTTATTCAATGTTATTTTGCATCTGATATTCTTAATTCCACATACTTTTATTCTTATAATATTGTTTATAAGCTTTACGTATTGAGGCTTATTGGCTTCGGCTGTGTTAACTACACAGACTATATTGTTTGTATTTTCGTTCTACCGCCTTCTCAGTTAAAAAACAAACTTGTTATAACTTAAATGGTTGTAACTTTTTTATTCGTGAACTAATTGAAATGTAATAAACACTAAATGTTGAAGGAAGTTTACCAAAATACAATAATCAAAACTACATTTAAATTAGTTAAGCCGTTTCTGTGATTAGCGTAGAAACGCACAGACAAATAGATAAGTAAACAAAAAAGAAAATTAAAAATTACGTTGGGTTCTATTACATTAATAAATGGCGTCAATATATTTTTTTTCATGTACAGACAGCGATCAGTTACATTTTTATTATATGCATAGATATATAATCATTCCACCAAATAGGAATCGAACCCAGAGAACACCTAAGACCAACCCTGACGCTGTCACACTGCGCCACATTGGTTTTAATATATGCTATTACATATGTAAGTGACAAAACTATTAGGATCAAGACATCCCACAGGTTTACCGCTTAACTACAAATTATGTTCACATTGATTACTGGAGTCTGTCGATTTCCAGTGAGACTAACAGTTTCTATTCCTATTAAAACAGAGAAAGGTACATTACATTTAAAAATATATATTTAAGTATTTGAAGTTCAAGAACTTCTTTAGCCGCGGTGCTCACTTTTTGAGGGAGAAAAAACTTATGGGTCCGCCTTCTGCGTTAGATGCTTTTTGGATAGGTGAAGTCTTGTGAGTTTATCACCGACATGTGTTGTAAGTTTTCACTTCTATCGACAATCCATGACTGCCAGTAGTGTTTTTACTTATCCACATTTTGTAGGATCGACAAATAGATACATAGCGACATTATATTACATTCTCCACTTTATGCGTAACCATATATATTTTGAATTGAGTATCTATTCCAGCCGGAAACCGAACATATAATCATTTTTTTGCTAA
This sequence comes from Podotricha telesiphe, assembly GCA_038994665.1. NCBI lineage: Eukaryota > Metazoa > Arthropoda > Insecta > Lepidoptera > Nymphalidae > Podotricha > Podotricha telesiphe. The sequence goes on from JAOYRR010000259.1 coordinate 189,167, forward strand.
GGATTCGAACCTGTGACTATCACTCAAAGCAAGTCAAAGACACGTTGAAAGTACGTATTTATTTAATGGATTGGATACCATCATTTACTGATACTATAATTAATGTTTATAAACGATCAATAGATGGCGCTGTCTATATTTAGTCGATTCCTGAATCGCGCTGGCAAGATGTTCTAGCGTTTTATGACCTCCTCAAATTTCTGTTTACAGTTATCGCTTCTCGGCCTTTTGGCTAAGATCAAAGTGTAGTATCTGTTCTTTTCAGCTTAATATCTGAAAGTTCCCGCATCGCGGGACCAGTATATTAATCTGATTTTTGAAAACTGACGGGATGTTCGGGGCTCGCTCCACTCCTGTCACGGGTCGGCCCGGCATTGCAGTGCCGCCGGGATCGGCCCACTTAAATACTATGAATTAAATATCAAAGAATTTTCTTTGTAACAATTATGCCTATGGCGAATAGTTAATTTGATATAATAACAAAGTTGCTATTCGTACGACAGTCAATTATAAAGTTCTTAGAAGTGCTGCATATTAAGTATTGATTATACTCCATTTTAAGACTGTTAACTCTTTAAATATAAAATGCAAATGCGCCAAAATTTGTTATACCTATATCTTGGGTTTCAATTTGATGTAGATAAATTATTATAAAACGCATACCTTTTAATTAATTTTCCTCGTTAAACGGAATTAATATATTATCGAATCGAATGTTTATTTATATCAGTCGAAGGAGTCCTTAGGTAGCCTTTAAGTAGCCTACAGTCAGGAGAAGTCCTGCGAAATTAAGGAATCTAAACCAGTTTTCAATTATGATCTAGATCTATACTTATTTACATACAAATTGAAATAGCTTGTACAAAGACAGTACAATATTTATGACAAATGGAAAAAAATATAAGAAAATCTCGATCGCAATGCTCTATAGACATACGATAAATTGTCATTCATTTTATAAGACCCTCTGGGAAATTAGATACAGTCACATTAATGAGGCAATTGAATTTCAGTTTCATCTCATTTAGAATTCATATTTCGTAAAATAAACATTCATATATAATAAGTATTCCTTAAATCTTTTAAAGTATCTCTGAGCGACAAAATAAATTTTATTTAGAAAGAATTTTAATTGTCATAGATTTTACACGCGATGATTATGGGTTCAATCATACTATAATATGTATACTATAATAAAACAATAAGAAAGTTATGTCTGCTCATTGAATATATTTACGAAGAAACTATTAAGGTGAGGTAAAAACAGTAATATAATACGAGTCTATGACTTTCTTTCTTGTATATATGTCTGTTTGTACGCACATCGTATGAACTAGACCGATAATTTGAATTTGTTTGTATAACTGTTAAGCCTAGTCCAGCTATAGGGTATAATTTATTTCGAAGAGTGGAACATCTGATGTACAACTATAATGATGAATAAATTATATATAATATATAACTACAAGAAATAACAAAATGTCACCTTGGCAAAAATTATGCGCATCTGGCCTAGACATGTAAAAATTCGATATACGGAACAGCTGATGGAGAACCATAATAGGTCTAGCTAAACTGTTAGAAACAGGACAATGCCGCATTAGATAAAATGTTCAGTGTAGCGGGTACTTTTCATTAACAAATAAAAATCATGCCCGAATCATGCAATCCGGCACTGGGATAACATCTGGATGTAAACGCAAAAGTTGTGGGCTCGATCCCTACTTGATGGAATATTTATAATATCTTTTTTCTGTCCGACGAGAGAAAGACGGGCGTTGAGTTTCGGCATTTAATTCAGAGCGTCGCAAATTCGGGCGGAAAGAGAAAAATCCTTAAGCTGGAAAAAAAACTACAATCGCCTAAAACACATTATGTGTTTAAGTTTAAGTAAACACGATGGTCAGCTCGATTTCCACTTCAGTGTTGTTTAAATTTTTCCCTCCAGTATGACAAAGATGAGTGTTAAGCCCAAAAAAGAAAAGATTCAGCATTCAATATGCACATACTTACATATACATATATATATATATATATATGTATCAACGAATCGCTTCTGTTCACCTCAAAGTTTCTCACATTCAAGGTTTCTGCGATCTCTTTTAGATATAAGTCGTCCTTTGAACACATTTTTCTTTTATTTTTAAGTTTCTGTACATTTTTTTATCGGTACATAAATAAATTTAAAAAAGATAAAAATGTTATATATGTTTTAAGAGAAGTCAGAATTTAACTGATTATATTTAAATTATTTACGTCTCCCTGCTGTTGCAAGACAAAGCACGGTAGGTTCTCTTTTTTTCATAAATTTTAAGTTATCATTGGCATTAGATTTTGACAGTTAACTAACTAGCTAAAATATACAGAAGGTTTAAAAACCGAGTTATTAGGTTCATATTCCTTCATCACGTCTTGGAGAATGCGTTAAGTAACAAAATAAAAAACAACTGTACATTCATTATTTCTATAAACAATTTTTCTCTACAATATTTAGGCTAATCTAGCCTAAATAGCCAAAATATATAGCCAATATATAGCCAAATATCAGTCAGTTTTATATCGTAAAATATGCTGTTTTCACGCAAGGAGAGTATCACAACATATGACTAGGCGTAGATAAAACACAGGTTTTATTTGGGTACTCGTATTAGGTACTAAAATATAGAAGAAAGGCACGATTTTTGGAATTCTCATACATAGAAATAGAGGCTTTAAAATAAATACATATCTCTCGGAGCTTTGTACATTTTTATATTTCCATTTTAGACGTCAAATAAAATGTTATGTACTTAAGTCTTTGTAAGCGCTCATGTACTTAAGTCTTTGTAAGCGCTTTTATCAGCTTATACAAAAATTTTGACTTGAAATTCTAAAGTGAGATATTACAGTAGTTTTTAATTACTATTAAATGTTGCGGTATGTAAGTTTCTAACAAATATAATATTAATTATTAATTTACTATATTCACTGTATTAAATTAGGTAAAATACACACGTCTATGTAATAAGTTCTTCGATTTCGTCTTTTAGCAGCGACATTTTTTTTAAAAAACCCCATAAATTAATATAGATGAAGAACAAAGCGGCATGATACTAGGTTTTCTCTAACTACTCTGTGACCCGGAACCCGGAAGGCTTTCTTCCGATAGATTCTCGTTTCATTTAATTTGTTATCATCATTTGCAACTCACTTATATTCTGGCATCAACTTGATCCAATAAATGTGATTTATTGCTTAACTCAAGTTTCAATTTCAGAAATTTCAATTTCAACGCAGCCTATTAAATTTTATATAAGTACTACGTTAGGTTCATTATATAATACATTACTGAAAATAATAATGTTAAGATATTAGAAATTGTGTCTTTTTAAACCATTTTACTTAATATTTCTTTAATTTAATTCGCACATATGCACGTATCCAATTCGCACATATCCAGTATTTAAAACAGTCTCTACAAGATAACTTAGTTTTAATTCACTCCGTTTTTCACTTGCTACCCACTTATATAAATTGCACTTGCTTAGTAGTATCCATCATCAGCCTTTCTCCGTTAACTGCTGGATATAGACCTCTCCTATCACACGCCAATAATCTTCAGTTCTTCGTTCCCTATATTTACCAGCCACTTTGCTCCATAGTTTATCAAAGAAAAGTTTCTTTTATATATAATCCGTTAGTAAGGGTGGGACTTAAAACTTTCGCATCACAGCAATTCCAAATTTAATAAATAATAAAATAAATCGATTTCAATATTACTACTATAAAAGACGAAATCGGTTTGAATTGAAGCATAACGTTTACGCAAAATAAGTTAATTTTCTCATTGACAAATACAAGCAAAACCTAGTTCCGCTTCAGCGGTAACAATCACGTATAAAGTCAAGGTTAACAGAGGGCCATCCACTATTGGCTGCAAGTACAATTGACAGAAGGTTATTCATTTTATTAAAAATAAGTGTACTTGTTTTTATATAAAGCAGCCTCACTCGTTTTAGCATATCAGAAAGAACCTAGTGTCAATATACTCCTTTCTCCACTTTCCACCTGAATCCAAGACACTGAGTGGCGCATTATAACTTCGCGCTTTGTTTTGTCACTAGAGCGGAGAAATCAAACCCACGCCTATAGTGCCCATAGTCAGACGCTGTTGCACTGTGCCACAATGGACTCCAAGAACGCTTGTGCTTGATGTAATTTTAAATTTAATTTCGATAATTTAAATTGTCACCAAATTAATAAGACCATTTTCCTTAAAATTCAAGAGATAGATTAAAAAAAGCGATACGTAATTTTTTTTTAATAAATTGATAAATTTCATCCGATAAAATATTTTCAGTCACGGTAGTGATAATTTTATGTATTTTATGTATAATAAACGTTGTTTTTAATTTAAAAATATTATTTAAATTGCCAGTATAGCAATGGTTATTACAAATTAAGTATAAAAACATACCAAATTAAAGAAAGCAAACTCGTTTAAAATAAAATATTTCTTCATTCTTCCTCATGTCCTATTTTAGAAGGTTTAACAAAAATACGGCATACATTGTGTATAATACAAAACTATATCCACAATATAATGAACTTAAAAACTCATACTAAATATCGGCCGATATATACGAATATATATGTAACAAAGCATAAAAATATATAATATAATATTTATGTCAAGGATATCGTGAGTACATTGTAAGTCGGAAACATCATCCGGAAATATTGTCATAAGGGATCATACATTACATCTATTTCCCAAATCCCTGGATATGGAGCCATTTTACTCTAAGCTGAGCAAATATGCGTATACATACTCGTATAACGTTAATGTTAGATGCTTAAATAGCAAATTTGTATATTTTTCTTATCATCACACTGAAAGTGCCCGCGACTTCGTTTGCGTGGAATTCTAATATAAAAGTTACTCTTTTTACAGCCGTCTGCCAGTGTAAGTCGGTCAAAATCCGTCCAGATGTTCCAGAGATCAACCGGAACAAACAGACAGACAGACAAATTGTATAAAATATTATTTTGGTACATGTACCGTTACTAAAAAGCGTACATTTACATGGTACATGGTACATTTACTAAAAAGCGGTTTTTTTTATAATATTACAAACAGACACTCCAACTTTATTTATTTATCTACTTTACTTACTTCATTTATATCGACGGTGAACTGCGAATATATCCGACCAAACTTTTTTTTGTCAACATTACCTATTTAGTTATATTATGCTACTGTTAAAATTCGTACTACTCTAATCTTAAGATTTAGTCCAGACTAGATTATAAAATCTAACCTAATCAACATTTACCATTTTTCTTAGAAGTAATATCTAAGTTCTACCGAGGTGTCATGGTAAAAAACAATTGGGAATTTCACCATAAAATTCGATAAATCCCTTAAAAGGTTATTGAAATACAACCAATATTAACATAAAAACATATTATATTCATCCCCCATAAATTTTATCTTTTGATAGTTAGATGAGTTTACCATCGCTGTACGTATATATTCATACTTACGTAATAAGTATCAATAGGCAAATAAGTATAACTTGGCAATAAGCCTCTCACAAATCTCTTTAATTTTGTACATGAAAATCTACAAAAATATAGCAAAAAAATTTTCGCCAGACACATTCTGCTCAAAAATAATTATAAAATATAATAAAAATTAATTTGGGCGGAAAGTGAAGAACGCAGTGTCTTGACACTAGGTTTTTATTTGAATACCCAGCTGTGGTAAACAAACATGAAACTAAAAAAAACTATCTACTATACTTATTTATAACAATTTATGATAAGTAAATATTTCTAAGCCATTATTTCATTCTATATTTAATTAAAAACCTTGATTATAACAATAATTGCCATGTGACGTTAACTTGTCAATGCAAGTCAATTTTACAACTTATTTTAAATAAACAATCCGAATTATAATCGTTAAAGAAAATTGAATGCAATGGATAATATAAGTTCATATAAAAAAGACATTGTTATTATTAATAAATGTGGTAATTTAATAGTTTATATATTTTGTTTTAACTGAATATGACTAAAGAGTTTGTCCTGGTGTCGACTAAGAGCAATAACAATATGTATTGCAATTTTATGGCTCCTATTCCTTTGCTTATATAAGCTATATAGCTTTTATAGCTTTTTTTATTACTTATGTAATAAAAAATAGTTTGAAAAAGAAACTATAAGGAACACGCTTAAAATTATTTCTTATCTAAGTCATCTTGGTAAGGATGTCAGGTTCAACCTAAGAAAATATTATATTGTCATTAGAATTGATACCTAAGACTAAGCGTGGCGTTAATTTTCGCAACTCAACACGCAATGTCTCGATTTCAGGCGGAAAATAGAGAACGGAGTGTCTTGCGATTGCGATAGATTGGACACCCTACACTTGGTACATACAGCTCCACGCTTTTTCCTGTATAGCATTCAGAGAGTACCTAGTGTCAAGGCATCCCGTTGTCCACTTTCCGCCCGAAATCAAAACATTCTGTTGAACGGCAATCAGCTATAAACAATAAATAATGTGAAATGTTGAACGGTCCTTTCAATTCTTACGAGAATATTATGAAAGTCTAACTTGAGGTCTTTGGTAACTCCATCAAGCCACCTAAGCTTAGGTGTTTCAATCCTGCGTTTACTGGGCTCGATTGCAGCAGACGTTTGAATACTCTTTTATTATTCATTCGACGTACGTGACCCAGCCCAGATAGTTTTTTTTATAACTTTTATGATGATAGGGTATTTGTACAGGCTGTATAGCCAGGCACTGTCTTTACAGCAGGGCCAAAATTTACTAAAATGTATTTTCGAATACCAATATTATACGCGATTAATCCGGTTAAAAGTAGTTTCATTCCAAAGATTTTCCTTAATAATTTACGCTCGAAGTTCAGTAAGGCGTCTTCGTCCCTTAAACTGGAGCCTTAAGTGCTCTTGCACAGTAGACGGGATCTAAGGTTTGTAATTAGACTAACCATTAGACTAACCATTAGACTAACCATTAGACTAACCAACCAATTAGACCATCCTGAGCATGGTCCGGTCTGGAATGATTCGATCACATTGTTATCGCTTGTTATCATTTGGCAACAAGTGATATTTCTGAGTGGACAAAAAATTGAAAGCTTATCACTAGTATCACTAGAATAACTTTATCTAGCTTTCATAATTTAAAAATGCGTCAAAAAAGAATAAGGAACTAAATTTGATATTACTTTAAAAACAAATTTATAATTTAAACCCTACAGAAATAACTAAGTGAAGAATTTCCTCGCTTCCGCCCAAAATTGAGACATTACGTGTTGAAAGGTGGAATCTATCGAGCTGTCGCCATTCAACAGTTCCGCCATTCAATATCGCAATTTGTTTTACCAGAAATGCAAAATGTAAATAATCTAGTTAAATTTCCTCGAGTGGGGAAATTAACAATGATGCGTATATTCAGGGCCTGTTACACTGCGGCACAATTGTTTTATTTAAAAATTTGAGTTTTTATTAATTTAAAAATATTATAAAAAGGTCGATTGCATTCGAATCTGCAACTCTTTAAACTAATTAGATGAGCTAAAACATTTTAGCAAGGTTTATAAATTCATTAAATTTCAACGTCCTCGGAAGCAAAAATGAAGCAACAAATAAAACCAAAATCACATTAAAATAAACAATTTAAATACATTTGTTAATTGCAAAATGTACAGAATTCATTTCAAGAGCTACTATTGAGTTAAATAATATTTCAATTCCGAAGATCTCGCTTTAATGATCGTTACGAAACCAATACAATACAATACCCCATTTTTGTCCGCTAACAATGCATAATTTTTTGCAATTTTGTTTCAGCTTGCCAATTTTCGCAGATAGCTCACTCTCTCGAACGAGACATTGCTTGTTGAGTGGTGAAACTTAACGCCGCGAATCTTACCAGTGCGGAGAAATGAAAATTATTTAAATATAATCATTACGAGCGAAATCGAACACATAATCGAGTTTATAGTCGACGCTCCAACCCTGAGCTGATGAAGATGATGATGGTCTCATTGATGGTCTTGCAATGACTTTAAATATAATAAAGCTAGTATATTATATATGTATTATTTAATTTCATATTTAATATTTATTTTTCAGTACCGTCATATTTGCAATGGAAGGTATCGGAGTCATAATGCCTGTAGAAAACGAGATGGCCAAGCCTCAACAGTTCTTGGGTTGTCCAGGAGTTTTGAATGTTTCTATGGTAATCGTTATATGTCTTTATGGCATTTTCGGTTTCTTCGGATATGTACAGTATGGAGACGCGGTAAAAGGGAGCGTAACGCTGAATTTGCCACAGGATCAGTGGTAATTATATTTTATATTAATATACGAAATTAATGATGCAATAAAAATCAAAACTCATCAATTTCAATAAAAATGGAAAACTAATGCAATACAAATTTTCTTAGAAATAATCTTGGGACAACAGCAATTTGTAAACATTAATGTATGCTCACATTAAAAATAAGCTGTAACAAGCCTATAAGAATTTCTACGTTGCTGGAAATAACGTATGGCCCAGTGGTCTTATTTACTTTTTTAATAGGGTAAGTAAATATTTTTAATTTTATTTTTCTCTGTTTCATTATACATTAAATTTTAGTAATTACAATTTTTTTTACAATTTTTTGACATAATTAGTAGTTTTTAAGAAGCGTTTTACTTGAAACTAAATGCTATTAAAATACTAGCTTTACTAGAAGCTTTTCATTTATTTCCAGTCTGGTGGATATTGTGCGAATGATTTCAAATGACGCAATCATAAAATAAATTTAGAAACGAGAAAACGAAGACTATTGTTATAAATTTTGAATTATAAGAAATAAGCAAATATCATCCATAATTGAAAAATTATTTTAATATATATATTAAATTGTAAATTAGTTATTGCAAATATATTAAAGTGTGAAGATGAGAAAAGGTGTATATCATTGGAATTATACAGATTTTTAATCACTTTCCCTTTTTTTAGTTGGGCATGTTCTTGTAGTTAGACTTTCAGAAAGTTTCATCATGTGTTCCAGAATTTTTTTCATACGGCTATTAAAATAATTTTTCAATTATGGATGATATTTGCTTATTTCTTATAATTCAAAATGTATATATATATATATATTATATTTTATATGTAAATGTCTAATTGTGCACACCTTCCGTCACTTTATATAACTCCAATATCCAAAGGTGGTCTGAAAGAGGTCGCTTTAAACGATAAGGCCGCCTGATTGTACATTTTGTTCTATTTATTTGAGAATAATATTTTATAAAGTATATCTGTATTGTTTATCCCGCATAGCAGCGTAGCCAAAGATAATCTAATGGCAAGACACTCTGTTCTCCGCATTACGCCCGAATCAAAATGAGTAGCAGATCTAAGCGCCGCACTTTCTCTTCCCAGAGTGGGAAAATAATAATAATTTAAATATTCCCCGAGGCCATCAAAACCATTACAAAAATTATAAACAATTGTACAAATAAGTAGCATAGAAATAACTGACTCAGCATAATTTAAATTTAGCTTTAGTTCTGAGTAGTAATATAAATTAATGTAATTATTTAAAATGTTAATATTAAGTATTCTAAATATACATTTTAAATCTGTATCCTTCACACCAAGTGTTTGTGGTATTGTGTTCAAATAAAAAAAAAGAAATAGCTATAACAGCATAGTAAATTGAAAAAACATATATTTAGAAAACGTATATAAATTTAAAACGCAGTGGGATGAATGAATGTTTTTCAACATCCTAATTGTGTTAATAACACTTTTAAAAAATGTTAAAAATATAACCATAGTTGCCAAAAATGTAACCAATCAGATGCGGTACCTCTGCTCCACGATAGACTCGTGCAATACATGAAAGGCCTTCATACTGATTAAACTAAATTCATACTACGATAAATTAACAAGCAAAGTATAATAGCTTTATGAACGGAATCGTAAATTAAACATCAAAGCTTATAAAGGTTGATTTTTTTATATTGTTAGTATAATTTTCATTTAAATATACATACGTTGAATTAAAGTTGTCTGTTTTTTCATTGCTTGCCATCTTCTCGTAGATATTATTTATCTGTAACAAAAATATTTAAGTTTAAATGAATATTCTCATTCTATTCATCATCATTCTCATTTAGTCTACACTTGTATGCAACACTAATGTAGTATTCTAATAGTCGAATAAGGTATAGGTCTTTTACCTAGAGATTTAGAGGATAAGTTGAAAATATGTAATATTTTTTCACTCATTGAGAAATTCTTTAACATGACTGTTAGTTGAACCTCCCTTTGTCCAGACTCAGGAACCGTACATAAACAAAATTGACCGAAATTCTAGTAAAGAATGAAATGCTCTTGGAAATTATAGTTCTTCTTTCATTATTAATTTCACAAGCGTCTTCTGAGTTGTTATGGTCGTTAGTCAAAGTTATTAAGGTCTCAAAGGTTCTTGTAAAGAAATAAAAAAAATACACATAGAAAAAAGATGTGATTCATTAATGTAATTTAATAAATTTGTCCATATATTTATACTATTATAATTTCCCCGATTTAGTTAAAGCGCGGACAAATGAATGAAAAAAATGGACAAATAGTGGCTGGCATGTCTTAAAACTAGACTTTGTATAACTATCTTACTATATAATAAACATGTATGAAATTAAAAACAACATTAGAAATACTTTCATATTGAAAAACATATTTTTAGAAAACGTATAAAATTAAATGTGTGATTAACACTTTACAACAAAAACAATAAAAATAGTTTTATATTAGTGAATTAACATAAAAATGTCAGAATTATTAGTTCTACCACCAGTAGGCAGTTCTACTGAGAAGAAACAAGATTTTCCTAGAATTATAAAACAAAATTTATTTAAATAAAATTTAAAAATGTATAGTACATGACATAATTATCAAACAAATAACCAATTGGTAAACGCAGCAAGATTTCTCAACACTCATCTATTTGTTTATAGAAAATGTCGATGCAATACGACCTTGTACTTAAGATAAAAAATAAAATCGAGATCAGTAGCAGGCACTTCAACATCTTTACGTATATTGTGCAATTTTTATCACCAATAAGGTACTTATCAATAAAAATCTTTGCTTAATAAAATATTTCTCGCTTTCTGTAATAAGGATTCTTTTACTCTACTTGTACATTAATTAGACATAAATATGTCTAATAATGTATAACAATATATAATTAGATAAAGAAATCGATAATTGGTGATTACAATCGCTCGATTGTATTTGAATTATTTTCATTTACCCGCTCGTATATGAAAAATGCGGCAAAAAAGCAATGTCGCGAAGGTTTTGTCTGCTAATCTCGTCATACGGGAGGAAGTGTGAAGTAAAAGAGAGAAATTTGCCGTATCTATGAAACACAATCTTTTAATTGATTAAATCAATTTTTCTTCACCCTTATCAATCTAATTTCCATTTATCTTTATCAATAGTACCGTAAACTAAAATCTTCAAAGCCAATATTTTAAGTTTTCACTTTAACACAATGAACATTTTAAGTAAGTATTGAACTTAGTACATTTCTTTGTACCCAAATGTGAACGACATTATAACAATAGATATTGTCTCATGCTAATATATATATGTAGTAAGTTATATTCAAGTTTCAAGCTATACTATTTTTAACTAAATATATTTTATTGTTTTTCAATTTTCAAACAAAATTAATATATCAAATTTCATTACATTCATTACAATTGTACTTCGAAGACAAATTCAAAATTACGTGTCGCAAGAGACTAGAGAATAACCGTTGTGAAACAATCATTTTGGATATAAAATAAGGACATTTCTTTATGAAAAATATAAAGGATCAATATTTGTCTAATAAACTATTCAACCGAGTGAAAATTGAACCCACAACCAATCGTGTTTACAGTAAGTAAGCCAATACATAAACATTTTTTGAAATCAACATTATATATAACTTTTAATTAAATATTTAATTTAAAGACTAAGAATTGCGAAAATATTAAGATTGTATGGAAAAATTGGATCTCACGACAATTTTAGTAGATACTCTACAGATTCACGCTGTTTCTCGAAAAGCAAGGTGGTCAGAACGTAATGTCAAGTCCAATATCCATATTTCGACCGAATTCGAGACATTGCGTGTGTAGTGGCGGAACACAACACCGCACTTTGTCTTGTACCAGAGCGAAGAAATAAAAATAATTGAAATATTATCATTACTTCGAATGAGGACTGAACCCACAACCAATATAATATCTAGTTAGATGCTATCCCGTTGCGCCATTGCGTCATTGTTAGCTTGATGAATCTCATTTGACAAATGAAACAAAATCAATTCTACTCAGGAAAACCGAGATACTTCGGTTTTATTATCGTCTCTAAACTAAGACTTAGGTTTGCGGAAGAAGCTCGTTAGCCGTTGCCTTGTAGTATCTTACTTTATATAGACACAGATATAAATATTAAATTAACATTGTCAAGGCCTAGTTGAAAAATAAGCTTTACCTTTAATACTTATATTTTTTATATTTTTACAATACACTCTTCCTACATATAAAAAACAAAATAATATAATAAAAGAGCATTAACAAGAAAAAGATTTAATAATTATAAAGTTATTGATCGTAGCGGAACTCGAACCCACGCCTCTTGTAAACCGTCCGAGCGTTCTGACCGCTAAGCCACGCACACACACGCACTTATGGCTTAGCCAAATTTTCTAGAAACGCTTCTAGAAATTTCTACAACAAATTATATATAATTATTTTGTTTTTTTTATTGCCATACATACAATTTATATTTATTTTATGAAATGTTATCTTTGTTGATTCTATTTCCAACTTACTCATAGGTACTAATAGAAATCTACTAAAATGAAGCTTACAAAAACATAGGAGTAATCGTACTCTTGTCTTTTTGTAAGGAATCGGCCTACTTTACGTTTTCTTTTTTTTTTATTCAAGGTGAATAAAAAGTAAAATATTTTTTTCAATCAGAGCAATACTGATTTTTTTAATTTTAAATTAATAATTCGAGAATGCTTATTTGAATCTATCGAATCTAGAACAGATCGCTGTCTGTGTATGGAAGATATATGAAAAAAATATTATTATGGTCATTTATCAATAAACTATAACATCAAAACAATGATTTTTAATTTTCTTTTCTGTTTGTTTGTTTGTGTATGTTAATCTCAGAAACATCCTAACCGATTTAAATGCAATTTTGACTACAGTATTGTGGTAAGCTTAACATATTATTTATTATTTATAAGTGTTTATTTCATTTCAATCGGTTCTTAAAAAAAATATTACAATTATTTAAATTATAAATTTAATCAAGTTTGAGATTTAAATGAAAACACGAGCGGGTGAAGAGACATAATTAGGAAACGTATAAAAATTTAAACGCAGCAGGATTTTAAACCAAAAACTTTGGGTAGCAGAAATTTGTAAAAATATTTCTACACAGATACTAACAATAAATATAAGATGTAATAATCGTATAAGAATTTCGAGCTGGATTGCTGGATGTAGAACGCATGGCTTAGCGGTCAGAACGCTTGAACTATTTTCAAGAGGCGCGGGTTCAAATTCCACTGCGCTTAAATTCACTTACTAGTCAGTTTATTTTTGTTCATTAAAAAGTTCTTATTATTCATAAGTTGCACATTTCCTAGATAGGAAAAGCCCAGAATAGTGACTTAACATCGTTGCAGGAAGTCTTTGAACTGCCTGTCGGAAGCTTTGTCTATAATGATATATAGACAGAGACAGCGCCTAGTGACAAGGCTAAATTTTGAATCTACAGTGACCGCTTTTTGCAAACTTGAGTCATGACTAAGTGACTATAGTGTAATCTTTGATATAGTATTTATTCATTAAACAAAAATCGTTACCGTCATTTTAAAAATCCGTGAAACACATCAAAGCCCATCAAAGCTAGTTGTGTAAACTATATGTGTCATTTACATAGTATAGTGTGTGTATTTATGTACCTATAATAATAAGTAGTTAGATATAATATATATGTATTTATGTATATATTATATCTAACTACTTATTATTATAACAGCTCCTTTTCGGCCTAAAGGCTGTCTGAAAAGCTTACACAAAGCTAATACAAATATATTTATCATATTTTATGATTAAAATAAAACATCAATAAAAAAATCAATTAAATTTACAGCTTTGTTCTTAGATAAATCATTAAGTTATGAGCGATGACATAAATACGTTTGAAAGTTAATGGTTTTAGAATTTATTGTATATGTTGCATTTATGGATTTGATATTACTATAATTAAATAATAAAAAGTCTGTATCTGTACGTACATTGCATATTTTAAAAAATAAGAAATAAGTAAATGGCTCTTTAACAAAAAATGAATACTGTGATAGGTGTTTTACATCGACATACTCGTATAACAATTAAAGACTTAGAAAATACTTAAATATGATGAAGAACTATGAAATACCAGCTTAACTATAAAAAATAATTAATTAGCAAAAATTGTTCAGTATGGCGGGCAGTTGTCGTTATCAAATAAAAATTAATAAACTTTGTGGCCATCTGACTGTAAATGCGATAGATGTAGGTTCGATTCCCACTTCAGAGAATCGAATGAATTTGTATTATTTGCATTTTTTTTCTTAATAGATTCACGACGGCCTCGTGATATATATATACTCCTCGTGATAAATATTTAACGAAGCTTAACCAATTACCACTGTTTGAATGACACCTCATGTAGACTATTGTTCTAGAAATTTAAAGTCTGAACAGTAACACCCATATGTATATCCAAAGGGACAACACTCATGCAAAGTATGTATTAAAACTATAAGAGATTTTTAACAGAATCATAATTATGACTGAAAGAGAATATAAAGCTTAAATCATAATTAGCTTCAAGTATTCTATTGGCGGCTGTCGTGGCGCTGTGTGACAGCATGATGGTTGTGAATTCAACTCCCACTCGGAATTTTTTCGAAATTATTTTCATGACAAGACTTGACTTGATGAGTTGTTGAGCTTCGCTGCTCAACACGCATTGCCTCAGATTCAGATGGAAAGTGGAGAACGGAATGTCTTGACACTAGGTTATCGCTGCCTAAACTGCTATGCGAGAAAAAAACATGACGCCAAAAATTGAGGGTTTGATTTCGTTACAAAGACATAGTGCATATGGCGCAGTGCCTATTCAGAAATGCTTGACTTCATATGTGAGAATTCGATTCTTACTTAAAAGTATGCAAAGTTAGGATTTTGTACGAGAACATGAAAAAGAATAATATTTTCTCTTTGCCTATTAAGCGGGTTATATATATTCTTTAAAAAAAACTAAGTACAATTATATTTTTTCTGTATAATAGTAAAATAAAAAATAGTTTTATTGAAATAAGAAATAGCACTTCCTAAGCTAAATTGCGATCGTAATATTTTCATAATATTTACATATATATGCCTATGTACAAAAGACCTTGGCATTTATAATTATTTATATTATTGTACAATTTTTATAACATTGGCATGGGTTTTATTTTCAAAAGATAAGCAGTACAAAACAGTTTTTCCTTCACGTATTAGTATAGTGGTTTTAAGAAAATACTTTTACCATTACCGTTAGAAAAAAACATGTATATAAGTGCGGACACTAATATAAATTTTGATATTTATTAAATTAAAATATATAAAAAGCATACTTGCTTGCATTGGTAAAGCAACGGTCACACATCTACAAAGGTTTCCGTTCGAATCTCGACTTAAGTAAATCAAGATTTACATGCAATCATTTTAATAAGTAAAAATAATAATATAATTTCTTTACTTAAGTGTTACTTTAATTCTAACGTAATTAGTGAAACACACTTGTGTGTAAAGCATTATTAACCTACGACTTTGTTCTAAAGTTCATCGAACCACATACTGTAAAGGTTACTTCAATTTGAAGTTTACAGGAAATTTAGATTTAAACTTAAAGATATACTTTTAAATAACACTGTTTAAAACTTTCATTTTAACAAGTCTTTTTAAAATTTTAAAGAACTTACAATAATATAATTATTATTATGACCATCATCTCCAAAGGAAATTAAATGAAAAAATGTTCATTTAATAGTTAGAATTTAAGTATGTACGAAGTATTAGCCACTTTTAATCAAAATCTATTTTCTCTCTATTTATTTTTCGCTCATTTGTGGATTAAAGACTAAAAACAAGTTATTTGACATGCCGTTCTACAGTTTTTGTTTACATACAATGTGTACACATGACAGCAGCCATTACTCAAGCTGGTCATTTTACTTATTATATACGTTAAGAACTGAACAGGTTGGAAGCAGGTCCTAATACCAAGAACTCAATGAAACTGCCGTGAGGCGGCCATCATGGTGCAGTGGAATAGTGTCTGTATGTACACGATTGTGAGTTCGATGCTTACTTAGCGAAATGATATTCAAATATTCAAATTATTTTTATTTTTCAGTTAAATTAAAAAAAGTGTAGCGTTTGACGTCTGAAGACATTGTATATTTGCCTCTCAACAGCGAATTGGGCGGAAGTGGAGAATGTAGTGTCTCAATACTTGTTGCTGTCTCTTACTATGCTTAAGATCTAATCGGCTAAGATAAAAAGCTAAATGAAAAGACAACGAGAATAAATTAACAGCCAATAGCGAGGACAGCCGTCGGTAATAGAATATACTTGTATTCAAGAGTCAAAACTCAACCGAATCGGACACAAGGTTAGATGAATGAATGGCATGATTGTATAATGTTAATTTTTTTGCGATTTTAAATTGATTAATTTTGAAATTATTTAGAACTATTAGTACTAGTATTGTTTGTTTAGTATTAATATTTGCAATGGAAATTAGTTACTTTTCAACACACTTTCATTAACTTCTCGTCTATCTATATATTAACCATTCAATTCAAATCATGAAACTTTTTGGAGAATTTGCAACTTGAAAACGTACATACTGCACTGAATTACTGTTTTCATAGTATGAAGAAGAGGAAATAATTTCTCTAGAAAACTTAAAAATTTGAACACAGCTGATTTCGTAACTCTTGGAAGCATCAGCCATTCCGGTACGACAAAATTCTTATACAACTGGGAGATGAATCAGATTTACTTGCCAAAATAAGAAATATATAATTTAAAACTATTTCTTCTTTAAATTAATTTGTTATTTTTTTTTTGCACACGACGGTAAACAGGTATTTGTAAATATAAGCTTAGTTTGCAACATTATTAATTAATTAATCTAGACAGAATTTTACTATAAACAGAAATATCGATATAACTAAATACTAGAATCTCAACAGAAAATATTATACTTTTAATATTTACGATATCGTATCGATATCGTTCTTATATAAGTAGGTGTTTTTTCTAAATTTAAATATTAATTACACACATAGAAAATTGCAAAACATTATGAGAAAACGTATAAATATTTGAACGCAACGGCATTAAAACCCGCGCATTTTGAAAACCGTCCACGCGCTCTGACCGCTAAGCCATGCGTTCAAATTATTATACATTTTCTAAAAATGTTTTTGTAATATTAAGTACGTTACTAAGATAAATGCTAAAGTATGGAGCTTGCAGATTATTGTTGCTATCTTGGAAATGTAAACGTCAATGATAAAAAGATGCAAAACTTGAGATCTAATCGAAATCGTAAAAATTTAAATAATGCTTCAAAATTAGAGCGCACTGGGACAGAGTCTAAGTGTAACCGCAATGATCTTAGGTTTGATTCGTGCTCGATAGAAAGAAGTACGCTATAACAACGGTTACATTAAGTTGGCTGAAGCTTTAACCAACTCACTGTATAGATGTTGCCTGTGAATGATAATTATTTTCATAATTTGGCTTCTTTATAAACTTTAGCAAAGTTTATGATTTAAGAGGGAACAGGGGGCGGGCGCTAAAGACGAAATAGTTATAGCCGTGAAATTTACCGACAATATAGCCGACAAATCATGACGGTGGGCTAAAAGTGGAGAATGGAGTGTCTTGACACTAGGTTCAGTCTCATCCTACTATGCTGTTTTTTCTTTATATATATTAGTAGTCGACTAAAATATTTCAACATTCCAGTAGTATCGCAAGACCTTGCAACTTTGTTCGCGCATTCGAGTCCAATTGAATTTGTTTTTAATTTCACACATTTCTTGTTTTCTTCTACAGCACGTTGAGTTTTTGAGCAGTATTGAGACATTTCAATTGTCAATTTTTGTCTATTATAGAGCTATTGCATGAGGTGGCGGAACTAAATGCCGCGCTTTGTCTAACAATATCGAAAATAAATGAAAAGATTTCATTCTATTAATTATAGGTAATACATACGTATGTATCTTTAGAATTCTTTCTTAAATAAAAGTGAATGTGCTTATGTACTAGAGCATTAAGGCTTAAATCAAAATTGCATATAAAAATTATCTCGATTATCATTATATTAATATGAGTATGAAATTTGGCATAGTAAAAATTTGTATGAAGATGAAGTGCATGAAGCAATAACTTTTTATATTAATCCATAATAAATACAATAAAATTAATAAAATAAATAATTCATACATTAAAATATAATACAGCGTTAATTGTAGATTCCACCCATTTTTGATGTTCAATTCGGGAGAATAATGATGTATAAATATTTGTAATAAAAGGCACGACGCACTCAACACACAATGCCCCGAATCTTTCAGTAGGCAGGTGTACAACAAACAAAGGAGTGTTTAGACACTACTTTGGAATATCTATGGAATAAGTGTGTAGCTGCTCTTATGTTTTTTTTTATTTATATATTTCTAACGTATTGCGTATTTGTTAGTGTATTTTTTTGTACAGACTCTCCTTGAAAATGTTATTGGAGTTGTTTGATATATATTACCACACCGCGGCTAGCGAAATAATTATCTTTCAATTTGTTTAAATGTAATATTCATCTTCATATTTATAGAAAAAAGCTTACTTTGAAACCGTATACTAAAAGGAATGATTAATTAAAACAATACTTCTTTACTAAACTAATTAAAAGTGGCAATAAAAAAAAATATTTATTACAACCTAATAAAAATAAATTTGTTTAAAAAATATATATATTTAGCAATTTATTTTGCCACAGGGTATCCGGAAACAATTTAATTTCCAAACCTTCGTACAGACCTCACAGCGACCTAGAGTGATTGACTTATCGCAATCATTTTCGTACATACACTTACAGACACACTTTGGCAAACTCAAGGCTCACATTTTTAGTGTCAATAGCCTTTGTTAATTGTCGATACTAAAAGTCTTAAATTTATTTTTATTTACCCCGATATAATATCATTTTATTATGGTGTATATGTCATCACTAAAGTCATTTTGAATCAAGAACTTACAAATTCCGGTAATCGAAAATTCATGAATTTTTTATTCAATTTCATTTTATATTTATTAGAATTGTATTTAAGAGAATAACACAACTGTATTACATTTAAGTTATTTATTAGAGTAAACGATAGTTGCAGCTTCAAATCTAACTTGGTTAATGGTTTAATTTAGAAGTGATATAGTCACCGGTAGATAAACAAAGTAATAGTATATACTAAAAGACATATTTAGAATACGTATAAAAATTTGAACCCGCGCCTCTTGAAAACCGTTCAAGGGCTCTGACCGCTAAGCCATGCGTTCTACGTCGAAATTCTTATACTCTTATTACAACTTATATTTGTTGTTAGCATGTCTGTAGAGAGATTTTTACAAATTTCTGCTACACAAAGATTATTCTACGAACAATCGTTTGGCAACAGAAAATGCTATTTTTTAAATATATTGATTTTTAAAATTTTTTGAAGTGTTATCGTACACGTAGGAAATTGAAAAATACATATTTAGAAAACGTATAAAAATTTGAACGCAGTGGGATTTGAACCCGCGCCTCTGGAAAACCGTACAAGCGCTCTGACTGCTAAGTCATGCTCTCTACAGAGATGCTAACAATAAATACAAGTTGTAATAAGCGTATAAGAATTTCGACGTAGTTAGATTTAAAACACTTCAAAAAATGTTTAAAAAAAATAGTAAATTTTATGAGAAAATCGGAAAAGTTTCAGTTTTATTACCTACCCACCAAAATGTGAATAATATGTTAAACTGTTTGAACCTAGTGTATTCGCAACAGGTTCTAACACTGGCTTGAGGAACACCGATTATTGTGAAATTTCTCTCACGAGAGGGTGGCACGGCAAAACGAAGCTTAAATTTCCGCCACTCAACACGCAATATCTCGGATGGGAATAGAAAGTAGAGAACGGATTGTCTTGACACTAGGTTATCTTTACCTAACCTGCTATGATTAATAAATATATATTCCCCCGAGCGGGAATCAAACTCAGAACCATCGCATATACAGACGCTTTCACACTTCGCCACGATGGTCTCATTTTACAACTTATAAATGTTAGTAGTAGTATTTAAGTAAATTCTTTTAAATATTTCTATTCTTTAGCAGTATTACTTAATTACAACCGACGTTTTTAATGAACTCCGTGAGAATTCACGACAAGCATTATTATACTTATCTATGAAACTATAAAAAATGTCATTAGAAAAATTACACACGTTTTTAATTCTCGTGTCTACCATAGCAGGATATAGAGATATTAAGTGTTGAGACACTGCGCTTTACATTATTTAATATACATACTTAAAATAAACTATATTTTAAATTAAATTATATACAGTTTTATGATTACTCCCATATAGCCTGTAGAGGAGTGTGTATTTTGGGCGGAAAGTCTTTCTTCACGAAAAGAAAAAAAAATAGTCGTAACTTTAAAACTTTAAAGCTATTTACTTTTTTAGCGCTATTTTCACAAAAAATAAAAGTTCTAATTAATTAAGTTCTAATTAGGGTAAAAAATGTATTGTTCAGTAGTCACAGAGAACCTACTGCGAAGACACTTCATTCTCCGCTTTCCACCCAAAATAGAGATATTACGTCTAGAGTGGCGGAATTCAACGCCGCACATAAAATTATATAAAAAGTATTTTTTAATTTTCGCAATAATGCAAAACAAATATTGAGAACCTTGTAAGAACCTTGTCACTCTGTTATTTACTTAAAAAATTGATTTCGTATATACAAATTTTATTTACAAAGGAAAAACGAAAATATTTAATATTTGATTAATGCATATAAAAAGAATCGAACCCACGAATATCGATACAGCAAAACACTTCACAATTTTAACTCTATTAAATCGTTTGAAAATCTTAAATATATATAAAAAAATAAAACAAATTATAATAAAAATACTAAAGATTTACGTACTTTCCATACAAAAAACACACTTTGTATTGTAATTCAGATAATAACAGTGTGAATGTCGCGACACTACTAACTAAACTGACCATTTCATTGAA
Source organism: Podotricha telesiphe (assembly GCA_038994665.1). Taxonomy (NCBI): domain Eukaryota; kingdom Metazoa; phylum Arthropoda; class Insecta; order Lepidoptera; family Nymphalidae; genus Podotricha; species Podotricha telesiphe. Next base: position 210,662 of record JAOYRR010000259.1, read on the forward strand.
ATAGAGCCATGCGCCTGCGTTGATTTATTGCAACATAACATTTCATTACAATTTAGACTCTATCTAATAGAACTAAAGTTAAATTTAAATTTTTGTTTGTATAAGAATTTCGAAGGCTAGCTAGCACTCCCTTTACTCAATTAATTGTAAATAAGGTTTAATATTATATAATGCTCGTATAAAATCAGTTTTACAAATAATAATTACACTTTAAGTGTTTTTCGCTAATAATAATTTAAATATAATCACTCCCCCAAATAGGAATCGAACCCAACACCAATCGCGTTGACAGTCAGATGCTATCCCACTGCGCCACTTTAATCTCAGTTTTTCGTTATAATTAATAATAATTAACTTTATTATTGATGTTGGAAAGAAGGGGTTAACTCTTTATTTTTTAATTTAAAATTTTAAAGATAATGTCAGTTTATGAATTGTACAATGGGTCGTTTCCACAGTCCTACATTTAATGGCTCTAAAGAGATGATAAGTGGAAATTGGAGTAATCTGTTTCTAGGTTATCTCTGCCTGAAGATACCTGTGGCTTAATTGGTATATTCTAACTGTAAGCTTGATTGTAGGTTCAAATAACACTGGTTGAGATATGTGTATATAAGAGGTGTATATTTAGTAAAGACATTTCAATTCATTCAAACACATTTATTTATTTATTTATGCTACATATTAAGTTACATAATTTATAATTTATTTTATTTATTTATTAAAATTTAAAAAGAGTATATTATTACTTTAAGTATAAACTCATATAATTCCAAATCATATTTTAAATTCCTAAATTTGAAGCCTAAGTACACATTACATACATATTAACAATAATTCAAATAATTAGACTTCCTTAGTCTACATACAACCTAGTTTTAAAAAGTTTTAAAAGCTTTATATTGTCTCTTTAATGATGAATAATGTTCGTTGGTCTATTGATCGTTACTTTAAAACTCTCTAAATCAGTTATAACTAATGTAATATTCAGTTTCAAATTTAGCTACTTACATTTTAGCACCTTTTTCAACCAAATAATAAAGTTTCAATCGATTGAGTTCTAATTAAAGCAACAAAATTAATTGTGTAGTAGTCAGAGAGTACCTAGCGTCAAGACACTGCGTTCTCCACTTTCCGCCCGAATTCTAAACATTGTGTTGAGTAGAGAAACTAAACGCAGCTACTAATCTTACACTAAAGCGAAAAAATGCAAATAATTTAAATATAATTATTCCCCCGGTTGGGGAACGAACCCAAAAACCAATCGCATTTACGCTGTCCATGTTGGCCATCCTCTACATACCTGTGTAAATATAGGCATTTTATTATATTAATTATTACCAGTAATCGAACCCGTAACTAGAGTACTAACTACCATTTAACCTGACCTTGTCCCGTTGTCATAATTATATATAATAGAGTAAAACGGACTGTCTACTGCCATTAGGTACAATGTTTACAGTAATAACGCGATTTGAGACACTTTTTGCTTTGTTTTTTTCTACTATGTTCTCGCGCAATCACAGCACGTTCTTTTTTAATTTAATGAGATAATGACGCAATATATTTCTCATTTCTTTTTAAACAGTGTTAAATACTTATAATTATATAACAAAGGTCATCGTGGCGCAGTGGGATAGAGTATGAATACAACGTTAGTTGTGAGTTAGATCCCCACTTAGAGTAATGATTATTAGAATTAGAGTACTAGAATCACGATAAAATTGGTTAAACATAAATGCTCTCTTGAATGGGAATCGAACCTACGACTACCTAGTATAATATATGAACCTGTGACTTTTCAACTGGGATACGATAGCATCAATGCGGATTAAAATTTACTTTTAGCGAGTAGCAAATTCGCTTTAGGCAAAGCATTGCTCGAATGGCAAAATGTGTCTAACATTTCAAATATAATTTCGCAAGCCTGTAGGCCGCACTAGCAAAAATCGATCAAGTGCGATTCAAAGTTATATATAAAGGGTTCTGTATTACTGTACCATACTCCAAAGGGTGTGTAATACAAGATTAGCTGCAGGCTCTTCCCACAAAGTTGGCCAGTCAGAGAGAACCGAGTGTTAAAACACTCCACTTTCCACTTTTCTTCTCAAATTTAAGAAGTCCTTTTGCGACCGAATTCGAGACATTGCATATTGAGTGGTGGAACTCAATGCCGCGCTTTGTATTAGGTACCAGAGCGGAGAAATTAATTTAAATATAATCATTCCCTTGTGTGGGAATCGAACCCACTATCAATCGCGTCTACAGTCAGACGCTGACAAACTGCTCCACGATAGCCTCTAATTAAATTCCTATAAATATTGTTAATTTTGTTTACAAATGTAGTACCTATTTGGCTTTATCCCGCATTAGAAAATTTATGTATCTAAATTTTAGGTACTTATAGAAAAATATAAAAAGAAGTATTTAAAATGAACATGACTAATATTTTTAGAATTAAAAAAAATCCTCGGCATTGTCTATATTTATACAATTTAGTAATAATTACGGATAACTTCGTGGCGCAGTGTGGATGTGGGTTCGATTCCCACTCGCACATTTAATACAGTTTCATTTCTGTACTTTTTGATACCTAAGACAAAGTGAGGCATTAAGTTTTGCCATTATTAGGAATACCCTGCTATGTAAGAAAAAGCGTGAAGCTTTTAAAAGCAACAATTACAACTATTATCATTTTATTTAAAACTGTACACATTTCCTATAATTAAATTAAGACAATATAATAGATTCTCTACAGAACTCTCAATAATCAAGGATTTGTCTAAAAACAATGACGTGCCATCTCACATCTTCATTGTTACCCACCTTGACACTAAAATTTAAATAAAACTTCTTGCATAATATATAATTAAGATAAATAGAATGCGCCTACACGTTACAAGAATTATCGAAATTAATGGCTACTTGTTGTAAAGATGAATACTTATATAAATTGAGAAACGGTCCAAATTTAATTAAAGCGATGGCAACTCATTACAAAAACTGGGCACTTGTAGAGAACTGTAAAAACAGCTACTAACTATGAAACAACTACATAAAAACTACTGTCTATTAGTTTTATAAACCTACTTTTAAGTACTGATTATGATATACAAATCTCTAATTAATTTTTAGTCAGCAAATTGTCAGTCATTGCATACATACGCGTATGTCAAACATATGGTAGTGATGTTACAGTTATTTTACTAATTTAATATATTTCTAATGCATTATTATAAAAAATGTTGGCATTCTGCACTTTTTCTTCATATAAAAATTAAATATGCCTAATTCCATTCGCATAATTTTCGTAAAAACGGGTCAAGCACCTGTTTTAGCTTAACGCTTTTTTCCGCATAGCAGAATCAAGGTCAAAGAAAAACTTGTATCAAGACACTCGCTTCTCCACGCCCCACTCAAAATCAAAACATTACGTGTAGAGTGACGGAACTCAACGCAATTTGTCTTAGCTACTAGAGCGGAGAAAATTAAAACATTTTGAATATAATATTTCCCTCGAGTGGGAATCGAACCTACAACCAATTGCATTTACAGTTAGACACTTACCTACTGAGCCACAAAGGCCTCATTTTTCCTTAACGTATACAAAATCTCTCCGTTCTCCGTCTTCCGTCTAATTCCAAAAATATATAGTGAGAAACGGCGAAAGTCAACGTCGCGTCTAATGAAACGTTGTTAATTCAGACAAGTACATTAATATTTTAAATAAATACTATTGTGTATATAGAAATGTTTTCATTATTACCATAGTAGCGCTAATGTTTTTGCAATAGCTTTCCAATTTCATACATGTAATAACTTACTAAATTACTAAAGTGTGCTGTAGGTGCTATATGAAGATTTAGACCAGCTATCTATTATTTGGACTTTGTACAATTATGCTTTAATGAATCGACTGGTCCTACGAACACTGACGACGATGACGCCACACTATGTAACACTATGTCCAATATTCGGTGTTCTGAAGCTTTAATAATATCCTTTGAACAATTATAAAATGACACCGTTATGTACCTTCAAAGCCCTTTCATGAAATATTGTGTATTTCCACTAGTACCAGTATTCGTCAGTATTTTAAAACCTGTGTGTATGTGTGTGTTTATAGAGGTATTTGAATATCTGCGTAAGATTTTGCACTTTATACAATTAAGCATTCATGAGGAACTCACTAGTCACATTAGTTTATATATTGATAACTCACTGGGCTTTTTCGTTTTGTAAAACGGGAAATAATAATTACTTCAATTGTAAAGGACTATTTTTTTCGCCCTTCTAATAGAGTTATGGGGACAAAACAGCATCAAATTTGACATATTTAAAGTTTATATGGAGAAGGAGTGTGTAAATGTGTATTACTCACTTACACACACATGTACAATACACACTTACTTACACTCCTGTTCGTCGTGCCATCACCATGTGCTCGCTCGACATACACTTTTGTATAAAGAGACATACTTTTTGTTAAGGCCACGCTTATTTTACACGTTGAGGTGTCTAGTGTAAATAATAAACCACATATATTTTTTTCTTTTACCACTCTTATTTCATTTAACATATTTTCCATATTTTACGAAGTAGGTAACTTATATATTTTAGTCTTATAAATTTGTTACAAAAGTAAATATTGAGTGCACAACTATTGCATATATTTAAAAAAAGGGGTACAAAATTAGTCAAAGTAGAGTCTTAGTCAGAAAGAATATAGTCAAGACACTCCATTTTCAATATTCCGCGCGAATTCGATAAATTGCGTTTTAAGGGGCGGGCGTCAACGGCGCCCATCGCGTATCGTTGTTCACCAGAGCGTAGAAATGAAAATAATTAAATTATGATCATTCAACCGATTGGGAATTGAACCCACAACCAACCGCAATTACCGACAGAGGCTGTCTCACTGCGCCTGGCTTCGGCGTCCTAAGATATTTTTTTAAATAATGGTTGAGCATCTGTAGTACGATTTATAATAATTAATTTTTATAATTGTTTTATGAGTATTTTACCACTGCGTCGTTACTATTATGCAAATTTGTTCAAAGCGGCATTAATTTCAAGGACTTTATTATAACTTTTATAAATAAAAGTTCATGTGAATTATTTAACCTAGGCACCAATTTTTATAAGGAATAAGAATAGTTTAGCTATTTAACTAGGTCTCACAATAAATATATGTTTAGACAAAAATGTGTAAAATGTGTATACATTTCGATGTAACTGGATACCTAGATAGGACGGTATGACTTATTGGTCAGTTTGTTAGGTTTTCTAAAAATGTGTTTATTATTATACTAAGTAAACAAATATATATATTTTATATGGAACAAATATTCTTACTGTATTCTCTTTCTTCGTTTGTTTATTAAAATCCCCCTTTGCTACGCATGTAACAAAGTAGATAGACACAGAACTTAAAACATCCAACCTCCATTTTTCTCCTTTTTAAAAATAGCCCTCTAGTGTACTTGGTAGGCTAGTAGTGTAGAATATCGGATTGCAATATCACACTTATTCTTACCAAATTAAAAAAATATATATTATTTTTTAATTGAATAATTCCCCCGAATCAGTATCGAACCCATAACTAAGTATATATACAATCAGACATTGCTCCAAACGACGGTAACCTTACACAAAAGATTTTTTCGAGAGAAGAAATATAAGACCAAAAAAAAACTAGTATATTTTTTAATACCTATCTCTAGATATACTATCTAATCATCTATCAAATATAGAGGTCTACTGAGTCATTATTCATATACAGTAAAAAAACTACGGCGGTATTTATTAAGAATTTATTGGCCCAATTTAACTGTTCAAAAAACTGGACTACCTTGACCAGAACTAAGAAAAGAGTTAATATTTTATATCTAAGTGAAATTAGTTATAATAATTATATTTTCAGATTCACGCTTCTTCTTTTTTTAATCAGAGAGAACATAGGTTCGAGACACACGAGATAACTTATTTGTCGAGACACACAGAAACAGTATGAAATTCACCATTTTCGATAATGTGTTATGATGATAATTTCGAATGCTTTTTTCTTTAATAATTAAGACGTTACTATTAACGACGACTAATGATAAAATTACTGACTGTACAACCGTTGGTTGCGAGTTCAAACCCCACTCGGTGAATTATACTAGGTTTGAAAAGGCGTGAAGCTGAAGCAAAATGGTTATAAAACCTCGTATTTGGTTTCATCCAGTATTCATAAGAGAGAAACGATAGCGCTGTGAACTTTGTTCTCCACTATCCGCTCGAAATTGAGACATTGCTTGTCGAGTGGCGGAATACAATACCTCACTTTGTCTTAGGTATCAGAGCAGAGAACTTAAAATATTTTAAATATAATTAGTCTCTTTCTTATACATATTGTTCACTTAACCTTATTAAGCTTTAAGATACTCTCTATGTAGTCGGTCCTTCATATCTGAAGATGGTGAGTAAGTCTGGAATGGATTATCTGACCACAGCGAACTCTAAAAAAAGGCTATAGAAACGCATTTTTTTTTAAGTAATATCAAAAATCAATAGGTACATATGTTTTAGAACAGCATTAAATAGAACAATAAGGTATAGGTAAGGTTTCGACTTTCGATACAGCTTTATACTTACTAATATGGTGGTCAGGCTATATCATGTACCCTCTATCACTCGTACCCAGAGTGGTACGCGTAACCTACTTTGAGTGACCTTTTAGTTTCTAACGTGATGAAGCTGAGTCTTTTGTTATAAATATTTTCTCCTTATCACATCCGGACACAAGTTTAAAAATTTAAATACATCTCGTTTATAATAAAATTATTAAAAAATCAGCCGGATTTGTTCGAACAAAGCCGGCTAATTTGTGCAGTTTTAGTGAATTAAATTTTATATAGTTTGCTTAATTATATATTATTTAGTTAGCGTATAAATATACTAAACAGTAATACATAGTTATTAAAGGTGTTGTTCAGTGCATTTCAAATGTACTGCACGACACACTGAACGCTACTTTACGGGGTTACTGTTGACCTTATTGGTCTTGACAGCGACACCGGGGGGCGTGAGGGAAGAGGGTGCTCATTCCCTGCGAAGTACAAGCATGTGTGGCTGCTTGAGAAAAGGGGTCAACGATCGCAAGGGCGCCCCCTTCGGGGCAAGGACCTCGGCTTGCGTCGTTGAGCGGGCGGACGGGGTTACCACGTGTTTTATGTATATATTCACACTCTTGGTCCTTATTAATGGATTCAAGTCCTAACTAATGAATAGGGGATGATAGAGAATTCAATTTCTCAACGGTTTAATTAGTTTGTTAAAAAGTTATATTATCAGTCTAAAAAATTTTTTCTCACATTCATATAATTTTTTTTTAATCTGGTATAATCTAATTTTAGGTATCTAACTAAAAGATAAGAAAAGTACTAAAAAAGAGTTGACATACAAAGTAATTTAAAGCCATATTTAATTTTATTAAATTACCAAAGTTAATTAATATTAAGCTAAAGTATTTAAGTGCAAATCGTGAAACAAAATAGTTTATTTAAAAACCACAAAGGTCAAGTTCCTCGTAGTTTCCAATTATTTACTCATTTATTTGGGTACAGTATTTACGTTTCACTTTCAATGATACACTTGAGTCGCTAACGAGTGTCGAATATGAAACATTATAGAAATGAGAACCAAGTCTGTGTGAGTTGTTTTTGACTATTACCGCACAAAAACAATATTACTCAGCATCATGCCTTTTCACGCATTGCAGGATATTGCCAGAGAACCTAGTGTCAAAACACTCCGTTCTTCATTTTCCGTCCGATACCAGAGCTGAGGAAATTTAAATATAATCCTTCGTGTGAGAACCGAACCAATCGCGTTTACAGTCAGATGCTGTCCGATGATGGCCTCATTAAAAAGAACTATATACTTATGGCATTTAATTTTCAATTTTATGAAAAATGTGTATTTTGACTGTAAAGGCGATTGATTGTGGGTTCGATCCATACTCGTCGGAATTCGTCTATTTCAGTCATGTTCATTTCCCCTCTCTTGACTTGTTGAGTTGGGACGTATATAAATTTTTACGTAGCAGGACTCGAACCGGCGCATCTTAAGAACTGTACAAGCGCTCTAACAACTAAACCATCCTGTACAATTGTAAACTTGTACCATTGTAAACCAACCTGTGCAAGCTATACAAGGTCGAAATTATTATACGCTAGTTACAATTTAATCTAGTTGTAACATCTCTATAGAGAGATTTTTACAAATTTCTGCTACCAAAAGATTATTCTTAGAGCCATCGCTTGGCAAGAGAGATGCTATATGTTATATATTAGATAACTATTCTACTAGACGGATTTGAATGAAAGCTTTTAGTTGTATAGCTTTTAACCTTAAGCTGGACTTGGGATAGAATTGATTTTGAAGAGTGAAATACCTGATGTAGAACGATTATAGACCGGCTATACAATAAGTCTTCTACAATAATCCTTATAGGATAGATCCATAATGGATAAGATATAAGGAAATTACACCTCAAAAAAAGCCTTGGTCAGCGTGATATTTTGGTGGGTAGGGTGTAAAAACAGATGTTGTAACTACTAGTTTTTAATATTTTTAAAGTATTGAACATTCTGTGAGAACGTATAAAAAATTTGAAAATGTCAAGCACTAAGAGATATCCATTTGTAAAATATTTAATTCAAACTTCTATAATTTATTGGTTTTTATTTAGTCTAAATATGAAGCGAATTGAAACGATCCTTCGAAATTATCCATCGATCACTTAATCCCGAGGAATATTTAAATGCCACGTTTCACATTAAAAGTTTTAATACTGTAAATCTTAATTCATTTTACATCTACTTTATTGTTCGCCTTACCTCAATTAGATTACTTAATATTTTATTATTTTTCAATATTTAAATAATAGGCTCGATTAAAATTGTAAACAGTACTCTATGTATTAAAATTGGGCGTGGCGCAGTGTGACAGTGTTTGACTCTGAGCACGATTGGTTGTGAACTCGATTCCCACTCGGGGAAATGATTATACTTAAAATATTTTCATTTTAGGTACCTGAAAAACCGCAACGTTGAGTTCCGCCAATCAACACGCAAGATCTGAATTTCAGGCGGAAAGCGGAGTGTTTTGACACTAGGTTCTCTCTAACTACTCTGCTATGCGGGAAAAAGCGTGAAGCCTTGTGAGTAGCCTGCAATTTTGTTTCCGTTTCCCGAAATGCTACTTTTCTTTTTTTTTGTTTTTCCTACTTGTAAATTATAGTTTCGTCACTCGATGAGTTGGTTGTTAAGGAGTGTTATATTTTCTTTTTTTCAGATACATATCAGTGTTATTAGTGATATTACTCCATTCTTCACTTACTGCCCGTTCAAAACATTGCGTGTTCAATGGCGACACCACACAACGCTACTCTGTAACCGTACTTGAGCACATATACAATGAACAATTTCGCTTTTAGCAAAGACCGTTCTGTATAAAGAGAGCCGGGTGATAAGACATTTCGCTTTTAACATTGAATCACTATCAAGATTCTTTGATGGTAGTTGAACTCAACGTAACTATGAAAATATGAACATTTCAAATATGCACATTTCACCGATGACGATCAAGTTATGACCATAACATATATATATATATATATATATATACACTAAACTACTTCCATCGTGAATTCATTAGCTATTATTATATACTTAAGCTCTCATAAGCAAGTTAAAGTAACTTGACAGGAAATTTAGAGTGTACCTTGTTAGTGAGGCGTCATGGCGTCCTGACCTTCCGCATCCCGCAGGTCCTCACGACGACCGGGTCACCGGAGGGCGGCACACAATTGTGTTCCGCCCTAATTCGGCCAGAGGGTGGTCAGTTTGGGGAAGCTGTCGCCTAGTCACCTGGCCAGAGTAGGTGCGCGGTCGCGGCTAGTGGTAGTCCAGGAGGAGCACCGTGAGGATTTGGTGGGTATACGGACGGCGTATCTGCCAGTCATAAACATAAAAAGCTAAATTAATTATAACACTGGTTTGCCGCTTTAGTATTCTTATTTTTGCATGGCAGCCAAAATTCAATTATGACTCCAACTTCTAGTGACGTTGACAAATTAAAATTTCAACAGGTACAGTAGTCTATATGAGACTCGATTGTCTCTCTGACATTGACCAGTAAAATGTTCGGTGTAATTTCAACATGATTTCATTAATTTTATGAAATAAACTTAAGGTTCGGAGCTATAATTAATTAATTATTAAACGCATAAATAATTTAACATAGTCGGACTCGAACCTGTCTCTTAGAAACCGTTCAAGCGCTCTGACCGCCAAGCCACATGTTTTAACTAAAACATATTTTTCTCATATCGCTGCGTTAAAATTTTTATACGTCTAAATATGTCTATTTCAATTTCCTTAGTGTGGGAATAACACTTTAAAAAATGTTAACAAAATATATTTCATATATTTTCCATGTACAGACAGTGTTACATTTTTGTCCATCCAGGGACCAGCCTCCATTCTCCATTTTACACCTCAAATCGAGTGGCAGAACCTACAAAATCACTAGTTTTATTTATTTATTTAATTAGGAATCAAACATAGCATACAGTATTTATTATTTCTCATACATGAGCATGTATGAATATTATTATGATACACCTAAAGGCTAACTTAATATTTAAAATAAAGAATTGTTGTGTAACTTACAGCATCCTATATTTTTATGAACTTGGTAATATGAATTCCATAGTTGGATTCCATACAATTGAACAATATTGCTTCGTACATATACAAATTAATATTATATTTTTATTATATCTATTTTTTTATATATTTCATTTCGAAATTTTTTGTATTTCTCAAAATAAAATCCAAAACTTTAAGAGTTTAAAAGAAAGTTATTAAAGGATTAGCCAAAGTCTTTGCACAATTTTATTTCAAAAATGAGTGGAATGTCATCAGGGCCTGCAACCTTATATATATTAAGTTTCTTTAGTTCATCTATAACTTCATGCTTATCAATACACACATTAGCAAGTTGTAAATTTAAATTGATTGGTCATATGTATAGGCGTTTAGGGTGAATCATAACCACGGTTTTAAATGTAATATCAACCAAGTCGTCAAGGATTTCTTTAAACATATTAGCCCCAAATAGTTCCAACTTATCTGAACCTTTAAATAGCTTAGCTTAGCTCCACTGTTACTTAATAATATTATAATAGAAATAGTCTCTTCCCAGTTCCAATAATAAACAAATTATTTATAGTATTTTAAAATAGAATAGATGTGTTAATATTAATGTGAAACGTATCTTGAAAATGCAAATATAAGGCAAAACTATGGAGTACATTGAGATAATTGGTAAATCAATTAAATTTAAAATGTATAAGAAAAATATATAATAACATAATTTATACTGGTTACTGTTATGTAGCCATCTAATAAGAAAATAAAATTATATTCGTTAAATATTCAATGTTCTAATCTATCTAATTTGAGACATCTCCACTATTAGAAACATCGCAAATTTTTTGTTTTTTTACCACGCTTAACAACAATTTATTGCTTTCATTGTATATTTTTCCCGAATACAATATTCTACAATTTACATAATTGGTAGATACGTTGTACGAATGTAAAAAAAAATTACGCTTAAAAAAAAATATTTCCGGTCATATGACTGACAATATGACCATATGACCTGCGGCTTGTACGACGCACATACGGATAATTGTAAAGGTACGTGTGTACTTCGTAAGTTTTTGAAAACTTTTGTGATTGTCTTCAATTACGCGACAAAATACAAGTAAAAATCCAAATTTTGTGTAAAAAAGCATATTATTAGATTATTTTCTTTCTAAATTCAATTATGTTAAGCTCAAGATATCTTTTTTCTCTTTGTTGCCGTCTGCGATGACTGTAATCACGTTTGCAGTCAGACGCTGCGTAACGCGATGGTATGTTTTGAAAAGGAAGTATTATATATCAAGTATTTAATCCAGCTTCAAAGCAAATGTTTAAATATAATTTTCATTTATTTACTCATTGAATTTTCAAATATGTTATTTATTCAGTAATCATAATTTTGAATTACTAACCTACTGTAACAATTAAAATTTTAGACCTTGACTTAAATTTTTGACTGACTGACTAACACTATATATATATATATAGAAGATATATATATATATATATATATATATATATATATAGTTAAAATAATATATTGTCATATTGTTACACATAAATATTTGTGAGTGATTTGTACAAAAAAGTGTTTGTTTTTTATAAATCCTCCAACGTTTTAAAGTGGAGACACTCGATGGTATGTCGATTTTGATCAGAACTTATCTCTGTATTAGATTTGCTTATCGTTAAGATGCTGTCCGATAAATATGTGATTGATAAACAACATGAAATACGTAGATTATAGTATTAACTGATATCAAAATACGAAATATAAGACAAAATTGAAATAAATAAATATAACGGCAATAGCAGTGGGTTTTTGCCTACTTGGTTGGTCGGTTTGATTGCTATTTGGATTTTCGCTATGAAAACGTATCTCTCAGCAAACGCGACCGTTGTGAGTTTGAATCCTACTTATTATTAGGAGGATTATTATATTTAAATTATTTTCATATCTTGGCTGGGACCACGAAATGCGGCGCTGAGTTCCACCACTATAAACACAGTCTCAAACTCAGGTGGAAAGTGAACCGAGTGTCTTGACACCAAGTCATCTTATCTTTTTTGTTCTTCCTGATTTGTGGATAAAAAAAGAAGGTTCTAAATAAAAAAAAATATTTGATTTATCCTCAGACATTTATATCATGCTGAGCTGGTAGAATGGAACTTCAATAACTCTCTCCTTCTTCTTTTTCTTGGCAATTATCCCAGCATTAGCCAGGGTCTGCCTTTCAACTTAAGCTCCAGCTTTCAACTTAGCATGTTCTTCAATGTCGACCGGTCTTCAATAAGTATCTCCGTTACTTCTATACTAATAGTAATAAGAGAATAAATGTAGTATGCGAATAAAAGAAAAATACTTATGGAAAATTATGCTTGAAGCTAACATCTCAAGCATCGCTGGTTTTCCTGGCTTGGTATATAAACCTATATTCTTTTTCTACGTTATGCGTCTAGGTGTGTCCTCTATAATACATATGTAATGTTTTGGTGCCAAGATGTAAATTAATTTCAGTCATTAAATTAATTATATATTTATTATTAATTAAAAATATATATACCCAATTAAAAAATAAATTCGTTTAGTAATGCACGTATGTACTTACCATCTTAGGCCTTTAGTGCCTCTGTTACTTTTATGAGCAATATCATAGCTGAAACAAATGACCATTTTTTTTGATCAGACGTTTTTCAATGTAGATAATTAAATATAAAAGAAGTTGTAATAATACAATATTTAAAAAAAATTACCTTTCACCTTTATATATTTCAATTTTTATTACTCGTTGTTGTGATGCAGTAATGATATGCGGCATTATGAATAATTGGTATGGATTCATCTTCTAATTACAAAATAAATTTTATTTTTAATTATATCTTTAATTTTTGCGATTATTACACATTTTGAAATGAAACTATTTTAAACCGAACTAAACGCGATAAGCGTTTTCGAAAATACCAATAATATACGCGTCTACCTGTGACCACGGAGACTGTAAAGTGTTCGAAATATCGGGTTTCTAAAATGTATTTTTGAATACCAATAATATACGCGATTAATCTTATTATTATTTTATTAAGTTTAAAAAAAATGATTTTATTACATTTTTGTTTTAGCTATCGCTGCGCAGTGGGCCAGCGTCTGACTGTAAACGCGATTGGCTGTGCGGTTTAATTCCACCTTAAGGTAATGATTATATTTAAAATATTTCCATTTCTCCGCTCTGGTACCTAAAGCGCGGCGTTGAGTTCCATCTCTTAACACTTCATGTCTCGATTTCAGGCGGAAGTTTGAGGACTCGGACGCGGTTGTGTGGGACTCTGGGCAAGCAGATGTAGGCCTCCGTATACCCACTAGAACCTCACGGTGCTCCTCCTCGACCGCCACTCCGTCCTCCAGCTTTCTGCCTATGCGGTAAAAATATAATAAAAAAATTGTAATATAATTAGCATTACTATCAAAGAATTTCTCCAAGGTTCTACGATTATTTAACACAAATTGAGAGTTAGGTAACTTTCATTGTGAGAATGTGATATATGTAATATGTATACTTATGTAAATATTTTGTAACTTCAGTGGGCAGATGCGTTTAATTCATCGATTTCACTTGAAATAATACAAGCTGTCATTCAAATGTAATTTATAAGGGAGCGTTTATAAGTTCATTATGCTTATCAAAAACCAACAAACTATTTTAATTATTTGAAGCTTTTATTATGAAGCTTCGCCAAAGCAAAGCAAAGATAGCCTACTTAGTGTTAAAAAACTACTGAAATAAATATATATAAATAATAAATATATATCATCAGGTTCATATATAAAAATAAATAATATATTTATATAAAATACATAAGTTTTTTTTATTTCATTAAAAGTAAATTATATATATATATTAAAAAAATGGTACTAATCGCTGTCTGTACATAGAAAATATATTTTCTTTTCTGTCTGTCTGTTTGTTTGTCCACGCTAATCTCAGAAACGGCCTAACCGTTTTAATATTTTCTTAATTATTTTATTGTGGTAAGCTTCCCTTGTTTATTTCATTTTAATCGGTTCATAAACGATAAAAGTACAACCATTTAAATTGTAAACTTTTGCAAAAATGAAATGATCATTTAATTTACGCAGGCGAATCCGCGAGCGGGTGCTATATATATTCATATATCCTTTAAGCACCAATACATACAATAAATTAACGCCGTTTTTTTTAGTTTTACATCTGTTTTTCTATTTTCAACTTGTGTCCAGATCCGATGGCAAAACAATATGTTCATAGAATGAATCTGATGCCCTTCAAAAAAATTAAGAGATGACCTCAAGATGACGTTAGTTTCTAGTTACTTTTTATTTATTTTTAAAATAAATATAGTATCTTTTAGATACTTAACGGCAAGTATATTACTTTATAATTCATAGAAAAAGGAGAATGGAGAGAATGCCATTGACGAAGTTGTTATATATGTAGGTAATGTTATATATATATATACAGTATAAGGCTTATATTTTCTGTTAATGAGGTACACACTGTTATTTATTTCTTTATTGCCAAAAGATTAAGTCTGCGCAGTACCAGTATTATTGATTTGAGAACATCAAAACTTTTGTCTATTATGTCAGGGCTTGAGGGCCCTCAATAGCTCTTTGTTTTTGAGAAGGACTATAGGAGTCTCTCCAACAATTATATCTGATGGTAGCGGGTTTCGTTCACAGGTATCCAAGTTGTTTCCGTCGACCACTATCTTCCTAACTTCATTTGGTGGTCGCCTTTAGGAAAATATGTAGGGAACAAGCAAACGTAGAAATAGTCATTATTTACATAGCAGTACATTATTTTATTCTTTCACGTTATAGCCGGCGCTCATGCCGGGTACACACTTATTTTTTTAATTCTATAGATGAGGAAAACGAGCGTTCGGGTTACCTGATGGTAAGTGATCACCGCTGTTCACGACCCCGTGTAACAACAGAACAGCTACAGGGATGTTGCCGGCCTTTAAGGTGGACTTACTACCCCTTAAAATCATATTATAAATACATAAACTTGATATTTCCTCTGTTATTTAAAATTCACATTTAAAAACTCAGTGTAATATCTCTCTTATAAGAAGTGAAAGGTTTAAATCGCACGCGCTCGGCTATTTGAAGGTGGGTCAAAATTATGTAATACCGTTCATCATTCATCACGTTCACGGCTTAAGAGAAATATTTATATAAAAAGTTATTGTTATATTTGATGACTTTGGTTTATTTAGAAACGTCAAATCATCATTATATTAATATGTGAGGCCATTGTGGCTTTGCGGGACAGCAGCTGACTGTATACCTCGTAGGTTCGATTCCTACTCGGGGGAAAGTTGGAATTATTTCATGATGAACAATGAATATTTTAAAATTATTTTTATTCCGCTCTGGTGACAAGATGAAGAAGAAAAAGAAAGTGTATAACGGAATATATTGACACTAGCTTCTCTTTGTCTACTTATACTATACGGGAAAAAAATAATACTTAAAGGTAAAAGTTAAGCTACTTTTATAAAACACATCCGCATGACAAGGAGCTTGATATTTCCCACCAGTTTACAATTTATATAGAGAAGAAGCTTTTATTTTTATGATAATGTATATATTTTATTACACATTATACATACGACAGTGTGTGTTGACATAAATTAAATATATATATATATATATATATATTTACTATACTGATCGAACTCTTCCGTGTGTGACTGACGACACCGTACAGACGGTACTACTGGAAGTATCCAGTACTGCCAAGCTGAAATTAAACTTTGCAAGTAGATTCTGAAGTCAAAAAGAATACTGAGAGGGAGGAGGTTTTCTGTGAGGTTCCTTGGGCAGAGTGGAGCAGCACTAGGATTTCTTGAGATTTCCGAGAAAAAAACTAGGATTTTATTATTCCACGCAAACGTAGTTGCGGGCTACAACTAGTATTTAATAAAAGGCACCATAGTAAATATGTTTTAAAACAGCTTTTTTCCATATAAAGTTCTAAAAATAAAGATAGTCCTATAATAATAATTTAGATAATTAATTTCATTGCAGTTCATAAAAAGAGTGTCATCGTGTCATTATCTCGACTTTTGGCCTTTATTCTTTGATATACCAAAAAAGAAGTTGCCAGAAAGTTTTACTGGGAAAGATAAATCAGTGCCATGGTGATTATAGCTATCATTTGTCATAAAACGCTTACAACCTATTTTAGACATTATAACATAAACATAAGGTCCTTTTTGGTTCAATAAAATAAACTAAAATAATTAAACAATATTTTAGCCATATGTTTATATATGACAAAAGAAAGCTTTAATTTAATAATAGATGCCATAATGGCACAGTCGATAAGTATCTGAATACTTGATGGTAGTAGGTTTGATTTTCATTTGAAAGAATATTTTGAAGAAGAATAAGAAGAATATTTTCAACAATTTATTTACTTATTTTAAAAACGTTCACTAGTGATTATAATAAATTACTTAAACACTACACATTATACAAAAAAAAAAAATCAGCACTGCATAACCGTTTGAAAGCAAACACGACATGCATATACTGTGTCCGGTTTCACAATTATTGTAAATGAAACATAATATTATAAAAAAGCATTCTTGAGTGCTTTTTAAATAACAAGGGAAACATATGAAATGCAAACTAAATTACAAGCAAAAAAATTCACAAAAACAAATTTATGTAATACACAGATATACTAAATAATTACTGAACTTTATTATACAGCTTACATAGACGGGGAATTGTTATGTTGGCAGTACTGTCTTTTTAATAGGTGTTGCTGAGAGAGAATCACGTTTTCTTGGGTATCGCTAAGGTATTTTAAATTTATTTTATCGTAATTATTTTAAGGTAAGCTATTTTGTTCTTAAGTAGTTTGTATAGAAAAATGAGATCCAGCAAGTCCCGTCTGTGCTCTAAGCTGGATATTAAAATATTTTAATCTATCTTTGTATGCGGAAAGTAAGAAATCTATTCTTAATTTTAGCTTACCATGATAGATACCATAAAAGCTTTCTTGGACTCGCTCAAGTCTTAAAGTGTGAGTAGCGATGCGTGTGAAGAACTATTGCGTTACAGCTTACATTCATCAACTGCTAGGCGTTGAACCTTTAACGTTTAAGAATGTATATTATTAATATATAATCATTGACTGAACACGTAATGCTCTCGGCCAATAGAAAATAAAGAACGAAGTGTTTTGACACTAGGTTATCTCTGTCTACCCTGCCGTATGTGGGAGGAGCATGAACCTTGAAAATTGGTTACAATGTATGGTATGAAAAAATGCAGCGTTGAGTTACGCAATACATAAAAAAGGTAAAATATTAAAATAAAAAAAAGTGATCAATTATGATTGCAAGTATTTTTTTTACATAATTCAAATATAGTTTTGTAAAACATAAATACAACTATACTTTATTGTACACACATATTATATTATGCACAAAGAAATAAAACAAAATATACAATAAGGCGGCCTTATCGCAACCTTTGGTTATTGAAGTTGTGAAAGTGACAGTAGGCGGTGCACAATAGGACGTTTACACATATAAAATTTATATTATACTATAAAAATAATTACTATTAATAATTTATTAGCACACATACTAGATAGATGATATATACATAAAAAAATACATATTGTACTGTCAGCTTACCAAATCATCGACTAGAAGCTTGTAATATTTTACAAGCTTCTAGTCGATGATGTCGGGAAAACATTAACAAAAATATTTTAACATTTTTAAAGTGTTATCACACACATAAGATATAAAAAGCCTTTTTAGAAAACGTTTTAAAGATATAAAGTAGTGGAATTCGAACCCGTGCCTCTTGGAAACCGTCCAAGCGCTCTGACCGCTAAGCTATAAGTTCGACATCCGGCTCAGTCGAAGTTCTTATACGCTTATAACAACGATTGTCGTGGGTTCGATCCTCACTTAAGGAAATAATTATATGTAAATTATTTTAATTTCTCTGTTCTTGGTCTTGACAAATACCGGCGTCAGACACTCAACACGTAAGGTCTCGAACTCAGGCGGAGAATGGTGAACAGAGTGCCTGCCCTGCATGTTAAAAAAAACTAACTTAAGGAAATATAAAGCTTCACATACAATTTTGACTGTCTGTCACACTGATTCAACATTGTTCAAATAATACAAGGAAATTTGCATTCCACTGAAGCCATTAAGACTTCGCCTCAATTTGCAAGTTCACAGTTAAATGGATAAGGCTTCCTTCATCGACTCTAATTATAAAAAAGAGAAGACAAAAAGCAAACATACTGCCAACATTCCTTAGTCGCCTCGCACACTGTCCTGGATTCTTGCAGAATGAGCTGACTGTATCTTGCTCTCCTGTGTGGTAGATTTTATGATTGGGTTACAGGTGGTAGAAATTAGTTTCGTATCATAATTGTATCAACTGATAGACGAATGTCACCTGTGACCACGGAATCTAAATGTC
Source organism: Podotricha telesiphe (assembly GCA_038994665.1). Lineage (NCBI taxonomy): Eukaryota > Metazoa > Arthropoda > Insecta > Lepidoptera > Nymphalidae > Podotricha > Podotricha telesiphe. The sequence continues at coordinate 229,871 of JAOYRR010000259.1, forward strand.
AAAAATCTATATTCGAATACCAAAAATGTACCCCATTAATCTAGTGAAAAATAGTTTCATTTCAAAATGTGTAAAAATTGCTAGAAACAAAGTTCTTATTTAAAAGCAAAAAGCTCTGCACTTTTATTAGCCAATTAGAATATATTGGTAGGTAATCTATGAAAGAAAAGGATAAATTAGTCATTAGCAAGTGTCTGGCGAAATAAAGAGGTTGTAGGTTCGATTTCAGTTCCAGGAATGTTTTGACATAAAATTATTGATACATTATTAATATAATTAGGCCAAGCGCGGTTTTAAATTACGCCACTCAACATTAAATGTCTCTAAAATAAGCGGAAAGTAGAGCGCCATAGCGCCGTAACGCCAAGTTCTCTCTATTATATAATAGTATACAAATAATATCATCAACATTGTCCATAATTTTAAAATGTTATTCAAACATTTAGGGATAAGAAAAAATATTTTAAAATAAACGTTTTAAAATATGGACGTAGAAGGATTCAAACCCGTGCATCTTAAAAACTGTCAGTCAAACATTTTTTTTTCAATAAATTTCATTACAGTAAAGTACAATAAAGTATAGTTTCTTATATAATTTTAAACAAAGTGCCATTAAGACAATATTCTCAGTATCAGTTGACCCATTCCACATCTTCCGAGTTAAACTTCCGGTATTTTGAAAACAAATATAATAGTTTTGCGTGATAGAATTTACTTTAAAGTTATATAATAATATTTTACTAACATTTTTAAGTTTATTAAGTTATTTACACTTTGACGTACACTAAAGAATAAATGACAAATGTAAAATCAGAAAAATATCAGGGTACACAGAGAGTGACAAAACTCTCCGTTTTCCGTTGACATTGCATGTTGAATCTCGAAACTCAACGGCACGCTTTGCACTTGAGCGGATAAAGGAAAATAATTTAAATATAATATAGGTAGAACCCACAACTATCGCGTGTACAGTCTGACGCTGTCGCATTGCGCCAAGATAGCCTCATAAATATATCAATATATAAAACTATATAACTCCTTCATAACTAGGCAAGTTACTGATAGAAAAGACACAATCGAAACTTCTGGCCGCATAAACTGAAGTTATTTGAAAAGTGATTTTCTGAGATACCTACTTATAAGTGGAGAACGAAGTGTCTTGGCACTAGGTTCTACCAGACTACCCGGATATCCTTGTAAAAGCGTGAAGCTAAAAAAAATAAGCATCCAATAGCGTTTACTGTCGCTGTCCCATTGCGACCTTAAGGTTATTTAAACAACCTTTTATTATTTAATGCCTTTATGTATGTATGTACTACAGAGCTTGTTTCCTAACAATATCTACAAGTGTATTAGCTTAGAAAGTGACACTTTGTATGCGTACTTAATGTAAAGTGGCTGAGGTTATATTACGTTTATTTATTTACATTTAAATTTTCATTTCGTATGTTATAAAATGTAGGGAATTCTATTTGACAATTGCATGTCGGGTAAGCTCAATGCCACGCTTTATCTTATAAGAGTGGGAATTTTGTTTTATAATGTCGTATTGTAAATTGTAGTTCATTCCATAAACGTCTCGTATACAGGCAGGGAAGAAAAAAAAAGAAAAATTCAATTTTTAATTTTTTTACTATTTTGTCTTGTTTGTTAATTTTTTAAAAAAATGTAGGTTATATGTTATATAAAGATTTCTAGAATTCAAATATAAATCTCCAATTATCTAACTTAATTATCTAACTGTAAGCAAATTATAAATATTATGGTCAATAAAAAATATTCTAAATAAAATAGAATTGGTTACGTTCACTTGTGAAATTTAAAGTTTCTTTAATGGAGACATTGTAACATATTATAATAATACTAGCCAAAAATCGCGTATTTTCTTTTATTAATTTAGCCAATAAACCAATTATTGTATTTTTTTTTAATTTATTTAATCTACAAGTACACCATTGTGTATTATTACACCCTTTGTACATTAGACGGTGACTTTGAACATTATGGTGCATTTTGTATATTAAATTAAAATGTCTCGAACTCATGTGGAAAGTGAAGAACGGATTGTCTTGACACTAGGCTCTACTGTACCGGAAAAAGCTTGCAGCAAAATGATAATAGATAAAGATTATGTTTCAATTATAAAATTTTAAATATTAAGCTTTTAATTTATATTTCTGGTATCCTTTATAGAAACATATATACTTACATAAATAAATACCAAAAAAAAAATATATACATCAATTATAGCACTTTTCTACGACAAAATTCATAAAACTATGCAAATAAAATTAAACATTGAATAAAATTATCACCTTTTACCATACAAACAACGCCGAAGGCTAACCGAATGGATATCAAAATTCACAAGCGATTTGAGTACTAATTTCATTAGTCATAATGCCTAAAATTGTGTTCAGGAAATAAAAGTGTGCACGTGATGAAACAGTGAAAGTCAAATGGCACTTGCTTTCAACTCTCCAACTGTTACAAAATCAGAACAAGTATTTAACAACGGAACTAGTAAATATTTTTTTTATTTTCTCTAAAGAACGTAGTGTTTAATCACTCCATCCTCTCCGTCACTTCTAATTGATCAAAATAGTATTAAAATATAAATAAAGTATTGTTATGTATATTATTGTATGCACTGTGTTTTTTAAATTATAATTGCTATAGAAATTTTTTAATAAAAATTTTCTGGAAAGAGTAACTAAATGTATCAACATTATTCTCTCTATACGGAAAAAGTAAAAAATTGCAAAAAAATATTATTAAAATCTGCATACAAATTATTATCGAGCCTTACTGTAAAATTGGATAAATGCAGTTATTATACGATATTTTAAGTAGAAAATGTGTCGACCGTTTAAAGTTATAGCAAGAAGGTATTGGAACAATATATAGAGGTACTATTTTATTTAATCAGATCGAAGAAACTAAATTATCTTCAATATGAACATTCCTATGAGTGGAATTTGAATCCATATATGTATGTTCGTGTTTTCAAAGCTCAGTTCAATAATTCAATATAAATAGTAAAGCGCGGTAGCTTAGGCAAAACCTGTCACTTCAGATGACATAATAAATTTCAATTTATGTAACTTACGCTTATAATCCTTTAGATTTTTTTTGGATACGCCTATAACATCGAAATAGCTAGAAATGGATAGCCATTAGTTACCAAAAAAATAAAAAATTATATATAAAATTGAAATCGAAATTTTTAAATTGAGGGAAGGAAGGAGGGCATCGTATTACTGTGGAAAATTGTCTCATTGTAGACGCGATTGGTTTGGATTGTGAGGAACTGATTACACTCAGAGGAACTATTTACATTATAATTATTTTAACTCCTCTCTGGCAAGACAAACTGTGGTATCAAGTTGAGCTAAAAAAAGAGGAACTTAGAGTACAGCCATTTGTCTTGTAATATTCCCATAACTTATACACAACAGAAATAACCAAGTATTTGTGAATCCGAATCTCATTATGAAAAATATTTATGTGTATATCTGTGTATTGAAAAATACAAGCCTGATTTTCATATTTCATTGATAAAATGTGACATTGGTGCCGCTGCTCAATACACAGTTTATCTGTACTCTGTATATATACACAATATACAGAGTACTTACCTAGAACAGCTTACAATTTCACATAATATTGCTTTTATTATTTTCCTGGTGTGATAAGACAAAATGTAGTGCTAAGTTCCGCTACTTAACTCTGCTTAGAGGCTATCGTGGCGAAGTGAGACAGCCTCTGACTGTTAACGCAACTGTGGTTATAGGTTCAATTTCCACACAGAGGATTGCTTATATTTAAAATATTTTCATCCTAACACCTAAGACAAAGCCTAAGACGAATTCCGCCACTCAACAGGCAATGTTTCGATTTCTGGCGGAAATTGGGGATCGGAATGTCTTTAAACTAGACCCTTTACCTACGCCCATAAATACAAGAAAAACGTTACACTAGGAAAAAAAATAAGTGTAAACTTCTGCTCTAAAAATGGCGTCAGGTAAACCAAATTGAAAATACAAATTCCTTTATTATAAAATTATTAAATTATGCTTACGAACTAGCAAGCTACTCTGTAGTAGCTTGGTAGTTCGTAAGCATAATTAGACCTATAAGATATGTGAACCTCTTCTGTCCCAGAATTACATTAAAACAGTATAGGAAAGTAAGCTATACAATCTAGCGCCCCCTATGCAATCCAATTGTATTTATACTACATAATATACAGTGCTGCCATTATTAGTCAATACATTTACCAATTATCAACGATATGCACAGCACTGGTGCTGCCATAACAAAACAATTGAGAAACTTATTAGTCATCTTAAATCTTAAGCATCAAAGGCAATTTTATTCATATTTTACATACGTTAGTAGCTTACAATATGTATGTTTCCTTTTTTTTCCAACACCTTGTTTCATTAACTGAATCTGCTTGTTCAATTTGGACAAAGGCCTCTTCCAAATCTTTACACAAAGTAGGCATGGTCCCAAATACAATTTTTCAATCCTAAATACTATTGGTATTAGTCAAATATTTGTGTACCGAGCTATACAACACTACATTGTACCGATATGTACAACGAAACCTCCTCTGTTTGTGAAAAAAACAGATCTGGCTGTCACGTAGTGTTTGTACAAAAAAGGCGATCCAAGCAATAAGGGGAAGAATTCGAATAAATCCTGTCCGAAAGCAAAAGATTTTATCTCGGGAGATAAAGATAGCAACCATGTCGCGTATTTAGATGACTTTGAAGATAAAAAGATGACTAATAAGTATTTTTTTAATAATAATTAAAAAAAAGAATAGAGTGGTAAAAATCAAAACAAGTACTAAAGTGCGGTACGCATAAACATGACACGAAATTTTTTTTTACAAATGAGAATATTTAACAAATAAATAGACCATATTTATGCAGAAAGCTCTAAAAAAGCTGTCCAATTAGTCAACAAAAGACAACGTGGGCATTGTCCTACATCAGTAATGGTTTGGTCCCCACCAAACCATTACTGATGAAGGAGTGATAGCCATATTTTTGTGAAAAAGGTATCAAAACATCTGCACTATCAAGTACTATTCTTGGGAAGGTAGTTAACAACACTATACCCATACGATTGCCAGTGAAGAATTTTCCCATACAAAAAGTGCTGTGATGCTATTGATAGCTAGCCTCAACGTTAAAAGGACTGTATTGCAGCCAATGTAGACCACTTCGAATAAACTTTATATATTTTTAAAGTTTTTGTAACAGTATTTATGGGAAGACTAAGCAATTTGTTCTGCTATTATAATGCATCAAATAAATTACTCTTTGAAAATTGTCGCAGAAATTTAACCCATTAAAAATGTAAAGCACAGCTTTGACAGCCTTTGTGACGCGGAGTAAAGTGTTTAGGAAATAAAATTGAAGTTTCAAAATTACCTTTAAAATTTCCTACTTCTTTCTAAAGTAGCAATTTATGTATAAACGCAATCAAAGTCATTCGCCGAGATATTTTTTTCATTAGAACGTATTTCTAGTCAAGTAAAATATATTTTTTCTTATATATGTTTGACTTAATTAACGCAGTGGGACAGCATCTTACTGTAAATGCGATGGTCGTAAGTTCGATCCCCGCTTGGAGTAACGATTATTTTTTAACTATTTTCACTATTTTGTTCTGGTAGAACAAATGGCAAAATCCGTAAATTTCGTTATTCCGCAAAATTCAACACTCGATGTCTCAAATTTAGGAGGAAATCGGAGATCAGTGTCGAGATATTACAACGATAAACGCAATGAGACAGCGTCTGACTGTAACATTGTGGGTTCTATACCCGCTCTAACCCGCTTTTTCAAAATATACTAGATTTTCTTCAGGTTTCCTCCAGGTTCGAATTTGAGACATTGCGTATTGAATGCCGGGTCTTAACACCTCACTTTGTCTTACTGAAACGGAAAAAAGAAAATAATTTTTAATATAGTCATTTCCACGAAATGGGAATTGAACTCACAACCGTCGTATTCTCAGTTAGACGTTGTCCCACTGCGGTAAGATATTATTACACAATCCTAACAAAAGACTAACGGATGTTATATAAACGGATATTGTTGCAAAATGTTTGCAAATGAGAAACGTTAAATATATGTTTCTAGAATTTCTACTACTCTTCATCTAATATATATTCATATTAAAATATATAATATTTTAATATATTTTGTTTTGTAATTAATACAAGCTTTCCATAATGGCGCAGTGAGACAGCATCTGACTGTAAAATCGATGGTTGCGAGTTTAAACCCCCCTTGTATAAATTATTATTTATAATAAAATATCTTTTTTTTTTGTGTTAAAACAAAGTACGGCATTGAGTTCCGCCACGCAATAACACAAATTCATGTAGAAAGTGGAGAATTGATTGACGTGGCTTTCGGTTCTCTTTACCGACCCTGCTATGAGGATAGCGTGAAGCTGTAGGGTTATTAAAAAACTTTTCCTTATCGAACGATGCAGGTTTTCCTTAGCTATTTTCAGTTCTATAGAAACGTACAGATTTCTATTTGTTCCCTCTTTCGTCTGAACTACGAGAACTGTTTCCGTTAGGCTTTTAAAGGTTTCTCATCCATAAATGACTAGTAGATATATTCAAATTTATATTAATATATTTCTAACATAAAATATATATTATATAGTTTATTTTAATGTGAAATTTATATACTATACGTAATCATGCATAAGCCTTTCAAATAAATTAATTGACTTTAATTTAAATTAATGATTTATTTTAAAATATATTAAAAATTAATAATTGCTTCTCGTAATCATAAAATATTAGTAATATTAGCATAAATGAAAAAAAAAAGAAAAACGGCTGTAGTCGCGATTCTTTATGGATTCGATTCCCTCAATTTAATTATCCTCTCTGGAGAACAAGACAAAGCACGGCTTTGAGATCCGCCCCTGAACACGCAATGCCTCGAATTCTTAAAAAGCATAACAATAATTTCAACACGCATTATATATGTTTATATAGTGCTAGTTACCTAGTTTCTCACTAGCTCTTCTCAGCCAAGCCAACTGCATTTCGAGCCTTGTAGGACTGTAGCTTTCTGTAGGACTGACAATACTGACATATTTATATCAACTGACGATTCCAAAATGAAATTATCTTAATTGGTTTTTATTTGCTTAGTTCTATTAATTTCAAAAATGTACGAGTATATTTATATTTTTTAATATTCGGTATTATAGTGGAAACTTAAATCGTTAACGAATTCGTAAAAACATTTTTACACTTCATTTACTACACAAAAAAGCCAACAAATTTTATCATATTTTAAATAGCTCACTTAGAAAAGTATACAGAAATTGTACAAAACACGTAATTGCTATATAATTTAAAAATATTATTCGTTCAATATATTCATTCATTCATTCAATAAAAAAGCAAGCGAGGCCTTCGCCAAAATAAGTAAAATGATAAATAGCAACAAATGGGAAAGTCAAAACTTACTCTTTCTAAGACATCTACGGAACACTTTAAATGGTTTCGGCTCGAACTCCACTAAAGGCAAGATACGAATACGATCTAAACTTACCATATTTATTTATTATAAATTCAAAGTATAGCTAAGCCATGTTCGTATATTTAATATTTTATGTGTCAATGTTTTCTTCCCGGTTTGGCGGATTGTGGAGACCGGAGTGTTTTGACACTAGATTATAGCTAGGCACCAAGCATAAATACGCCTGCACTGTGCTATGCGGATAAAAGCGTGAATATTAAAAAAACCAGTCATAGAGACTGTGTAAACTTAAAACTTTAAATTTACTATCAACTTAAAATTATATGCTACGATGTACGACTATTGATATAAATTATATTAGGCACTAGCGACCTGCTCGCGGTTTCACCTGCGTAAACTACACGATTAAACTATTTTGTTCGTTAAATCACAAACATAACTAAAATTTATAATTCAAAAGGTTCTAGCTTTTTTATTTATGAACTGATTCAAATGAAATAAATACTATATGTTAAGGAAAATAAACACGATATGGTTACCAAAATACAATAGTTAAAACTGCATTAAATCGCTTAAGACGTTTCTGAGATTAGCGTGCACAATAGCACAGACATACAATAAAAAAATAAAAATCATTGTTTTGGGTTCTATTATATTGATAAATGGCCACATTAATATATTTTTTATTTATTGGCCATGTACTGACAGCGATCAGTTATATTTTTATTTTATGTATAGATGAGGCGTTTGGTGACGATTACGCGAGGTCCATGATTTTTTTTTACCCAAAAACTGTTATATGTGCTTGAAGAAGCTTTCACCTTCAAAAAATATTTTTATCCTACTTCAATAAGAAGGAATTTTGAAATTAAACTATTTTTAACCGGATTAATCGCGTATAATATTGGTATTCGAAAATACATTTTAGAACCCGACGTTTCGAACACTTTACAGTAGTCCGTGGTCACAGGTAGACTGAGGTGGCAAATATCTGTAATTTGATCCAATTATTATATAAAACTACCGCCAACGATTTCTTAGTTGCCTCGCGTACTGGTCTGGGTTCTTGCTCTTGAAATGGGCTGACTGTATATCTCTGGTGTGATTGGATTGAGACTTCAAAGTTTTCAGTATTGGGTCCAAGGTGGTAGAAAGTTTCCAACCATGTTCTCTATTGAAATAAGGGTGTTTTTGTATTTCAATAGTCTCGCGGATCATCCTTGGAATATATCTGTTGTCCCTAGCGAGAATATGAGGTGTATCGAACCTGATGTAATGGTTGGGTTTATTCGTTCTATGCTCACACACAGCTTACTTCGATACACACCCATTCTTGACATCAGAGATGTGTTCCTTCATCCTTATACCGATGCTCCTCTTTGTTTGACCAATATAAGATAAGCCACAGTTACAATCTAGTTTCTATATACCAGCACAATGTAAAGGAAAGGTTATTTTTCACTGGTCTCAAGAACTAGCTCATTTTTTTGTTAGGCCTAAATGTAGTTTTTACTGAAACTTTCCATAAGATATTGCTAATCCTGTCCGTAACTCCCTTCACATATGGTAGTAGTGCTGGTTGTCTCTCCATTGTGAGCGGCTTGTTTCCCACGACGCTGGCGGGGAACGGGAAGCTTGTTCAGATGAAGGGCATTCTTCACCTGTCGAAGCTTGTCCCCTAGGTGTTCAGCGTCGTAGAGGTAGTGGTCTCTCTGAAACAAAGATTTGCCAACGGTAGATAACTGTGTAGGGTGGTGGTGGGATTCACCATTGAGATATCTGTTGGTGTGAGTGGGTTTCCTATACACTGTCTGGCCTATTGTGCCATTAAGATTTTTTATAACAAAAACATCAAGAAAAGCTAAAGAATTATTTGCCTGTAATTCTTTTGTAAAATAATAAACCCTAATTTCAATAGAGAAGACGGTTGGAAACTTTCTACCACCTGGGACCCAATAATGAAAACTTTGAAGTCTCAATCCCATCACACCAGAGATAAAGATACAGTCAGCTCATTTTGCAAGAATCCAGGGCAGTACGCGAGGCAACTAAGAAATCGTTGGAAGTAGTTTGAGATAATAATTGTAACAAATGACAGACAAGTGTCACCTCAGTCTACCTGTGACCACGGACTACTGTAAAGTGTTCGAAACGTCGGGTTATAAAAATGTATTTTCGAATACCAATATTATACGCGATTAATCCGTTTAAAATAGTTTCATTTCAAAATTATGAATGGATTTTGTTAATTCTTGTTTTGTTTAGAAGTGATCCTATATAGGTCAGTAATCTCAATATTATCAAAATTGATTCAGTGAAATCACTAAATCAATTTTGATAATAATAGAAAAAAATATCTATATATTTTGAAATGAAACTATTTTTAAGCGGAATAATCGCGTGGTCACAGGTAGACTTGAGTCTATCTGTGACCACGGACTACTGTAAAGTGTTGGAAATGTCAGGTTCTAAAATGAATTTTCGAATAACAATATTATACGCGATTAATCCAGTCATAAATAGTTTCATTTAAAAATGTGTAATAATCGTGAAAATCAAAGAACTTATCTATATATGTATAATACCGTGTCTTTTAATATAGTTCTACATCTTAACATAGCTATTTAGCTATTAAGCTAACAAGTCCTTCTGTGATATGAGACTCTAACATGGTTATCTATATCTAGTATAGTTTCAACCCCACTGGAAATGTAACTTTAAACTTTCACTTTCATCGCGTTCGCCTAGATTGAAGCACGTACCATTAAATTATCTCGTGTAATAATTATTGTATAATATCTAACTAATTAGATACACATACACACATACTTCCTCTTATTTAATAAAATCGGTTAATTAATGGAAATTAGATTACTTGTACATTTTAACGCTATCGTGGCGCAATGGGGCAGAGACTGTACGGCGCATAAGTTCTCGGTACTAATCCATTTTAAGGGAATTAGTTAATTAAATATTTTTTAATTCTCCGGTCTAACAAGAGCAAATTTGATGTTAAGTACCGCCATTTAAAACACTATGAAATGAAATGGAGAACGGAGTGCTTAGCATTAGTTTCTCTGGACATTTTGCGGTATCCAAAGTAATGCGCAAAACTACAGCCGTAACGTACGTAAAGTGTAGTGAAAGACGTTTTTACTTTTATATCACAAATCTCCTATATTTTCCAATTTTCGACATCCTTCTCCTCCATTAAGTATTTGAACCTACAACCATTGCTGCACTGACTTTTTAGTAGCCAATTTTATATGAAATATACTTATATTTAGAAATAATATATTTATAAAAACGGTAGACCTTAACCAAAAAAAATGTGCAATGCTAAGTGATAACAATTGATTAAAATATTTTTTTAATTAGGATTATAAAAATATTTATGGACTTGTTAATAATGAGCAAAAATTGTATACATATATATAAACCTAATATTTTTTATTTTATATAGTACTTTATCCAATAAGCAAATTAGTATTAATAATTGATGTACATGAATATAATATATTTAACTGCGTTAAGTTCCGCCATTCAATACACAATGTTTTGAATTCGGGAGTGGAGAACGGATTGTTTTGACATTAGGTTTTTTCTCTACCTATCCTACTATGCGGATATACGTTTTAGTCTAAAAAACATATATACTAGACTATCCGTTATTTACTGAGTGGTTGAAAGACAACGCATAGGCGAAGCTATTGGTCGTAGAAAACCCTAATTTAGCACCTAATTTCTTTGGAAAATGTAGGAAAGCAATACCATTTCTTTACGGGATTTTTTTATACAACGGAAGTTAACGAGTGTAGTGAAACGACAAGCTAATGACTTTTATATTTAAAAACGTATAAATATTGAAACGCAGCGGGATCCGCACCCGCGGCTCTTAGAAACCTTAGAAACCGCCCAAGACAAGGATAATTTTCCTTTCAATTTTGTTCATATCTTTCTTACAATATTCCCCTATATATATATATATATATATATATTACCCTTACAAAAAAATGCTCTGATTTTAATAATCAGTCCAATAGGTCGTGTGTTCGGTTCCCACCACTGTCACCATATAGCGGTAGCGAAAGTAAAATATTCGTAGAGAAAACTGGCGTTAAAAATAAATTCCGCGTAGTTTATCAAGTTAATCTGCATAGTAAACTATTTATAATTTATACAGACAACCAGTAACAAAATGCCAAACTCTTATAAAAACATAAATAAAGATTGAAACGCATTTTGCGTTGAAATTATTTTGTATAAATTAAAACAGATTTCAAGTTGTTTCATTAAATGATTAAGTAATTATATTTATTTAATTACTATTTTTTTCTTATAGCTAAGATAAGGTAAGCCGGTGAGAATTGATGGATTGGACATTTTATATGGATACTTCGCCACTACCATGAAGTAAGGACAAGCTCACGACTAAGCTCTGGTAGGAGAGCAAACTCTCCTATACGTTTTATTCATATCCTTATAATATTATATTTAACAACGAGATTTTACAGTTGACATTAGAAAAATACTGGCTTTAAATTTAAAACGTTGGTTTCTTTGAAGAAGTAAATGTATGTACAAAGCACGCGAACAAAGTGGCAGCACCTATCATTTGTACAACAATATACGTGGAGTTTATATTATTGATAAATCACTTAATTATTTAAATATTTTGTATTGTAATTACTTTTCTTTTTTATATCGCACTAGTGACATTTTTCTCTACTCTTCGCTTTCTGTAACAGTTGCGAAAAGGGTGAACTCATTTCAACTTAAAATATAATTGAATCTACAATCATTAAGTAAAGTGACATTAACCTCGAGGTTGTAGAAATTCTATAATTTCAAAAATCTTCTGCGTACAGGATAGACAGAGATAGCTTAGTGTTATTTCGCGACATTACATATCGGAGTACAACACCGCTCTTTGCCTTACTGCAATGGAGAAAAGAAAGAAATTTTAATATACTAGCTTTCCAAGTGAGAATTTAGTTCACGACTAGAAATGTTACTTTATAAAAAAAATGTAATATATAAATCTATGTAAATTTAAAAAAACCTTATATATTTTCACGTCTTCGTACAATTACCGTAAAACAATCAGAAAGCATGATGACGTAAACTGTAAAGGCTAGATGTTGCGCTCGCGCAGAAACCTTTCAGTTGACAGTCGAACCCCGAGAGTGGCAATGTGTGTTTGTGTGTTTTGTGCCAGCTAGTGATTATTTCTTATGTAAGCTATTATTTATTATATTTTTTTATTTATTTTAAATAGTTGAAACAAATATATTCGACTTATCCTCGAGGTATTATATGGAACTTAGTGATATGACACTCCGTTCTCCACATTTGGCCCGTGTTAAGATTTCTTATTGTTTTTATGTATACGTATTTTTTTGTATAAATAGTGACATCTCCGATTTTGTTTATTATATAGCAATATATATAGAATATTTTAAATATTTTTTAGTCTCTACATATCCCCACATCATGCTTAAGGTTTTTCTTCTATTCAAAATCAAATATTAGTTATGCATTATACGGGAGTTTAAAATAAACGAATAGTTCAAATACAAATTCTTTTTAGTAATCAAATCGACAATTACTAATTACAATTTCAGCATCTAACTTTAATTGACTAATAATTAATTTAAAAAAAAATCTATGAGTATATAGTTAATTAAAGCTTTCTTCATATAATTTTTTTACTATGAAAGTAATTAAAGCCATTTTATCGTGTAAAAACGACAAAATTCTAAGCTCCCATGATTTCTTAGAAAATATTCTAAAATAAATATATTTCTGTGATTTTGCCGTTTGAAGCCTTAATTATTAATTTAATACGAACTTGGTTGTCGTGTCGCAGTGGACCTGACTGAAACTGTAATCGCGATTGCTTGTGGCTTCGATCCAAACTTGTAAAAATAAAAATTAAATAAATATTCCAATTATTTCCATTTCCTGGCTGAGCAAGACCAACCGCGGCGTTGAGTTGCATCACTCAATTCACAATGTTGCAAACACTTTGTTGACTATTTAGTCAGAGAGAACCTCCCGCATAGCCTGATAAAGAAATATCTATGGCTATGCGAGTAAGTACGTGAAGCTGAATATTTGTTTTTAAAATGTTATTCACACACTTAGAAAATTTAAAAACATATATTTAGAAAACGTATAAAAATATGAACGCAGCGGGATTTGAACCCGCGCCTCTTGAACTGTTTTCAATTTTTGTACGTTTTCTAAATATGTATATATTTTTATATTAAACTTCTTATTTATTAATTGAGTTCTTGAATTCATCGCTATAATATTATATGTGAAAGTACGTAAATATTTTTTACATTAAATTTTAATTTAAAATTGAATTTAATCATTATAATTCAAACGGTCAAATAGATAAAGATTTACTTTACCATTTTTATAATTTATGTCTTTTAAACAACCGTGCCTTTTTAGTTTAATAAGCTACAATGAATAATCCAAAGCGTACGAGAAACTGACACATGAATCTGTCATTTGTAAATAGTGAAAGCTACATATAGCTAACTAAGCATCTATCTGAGCAAAGCTATCTAACTTAAATATTAATATATTCAAAAATATTCAAGATTTATATTTTATGTGTTTTTTTTTTGTAAAGGTATTATTATTTTTGTATTACACATTGTACATACATTATAAGTAGTATTTGTTGTTTTTGCTCTTCTTTTTACAAAATTAGCTAGTATTTGTCCTAGTCTGGGAAGAAAAAGTGCAAAGTCACTTTTCCCACTCAATATGTTAATCAAGAACTTAGTGTATAAAGAACACTGTGACTTACAATATTATAAAAAAAACATATTATACCCCGCTTTCTTTTTTAAATTTCCGAAATTTAATATAACCATTCTCACGAGTGGAAATCAAACATACGACACAAAAAAAAAATGTCCCACCACACTACGACGGTTAAAAAAACGTGTCATATTTTCATAAATGTATAAAATATATTATATGTTTTAATATATTGATGTTTCTACTACTTATGCCACTTTTTTGACTGACATTTTCTTACATTGCAGAACTATTCAAAGCTTTAATGATAGTCACATACAAAGCTATTCTAGTTTCTGATCTTATTAGATCAAAAGCTTTTACTAAATCATTCTGATATTTTAAACTACTTAATTATTGTGGTACAAAAGGAATAAGCTTGATAATATGTCATATATTTTCCAAGTATATACGTATAGTAATTAAGATATTAAGTCCAAATCAAAAATAGCATCACTTAATGACTGACAGACAACGAATAACCGAAACTAATTGGCGTAAAATGCTATAAAAAAATTTCATTTTGGTTCCTTGAAGTTTGTAGTATAATAGAGGACTTTTTAAAATTGATAGAAACAAATGTCAATACTGAGAAGAAAAAAAAAGTTATATTTACGTTTCATAATCCACATGCACAAAATTCGTCTATAATAGAAACCCACAATTATTATTAACTACAATAAAAAGTTCAAAATGACAAATAAAATTAATTAATAATATATAATTTTGTTTATACATTTCCTGCATTCTTATTAAATTGTATTAAAATGATCATTCAATAGAATCATTATACTGTTATTGTAAGTATTATTTAATTTCTACAAAATTATATTTAGTTAAGAAATATACAAATTAATAATTTTAAATTCCAAAAGAATAACCAGTTTTATGCTTTTTCCGTATAGCAGGTCAGGTCAGTCAGAGAAACACTAGTGTCAAGACACTCCGTTCACTACTTTTCGCTGGAAATCGAGACATTGTGAGATCACTAGCGGAACTTATCGCCGCGCCTTGTTTTATTAGAGCGGACAAATTAAATGAATTATAAAATAATTAACAGTCTGACTCAGTCGAGAATATACAACCTATAACCGCCGCGCTAGAGTAGGGCAATGCAAAAAATAATTAAAATTAATTATTCCTCCAAGCAGTCATCGAACCAACAACCGTCTGCTTACAGTTAGACGCTCTCCCGCTACGCAACAATGACCTCTGAATTCTAAATATATGTATAACTAGCAACCCGTTCACGGCTTTGTCTGCGTAAACTACACGACTAAAATGTTTCAGTATTTCACCCGCCCTCGTTCTCACTTAAATCACAAACTTTGCTAAAATGCATAATTTAAATAGCTTGTAACTTTTTTATAAACTGAAATGAACAATAAACGTTACATGACGTTTACCAAGATAAAATAGTCAAAACTGCATTTAAATCGGTTAAGCCGTTTCTGACTTCAGAAAGCGTACACATAGACAAACATATAAACAGACAAACAGAAAAGAATTTTAAAATCTTGTTTTATTTTGGGGTTACCCCAATTATATATATTTTTCATATATCTTCCACGTACAGACAGCGATCAGTTATATTTTTATTGTATAGGATGTATAGATAATAAAAATATTAGACCTTAAAGTAATATAGCTCTCTAGGTCACAGCGACCAACTCGTCGGCATACTTAACAAGTGTGACCAATTGTTTGTCTCGAGATAAACTTACTACGCAGTGTTAAAGTCATCAATTGGAGATCGCAAAAACTCATAAGTGTGACAACCGTAAAGCAATTATACCGTAGGGCTTTCACTCTTTCATATTGTATAATATATTTTTGTTTCTTATACTTTCACTGTACTATTGAATACAACAATAGTTGAATGTTTTGTTATTCTTGAATGGAAGAAAAGGCTAAGTTCTACATATATAGCTAGAAGCTTTCTAAGCTTATATATTTTTTTTATTATACTTCTTCTTTTTAGAAAACCTATACAAATTTGAAAGCGCTCCAACCAGCGTCTCTTGGAAATGGTCCAAGCACTCTGACCGCTAAGCCATACGTTCTATCCAACTTATAGCTAATTGATCAAGTTATCGTTTTATGTGATACTTTCAGATAGCTTCCTACGAACATGCTAACATAGAAATTTTGTATTGTAATAATAATTTCTAATTTTACTGACAAAAATAGGTACCGATTCAAAGCCAAAGCTTTAAACTCAGCTATGTTCAAATTTTATACGAAACTTTAAAAGATATATAAGCAAATTAATTTAAAACAGAAGTCAAATAGAATACATTTAAAATTATTTACTCACATTCCAACCAGGACACTGGCAAAGTGACATGGTATTAAACGAGTAAATTGTTAGTATGGTGAATGACAGCTTCTAACTGTATACACGATGATTGTGGGTTCCATTCTCACTCGGGGGAAGCTTAAATATACTATGATTGGTTACGAGTCCGATGCCCACTCGGGGCAATGATTATATTTTAAATATTTCCATTTCTCTACTCTGGTGATACGACAAAATGCAGCATTGCGACCGCCCCTCAACAAGCAGTATTTCGAGTTTGAGCGTAAAGTAAAAAACGGAGTGTTTTGACACTATATTTTCTCTGCCTACGCTATATATGCGGGATAAAGCGTGAAGCTGAAAAAAAACCAGTCTTAACAACGATAAAACCAGCACTATCTGTGAAAATATCATGAAAATAACTAATTACCTAAGTATTCTTCAAATGTCACCTTCGGTACTAATAATTTTGCCATTATAAATTTATTAGTTTTGACGTCAATTTCGCACATCTGGGACTTGTCTGCACGCGATGTTTGCTATGTTCTTAGTTGAGGGAATATTTATATTTACAATACTGTCGTAGGTGTTTCGTACAGTAGAGAAAGTTTTAGAACCACCATTAACTAGAATTTTCCAAAATAATTAATTCTTTTTTAGTTCATGAAAATTTATGATAAAAATTAGATCGGGAAATCATCTCACTGTAAACGCCATGCTTAGTTTTTTATACACACTAGGTGGAATTATCATATTTTAAATATTTTCATTTCCCAGTTATCTGGTTGGGTTCCGCCAGTCAACAGAAGTACTTGCGTTGAAATTCATCCTTCAACACTCATGTTCGTGATAAGTTCCAAATTCAAATTTTCAAATTCGTGTGGAAAGCGGAGTGTAATTGCACTCTATTCTCTCTGAGACAAAGCGTGCATCTGAATTATTATAAAAATTATTCTATATCTACCTTTTAAATATGCTAAAATCCCAATAAAAAGCCTTTCAAAGTTACCAAAATACATATACCTGTATACAATACTTACGTAGCAATTTGTTAGAAACCCTCTTGAATTGATTCAACAGCACTTCACTTTACTTCGTAAATGACTAAGGGGATATTGTAATATAATTGCTTTATTATATAAAGTATTTTCTCCATGATTCAACCATAGAAAAACAGAAAGGATACTTTCTCTAGTAACTGTATGACAAACATTTCTCGTAATGTGACTACATGACTATTTCTTAGCATAATTGTGTTAGACAATGTTTGTGGGTTCAAATCCCAAAGCTGCAGGTTTAAATTACGCGTAGGATACGATTTTTAATTTCGTAATTAATAAAGATATAAAATATACTGTTTTCTATATATTTAATACGATATTACTGTTTATTAGTTAGCATGGGTATGGGTCTGGGATCCCAGGTCCAGTGATAAAAAATTCAAATATTTCTTCATTTAATATAGGTGATTCAAAATGAACATTTAAATAAAAATAAATAAAACAAGTTTTCTTCGAAATAACAAAATACATAAATTTGGTGTATTCACCACACTTAGTTTTGTATTTACTACAAGAACTGCTAACGGAACTTGCAGGTACGCTATCATTATGGAGCCTTATTCTCAAGGAGGCAGGCAGGACTTATGTTTTTTAAACCTTTTACAAGTTCTGCAGAAGTTTATTTCCTAAGAAATACTACTACTATAATATAACCTTTATTATGCATATTATAAATGAAATATATATACATTTATAACCGCGAATTGCATATTCTTTCATACTAAGCTCATCATCTTTTGTCAAATGGCTCCCATTAATATTTCTTAAGAATTGAAATTACGACGAGTTATGGCATCATTTAATCTTTAATATTTACCTAAATATGGTAAAAAAGAACTTGGGGTCCAATATACCCGACTAATTAAATATATTTAAATGTTAACATTTTAGCACTTAGTCCGTTCTTTGGTTCACGATTATTACACATTTTGAAATAGAATGAAATCCGTGGTCACAGGTGGACTGACTACTGACACGAACTACTGTAAAGTGTTCGAAACGTCGGGTTTTAAAATGTATTTTCGAAATATTGGTAATATTATTGGAATATTATAAAAATAGTTTCATTTCAATTTTAACACTTTCTAATCGCGCAATTATAGTATATATACATTTTGATAAAAAAATATTTATTTATAATAAATGCGTTTCGCCTTTGAATTAAAAAGAGATCTATGTCAAATGTAAAAAAAGGTGAAGCCACTTGTAATTAATTCCAAAAAATGCTAATTTAAAACATACTTACAAGTTAACAGAGTGTAGCTTCAATCATTTAGTTCTCATTAAAGGTGTGATATGGATTTGAATAGGTTCTCTATTTACAAATAAGGCGGAAGATCAAAAACTGTTGTGCAATAGGCAGCGACTAACTGTAACGTGACGATGGAGAGTTCGACCGGTTTTTTTTTGTTTATTTCTAATATTAGATACGTTAGCTTAGGACGTCTTTGTATGAAACATTGATGGTTCGAGGTCTAGAACCACTAGACAGCTTCCAGAGCTGACTCTCGAATAGGCTACAAGCAACTGTATAGAACCCTCGATAATTTTTACAAACTCTGGAATAAGCCACCCTTAGGAATTGAATTTAAAAATATCCTTCCTTGGTAGCTAACTACTCTAAGAAGTAATTATACTGACCAAAGATCATGGGTCTAACTACACAGAACTTTACAAGAATAAGGACAAGCCCCGCTGCTGGTAAGACATTTTGCGGCGTTAAGTTGCGCTCTCACCACGGAATGTCTTGAATATGGAGAACGGAATGTCTTCATCTGTTAACCTAATACACTAGAATATATATATATATATATATATATATATATATATATATATATATATAATATATACTTATATATTTTTTAATCTGTATTCATAAATTAAATATAAAAGGCTGTTCACGTCAATTTTGTCAATCAAAATGTCAGTGTCAATTGTTAAGTTGGAAAGCTGTAAGCCACTTTTGTACTACATAGAACTTAAGTAATGTTAAATATACGTATGTAGGTATTTTTATTATATTTTACACTAACGGTTGCAAATACTTAGAAATGTGGTAGAAAATTGGAAAAAATCAAATATAAGAAGATTTGATGCTCAAAATAAATTTGAAAATTTGAATATTTATATTGTGATAGAAAATCTGAAATATTTAAATTTATATATATATAAGCTTTTAACTATAACAAAATACCGTTTTACAATAATAATCATTTAATTTCAGTTTTGCGACCCGCTATCGCGATGGCAACTATAGTGAATTCTACACAGGGTGTTTTGAAAACCACGTACGACTATTATTTATGGACGTTGTCGCTTTCTGGTAAGCTATTTACATATTATAAATTTTTCATAGTCATTTCTCTTCATAAAGTGTATAAATAGCGTTTTTAAATAGGTTACAAGTAGCGATGTTTGTTTTTTAATATTCCTTATTTCTCCCATTTTGCTGAGTTAACTATGGACACCAATAAAAATATATTTCAGTTATTTTAATTTCTTCTCTTGGGTGACTAGATAAAGCGTAGAAACACGCAATATCTTGGATTCGTGCGGAAACTAGAGAATGAAGTCTCCTTAACACTAGGTTCTCTCTGGCTACCTTGCTATGCGGAGTAATGTGTGAAGATGAATTAAACAGTACATACAAAGGCTCGAGTAGGAATTTAACCCCTCAAATATCACTTTCCAGTGAGAAACCATCCCACCACCACCACCACTTTGTGTCTATTTATTGCTTCCAGGACACCGCAGTTGACGTAATCTCTCTATATTAATTTGCCATATAATGTTCTATTAATTTTCTCCAAATTAACTTGTCAGCCATTTCATGCTTTTAATTCTCTATATTAAATTCAAACTCTTCACGTATTATTATATCGGTTTTTTTGTTCAATTATTAAGGCAACAATGGCATAATGGGGTTATAGTATAAAGTATATATTAAAAATAAATTACTAGAAATAAAGTAGGGAATTTAGTAATAAATATTTTATCATTAAAGTTATAGAAAGTGTTATACTTAGAATGCTATGAATTACATACTTAGAACGCTTCCAAAATTCGCGGGCTCGAATCCCGTTCAATTTTATATACGTTTTCTAAAAATGATTTTTATATCCGAAGTGTGTGAATAACACCTTAAAAATAAAGAAATATTTAATAAATAGCATTCTCACTTGCCAACCGATTATTCGTAGAAATAATCTTTGGGTAGCAGAAATTTGTAAAAATCTGTTGTGATAAGCGTACAAGCATCTGGACGGAGAACGTATGGCTTGGCGGTCAGGGCGCTAATATAATTTCAAAGAAGTGCAGGTTCGAATCCTACTACGTTTAAATATTTGTATGTTGAGTTACGTTACCCAAATTATGTCACCAAAATAAGCGAAAAGTGTAAGTGTAAAGTAAGTTACCACTAGTTCCTTTTTATTTAAACCTGAACTATGATTGCACGTTAATTGAATACCCGACGATATACATATGTTTTGTTTATAACACTATTTTCTTTTAAATACTAAGACTCCTTTGACTAAGTCATAAAGAAAGGTTATTGTACAACTCTCATAATAAATAATAACATGGTATTATCGGCATACGACCGTTGAGTTATAACGACGATATTACATGTCTCGCTTACATAACACTTTATTACTCAGTAGATATGCTCTAAGATAATATTATTTTAATAAACACATTTAGTAAGTCAACAAATCAATAAAAAAAAATTGAGGTATAAGTTATATATAAAGTAAACATCGATTTAATATTGAATTCAAAAAAGTTACAGCTTGTTGCTATATTTTAGCAGATTAGTTAGAGATAACCTAAACTCAAGACTTTCCGTAATAGGTGTATGTATGTGTGTTGAGAGGCGTAGTCAACGCCGCATTGACATAACAGATCGGAGAAATCCATATAAATTTAAATATTATCGTTCACTCGAATGGGAACTGAACCTACAACTAATTGCGTTTACAGCCGAAGGTTATCCCAGTATGTACACAATTGCTTAATATTCCTTTAGAAACGGCATAAGTGGCGGGTGAAAACTAGTATTAAATAAGATCTGACCTAACAAAAAAATATTTGTTACAGATAAAAGAACAGAAGGATGGCCGTTAGTAGATTCGCCTACACCGACACTTATTTACACGTTAATTTACCTATTCCTAGTGTGGATTGGACCTAAACTCATGAAGGACAGGCGCCCTTTTCAACTTAGTTGGCTACTAGTGCCCTATAATTTGGCCATGGCAGCTCTAAACGCGTTTATAGCAGTACGTTTACTAACAGCGTCGTTTAGACTTCGATACAGCTATATTTGTGAACCGTGTCGCCAGAAGTATGATGCGGATGAAATGCAAGTAAGTACATAGAGTTTATTTTTATTAAATAAGGCCAAGTTTCTCTCTCTTCCTATCCTACTTTTACGGAATAAAGCGTGAAGTTGTAAATATAATCAAAATCAAAATATTCTTTATTCAAATATGGTATATAAAAAGCGTCTTAGAATCGTCAATTAACATAAAATATCAGTACCGTCAGTCCTAGAGGAAGCTACCTCCGGCTATATGTAAAATAGTCTCGCAATTCTAACGTTATCCACTTTTTAGCGTTCGATTTGCTTCAAAATATACACACGTATACGAATGCGAATAGTGATATCCTTGCCAGGATGACCAGGATAGCGAGATACGTTATTATTTGCTTGTTACACGTTACATTATATAATTATATTTCTATATATATATATATTTATATATATATAATAGAAAGCGAATTGATTAGGAAATATCTGAGATCAGTGAATGACTCTATCATTTGTCACCGATAATCACGCTACATTGACCCTGTTTTAACAAAATCGTTACTATTAATCTCCACAGTTGCTATGAAAAATGACTTCATTTATTGTTTTTGATATTGAGGCTTGTTTTACTGGTTCTTTTACCAGCTACTAGTTGATGCTTGCAACTTTCATTTATCAGCTTTGTTTTGATCGATTATGGTTTCTTATCAGATTTTTAAGTTAAAGCTAATGTAAAATGTGTTAAAATTGAGAACTTAATCGTTTTATATGTTTAATGTGAATCTGCATTTATTTTCCAAGAAAGGTAGTAAAATTATACCGATATTTGCTCATTTAGAGATAAACCTACCTATGAGATAATACTAACTGGATTAGGAAAAAAAATGCTTTTTATTTAAAAAATATATCTATTTGCATATTTTTATTGAAATATAAAACCAAATAATTATATTTTTCTTTTATGTGTATGTTTTGTAAAGCACAACAGGTCTTAGGTCCAATAGCGTACAACTGTATCTCGAATGAATGAATGAATACCACAATGAATGTCCAACATTTTAAGTTCATCAAGCAAACAAAAATCTGAAATATTCCTCTTTTTGGCACTAATCCCAGCCTAGCCAGGATCTGCCTTCCTACTTAATCGCCTCCAACTTGCACAATCTTTGACATCCTCAGTCCATCCATTGCCTCCACATGCAGCCATCGCTTCCTTGAGCGTCCGGGGGGTCTAGCTCCAGGGACAGATGTATCAAGGAATATTCTTCCGATATAGTTCTCAGGTCGGCATGCAAAATGGCCATACCATCTTCGGTGACGCTCTTGGTGCTTGTCCGCTACATGACGGACTCTAAGACTACCTCAATGAATCTTGAATATAACCTAGAAAATAATTAATGTTATTAAAAATGAAAAGAGCCGCGAGGCAAGTTGTAGTTAAGGGAAAATAAACAGTAATGCTAACTTTCATATACCCTGCTCCTAACTTCAAATATATGATTAGAAACCATTAGTAATACCTTATCTCTATACTTGCATCAAAATGAAGTCTTTGGTTGCATTTCGAATTGTGAATTCCATCTTGATTAAAATCTATTGGAAATCTTGTATGCTTTAACAGAAGGATATTGTATAAATCCATCGTTATCGTGGCGCAGTGTGACAGCGTCTGACTGTATACGCAAGGGGTTGCGGGTTAGATTCACACTCTGGGAAATGATTATATTTTAATTTTTATAATTTCTCCGCTCTGGTGATAAATTGAAGCGCTGCGTTGAATTCCGCCACGTAATGCGCAATGTATCGGGTTCGGGCGGAAAGTGGAGAACGAAGTGTCATGACACTAAATACTTTCTGTCTAATAAGACCTTTGATTTTCGCGATTATTACACATTTTGAAATTAAACTATTTTTAACTGGATTAATCGAGTATATTTTTGACTCTACTGCTATCTGTCTGTGACCACGGATGCTGTAAAATGTTCGAAACGCCAGGTTTCTAAAATATATTTTCGAATACCAAAAATAATCGCGATTAATTCAGTTAAAAATAGTTTCAATTTAAAATTGTCTCTGTCTACAAAAAAGGAAAAGGGTACAGCTGGAAAATATTTATATTTAAAGTTTCTTTTAATCATTTTATGTTTTAATCTTGAGTTTTATACCTTGAGAGAAGAAAAGATAGAATGCATAACAAAAATATTACGATATACTGCTTGCCGCTTTCCATTTGTAAATACACACTGTATTTATATGTGTAATTTTACAGTACATTTAAAAAATCGCAATCATCATGAAGGTAGAATTTACAGATACAGCCATGGTGGCGCAGTGGGACGGCGTCTGAAAACACACCTGGTTGTGGGTTTAATTCTCACTCAGGGGAATAATTATACTTAAAATATTTTCATTTCTCCGCTCTGGTACCTAAAATAAAGCATGGCGTAAAGTTTCGCCACTTAACAAGCAATGTCTCGATTTCGAGCGCAAAGTGAAGCTCGAAGTTTTTTGACACTAGATTCTCTATGCATACTATGCTATGCGATGCTACTTCCTGAGTATTTCTTTTAGCTACACCCGTCTTTCACGTATAACCGCTTTATTATAGCGAGGTAGTCAACGGCTTCGTGTTATTACAGCCCGTTCTCCGCTTTCCGAATCCTCGAATTTAAGATATAGCGTGCAGAATGGCAGAGCTCAACACCGTTTTTTTTCTTATCAGAAGAGCAGGGATAAAAAAAATACTTGATTCCCCCTAGTGGAGATTGAACTAAAAACTATTGCGATTGCAGTCTGGCGTTGTCCCACTGTGCCGCGACGGCGATATTTTTGTATATTTTACGATTATAATGTCTAAATAAATTTTGCAGATAGCAAACGCTGTATGGTGGTACTATTTTTCGAAGCTTCTCGAGTTCTGCGACACATTCTTCTTCATCCTGAGGAAGAAAGATGAGCAGCTAACTTTCTTACATGTCTATCATCACTCGACCATGTTTGGATTTTGGTGGATTGGCATCAAATGGGTGCCTAGTGGGTCAAGTAAGTCTTTATGCTTTCCTACGAGGCTCGTTGACGCGTAAATACAGCGTTGCCTTAGCAACGTCTATGTCAATTTATTCAAAATTGTGAGTCAAATAAGTGATGTGTAATATTTAATTCATAATTATGATAAATATTAACTAATACATATAATATATTAACATTTAATATAGCCTTGAATTGACCCTAGTGTATATTTAAAAAAAGTGATACAATGAAACTGAAATTCGTTCTGTCCCGTTAATAATATATTGACAGTATTTTAAAGAGCGTCCTAATACAAGATTATCTTTGACTACAATTTTTAATATTATGAAAAAGGTTACTTTCAAGTAATGCTGTAAGCCATAAAATAAAATATTTTACTGTACCATATGGAAGCAATTTTAATTACACGTTACTTAAAATATTTTTAATAAGCTCTTGATTATGATTTTAATTAAGTTGAAATGATTATATAACGTTTGGCAAAGATAGCAAAAGCAAACGATAACTTAACCCAATATAATTTTAATTATTACGCTGGCAAAATATTTCTGTTTGATGTAAAGGAAAATTTGTAATTTTGCCTGTTTTTCTTGTGTTTTTAATTCTCATCGTATATAGTAAAAAGTTTTGATAAAAAAGTATGTAATAAAGTTAGACAGAATTTATAACAAAAAATTAAAATATATAAAGCATAATACCACTGCATAGTTTGACATCGTGTTGCTCTAAACAGGATTGGTTTTGGGTTCGATTCCCAGCCGGAAGAATCATAGTGATTCTTGTTATGTTATTTTGATTTATCCGCTCTGGTAACACAGAAAGCGAGTTTAAACATTTAAATTAAAAAAAATATTTTCAAATTATTAATATTAGTAATTCACGAAACGATTTAAATCAAAATTAATCATTTCCTCTTTATATCTCTTGAATCTAGTGTATCCAATAATGAAGTATTTTTTACCTTTTATTAAATATGAAAAAAAAACACCCTATCGAAAGAAGCTCCTATTTTTTCCAAATGGCGCCCAATGTCAAATCTATTTTGATATTTTTGAACTAGACAGATGTAGAATATATGTGAACAAGCCATGGAGCGATACACCTCCAAAGAACGTGGAATAATCGTGTCTATTTTCTTGCGTAACAATTCGCCTGTGCTGTTGGCGCAGAGCGAATTCTGTCGCCGATACCACACGAGTCGCTGCTAAGAGTGGCCGGCCCCGAAGCGCCCGTTCAGCTGAGAATATCGCCGCTGTTGCCGAGGATGTCGAGCTGTCACCAGAATGGGATAGTGTCAGTGATCAGACACCGTGCCTCGCTATTAGTCATCAGCCGGTCGTCCTTAAGGCGAATTTTGCTCAAAGACCTGCGCATGTTGACGAGTGATGCACGAGGAGTCATTAAATCCACTCAAAGTGACTGTTAACGCTGGAGGAGTCATCGGGCCATTTTTTTTCGAGGACTCCGCTGGTCACAAGCAACAGTGGACGGTGCGTGCTATAGGGCCATGTTAACGGAGTTTTGTCTGCCGCAATCAAACGAATTAGGACTGGAGGACATGTGATTCTAATAGGATGGATGCTCCATCCGGCACACACTGCGCAAGCCACAACCAATATTCTGAAGGCGGCGTCCCTGGGTCGCCTTGTCTCTCACTTTGGCGATTTGCACTGGCCCGCATGATCGCCCGATTTAAACGTTACAGACATTTTTGTGGGTTTTTTGATGTCACGTGTTCACGTGAATAAGCCCGAGACCCTGAAAGTCAAAAATAAGCTTAATGAAAAAACACAATCGAAGGCTTTCATTTTAAAAAAAAATTTGAGTCTAACAATATCAGATGACTTCTCAATTTCTATTCTATGACTTCTGTCAACAAATAAAAGGTGGCCAATGCCCACCTTTTATTATATTCCCCACCGTACGTTAAAGATCATTTAAAATTTTTTGGACGGCTCTCATTCCCGAATCTTTCGTTCCGATCGCAATCCTATATTGAAAATTCCTATTCATTCCTCTTCTTTTTATAGTAATTTATTTACCTTCACAGCGTGTCGATTGTGGAAAACTCCTTTACCTTAAATTTTAGAAATTATAAACTTTAATAATTTTTAAGAATCGTTTCAAGAAGCACTTCCTTCTTCATGTCTTTGACATTTATGATTGTGTATTTTTTGTATATAGATTTTATATATGTATGTATGCGTGTATGTCTATATGTATGTAAGTCTACATGTATCTATATTTATATATATATGTACCAATATATATATAAATATAGATCTTAGTACATCTTACGAATAATTTATTAAGTTTGTTGTTTGTGCAACTATCCCATTCTTAATTTGCTATTTCCTATGCCTTAAGGTTGTCTGGAAGAAATCGCTACTTTAGCGAGAAGGCAGCCTATTGCACACAATACGAGTATTCTTGTACATTGTATATTCTTTCGTTTCTTTTTTCATTTTGCATGTTTTTATTTAATTTATTTTCTGTTTTTCTTTCTATTTGTGGATGTAGAATTGAGAGTTTCTATCATTATTATTATTATTTTGCTGTTAAAGCCTGAACTACGGTAAATACAAAGATGTTTCAGTAAAACCATTATGATTTATCAACTTTTATGATAAAAGTCTGAACTGAGGTTACACATTTTGGACTTATTCCACAGCATAAATTAGGCTTTACTACTTGATTAGTTCAATTGTTTATTGGTATCTTCAAGGTATATTAACCTTTTATTTCTAGCATTCCTTCCGGCAATGGTCAACAGCGGCATCCACGTGCTTATGTACACTTACTACGGCCTTTCTGTATTCGGTCCTACGGTCAGCCAATATTTGTGGTGGAAGAAGTATTTGACTATCCTACAATTGGTGAGTTTAAATTTGTTTTCTTCTTTAAATATTAGTGTAATGATAGAAAAAAATATAAATTTAGCTTCACGCTATTTCCCGCATAGCCGAATAGTCCAAAGTCTCGGTTCTCCATCTCTCATCCGAATTAGAGACATTCTGTGTAGAGCGGCGGATCTCAACACCGCGCTTCATCTTGTACACCAGAGCAGATAAAAATAATTAAATTATGATGTATCCGCCAAGTGGGAATTTAACTCACAACCAATCGCTATAAGAATCAGACGCGGTCCTCTGGCTCTTATAAATAGAAATGATATTACGAAAATAAAATCATCACTATATTAATATATTTCACAAAGTTTAAATGATATTTTTTGAATTTAAAGTCATTGAATTCATTCATTCCTGCTCATTACAAAAAATCTTCTTACTTCCAGTTACTCTTAAGTATATTTTAAGCTTTCATTTTCATCAAACAAAACTATAAAATTTAGAACTTACAAGGTTTTCGTAGAACAGTTAAATAGTCTCAATTTTTTTGGATATATGAAACTGCACTATTCATATTTTCAATATAACAAGAATTATTAGAATGTGATTATAACTTTTTTCCAGATGTATAAAATAAAATGTATTTAACTTATAAGCGTGGCCATCATGGCACAGTGGGACAGCGTCTGACTGTAACCACGATTGGTTACACATTCGATTCCCACTCGGTAGAATGATCACAATTTAATTAATTATTTTCATTTCGCCGCTCAAATGAACAAGTAAAAGCACGACATTGTTGTTCAGGCAATCAACACACAATGCCTAGATTTCGGTAGCAAAAGTGTGAAGTTTATTAGCCAGATTTGCCCAAATAAAAACTAGACTATATAAAACTATTTTTAAATGAATTTACCTATTTATAATTAATTATTTTATTACTTAACAGATCCAGTTCACTTGTGCTCTAATACTTGGCGTGAATGGCATTAGAACCGGTTGCGAGTTTCCGCTTTGGATGCACTACGTACTCATTATATATATGATCTCCTTTATTGTACTCTTCGGTAACTTTTATATGAAGGCTTATATCGCTAAGGTATGTAACCAAATTGTTTAAATCATTTATTTATTTGACATATTTATTATTAGTTTTTTTTTTTATTATTATTTTTAAGTTAGCTATACGGTTTATTTACTGTTTTAATTTAATGCGTTTTATATTTATTGTGTACATAGTATATTATCTAAATGTTATACTTTGAGAAACCCCTACCCTACAATAACTAAATATTTACAAATCGGTCAGTAAGTGACAAACTATGTAATGTTAACTAAAACGCATTTGCACCTGCTACCTTCGCTTTTATCATCTAAGCTGAGCAAGGTAATTTAAAAAAAAAAAACATTTTTAAAAAACAAAAATTTCAACGCAGTGGGCTTCGAACCGGCGCCACTTGAAAACCGTCCAATTTCGAACGGTTTTTAGTTTTTAATCATCTACTATCACATACACAAGATATCTACAATAAATGTTATATAACGTAATGAGTGAAAGTTTATATGTAACGGCAGCTGCAGCCGGTTTTATTACGTGTAATACTTTCATACCAACATCCGTGGTGATCTCGACTGACACGGTCAAGTTAATGAATTTCGCACAGGTATTATGAATGAGATTTGAGCTGTACGTCCCGTAGTGGATTAGTGGAGCTGTGTTTGATTGAAGGTTCGATTTCCGTTTGATGAACTGTTTGTAAAAGGCTAATGATGACTATGAACTCATTGTAAAACTCTATTGGAATGGAGCAACTGTTGAATTTCTCACCGGTTCTTCACAGCATAACTGCCTTCTGAGCCGGTGTTAGCTTCCGCTAGGACTGACAATGCTGACATTTTATGTTTGACCGACTGTTAATATATGTATAAATATATATATATATATATATATATATATATAAACAGAGATTAACTATTAATATATTTAATATATTTTCATTGTCTTCGCGTATTTATTTAAATGAGATCCATCAGTGATAATTACTTCAAATTACATGAAACAAGATAAATACAATTTAAGACTTTAAACTAAATGCATTATCTTTAAAGATATAATAATAAACAAATTTATGTCTCACAAACAAGCATATTTCGTTTACAATTCATTGATTTAATTAATTCACATTAAAAACTGAGTACAATGTGAATTTTAACTTATCTAAGACAAATCGTGACAAAAAACCCTTCTTGTAAAAATAACCGGTTAAAATAGTTTAATTACAAAATGTGTACAAATCGCGAAAAACAGTGATCTGTTTAATAACATAAGGAATGTTATATATGAGTTTTGTAAAAATTATAAAAATTATAATTATTTACATTCTTATGTAATATTATTCATTACCGCTTATTCTCAAGTGAAAGTTGGTTATTTAATTTAATTATATCTTGGTTATGGTTATCAGGCAGTATAATTAGTTGATATTAAAAATAGATCAATCTCGCTATATACTGACTACTGTTTTCTTGTATATTAATTAATTTTTAAAATTGTAATTAAGATAATTATTTTGAACTTAACTTAATACTAAAGAAAAGTTTAAAATTAAAGGAGCTTAAATTTAACTAGTTTTTATAATTACTAGCTACCTGCTCGCGACTTTGCCTGCGTAAACTACACGACTAAACTATTTATTTCATGTAAATCACAAGCTTTGCTTAAATTTATAATTAAAATTATTGTAACATGTTTATTTATGAACCGGTTGAAATTAAATAAACACTAAATGTTTAGGGAAGTTTACCACAATACGAAATCCCGAAAGTCATTTCTGAAATTAGCTTGCACAAACGCACATAAAAACGAAAAGTGAAATTAAATGTTTTGGTTTCTATTTTATTTATAAATAACTACCACTAATATTTTTTTTTTATATCTTCTTTATACAGACAAGATTTTAATATTTATTTATTTAAATTGTCATAAACATTAGAATCGGCTTCGTAAACTGCCCACAATTACAATTACTTGCTTGACCTTTTTCCTATTAACCTATAAAGAGACACTTCGTGTTGGATGAATTCAATACTCTCAATAGCATATTTATTTAAATATATAAGAAAAGAACTTCATTTAATCTTTCCATTTCACGTTATAAATCATAAGAGTAAAAATTAAAAAAGCTTTAACATTATAATAGTTACACCACAATAAAATCTATGGCTTTCAAGATTTTTACACATTTTGAAATGAAACTATTTTTAACCGCATTAATCACGTATATTATTGGTTTTCGATAATATATTTTAGATTCCCGACGTTTCAAACACTTTACAGTAGTCGGTGGACACAGGTAGACTGAGGTGGCATTCGTCTGTCAATTGTTACAATTATTATATCAAACTACCTCCAAAAATTTCTCCTCGATTAATCCGGTTAAAAATACTTACGTCATTTATTCAGATCATATCTATTTTAGTAACATCTAGAAGCATTTTATATTAACACACTTTTATTAGCTTTAACTTAATTGTGGGGTTCAATTCAATTGAAAACTTGCACAAGTGTCCGGATCTGATGACAACATAATAATAAAAAGATATTTTAAAACACTTTTAGAAAACGTATAATAAATTATAAAACGCATTGGCTTAGCGGTCAGAGCGCTTGAACGAGGTTTCCAAGAGTCGCGGGTTGGAATTACGCTGCGTTAAAAAGTTATAGGTTTTCTAAAAAAAATTTTAATTTTCCTAAGTGTGTGAATAACACTTTACAAGTGTTCAATAAGGATATCTTCAATTTTCAACATAATATAATGCAATGATTAGTTCTATGTTCAGGCATATAAAATATAATGAACTATTATGTGAGACTGACGCTTGTACCAAGTACTCTACGCCTGTGTCAGTACTCGTCAGGTTCTCACTCGCGGAAAGGGCTTAAAATTTGTTAGCTATGAGCTTTATAAATATTAATATATTAATTGATACTTAATATATTAATCAAAGCCTGGTTCTGCTTTTTTAAGGACGATCACAATTACTACAAAATATTCTCAAATCTTTTTTGCCTTTTGAAATGCCTTTTACGCAGACCGCTCATGCGCAAGACACACTAAAATCTATTTTAAGTCTTTTAAAAAGGATTTATTATTATTACAACAATTCTAAATCATGTATTTTTTTGTTACAGGGTAGCAAATGTATGGAAGTGAGATATGGCCAGTGCTTAGACGACGAGGAGACGATTCGTAAAAGAAAATTAAAATCTCAATAAATTGTGCACGTTAATTATTTATTTCTATAGAATAATTATTCTTTTAAACACATATATTAAGTAATTATAAATAATTTATATAATGGATAATAAAGTTGTTGGGATATTATGTAAGGTTACTTTCTTTTTAAAACACCTATTCTTGAAGCGTATCTTGTTTTATTAGCTTGGGCCACTTAGTTTGTTTCCTCGATAGTTCTTTGGTGCAGCGGTTGCGTCAAATTATTAATACAAGAGTTCTAGATTAGATTTTTGTTCGTAATATAAATTAAATAATATTACATACAATCTTTTTTACTCATTTTTTCCAGCAATATTTGTAACTTAATACCCCTTCCCACTAAAAGAGCCGTCACGCTGAATAACTTTGTTAAGGCGTAAATTCCTTATACTTATCTCATCTATTATGGTTCTATATCAGATATTCCACTCTTTAAAATCAATTATAGCCTAAGTGCCACCCAAGCTTAAAAGCTATACAAAAAAAAAACATTTAAATCAGTCAAGTATTCCGACGATACGCATGTGCCAAAATCCTTTTACACAATCCTTTTTACAGTAATTTATTATAGTATATATAGGAGTCAATACACGAGATGGTTGTGAGTTTGATACCAATTGGTGGTAACATTTATATTATTTTCACTTACCCGCTCTGCTAATACAGAAAATATTTTAAAGTATATAATAATCTGGCAGCTTCACGCTTTTTCCTGTATAGCTTACCTACCTACCCTAGACAGAGAGAACCTACTGTCCAAAAACTCCGCTTTCACACTGAATTTGAGACATTGCATTCTAAATTCCAGTGCATGCCACACTTATACGAACGGGATGGTAAAAAAATATAATCAGTCCTCCGAGTAGAGATCGAATTTAATACCATCACACACACACTGAGATACTATTGATGGCGATTGGATTGAGCATGATTGATTGATTATTGAAAAAATATTCTAGAATAAAAAAATGCCATTAACTTTGTCACTTTATAATATAGGCAACTAAATAATTATAGTATATTTCAAAACAAATAATAATCAGATATCCAAAAACAGAACAAAATAATAAAATAAAAATACAATTGGTTTCGTATTTTGTTTGGGATATTCCTTTCATATTTTCTTCTCAGTAAGTGATTCCTTTAACTAATCTAATTCTATGATACGATATTGAAATTTAAAAAGACGATGGTCTTAAATTTTATTTAATATTAGCCTATAAATTATGTATTGTTTTTTGTTTTCAACTTCATGCCTATGACTTTTTTCTGCGTAGAGGCAGAGAGAATTTAGTTAAAACACTCTGTTCTCCACTTTCCATCCGAATTCGAGACATGCGTGCGTGCATGCGTGTTGATTGGTGGAACCTAACGCCACGTTCCATTGGCAACGCTGAGAAATGGAAACAATTTAAATATAATAATTGTTATAATTGGGAATCGAACCCAAAATTGCGTCAGGCAAAGTCAGACTCTTTATAATAATATTTTTTTAAATGATACTTACTAAATTCGTTTCTTATTTCACAGTGAGCCAGGAATGTATACATAAATCATAATTCAAATTCAAAATATCCTTTATTCATATACGAGTAGACTTTTGGATCATCGAAGGAACATAAAGCTAGGCTCGGAAGGCAGTTCTGCTGAGAAGATCCGGCAAGAAACTCACCAGTAGCTCTTTTTAAATACAAAAGCTTCAATTTCATCATTAAATACAGTGGTACTAACCTACACCAAACATAAATCATATTTCTTCCACATATTTTTATTTTTTAAATATTCCTCTACAGAGTAATAAGGTTTACATATTAATTAAATTATTAACTTTTTTTTTAAAAGTGTTATTCACACACTTAGGAAATTGAAAACCATATATTTAGAAAACGTATAAAATCCCGCTGCGTTATAATTTTTATACGTTTTCTAATTATATATTTTTCAATTTGCTAAGTGTGTGAATAGCACTTTTAAAAAACAAAATTAATGATTTTCTGTAAATAAACTTTGAATTCCAATACTCAACACACCATGTGTCAAATGTCGAGAATGCAGTATGTTAATAGTAGGTTTTCTCCGCCTACCCAATTCAACGGAAAAATGCGTGAAGTTGAAAAAAAACCAAATTGACTTAAAAACAAACTTAGTTTTCAATTATGCCTTTATTAAGGTAATAATTAAGAATATAATATTACATTTGTTGGCATTGCGCCCGAGCCATGTAAGCCACTTTCTGAGCGCGCTGTACTACTTCGGGGCAACGTTTGCGTCTCACCATTTTGCAATCTTGGAAGTACCCTTCGTTCCTAGGAAACCCGTTGCTCCCATCGCTGAATGTGACAAGGCCTGAAATTAGATGTTATGAATTCATTTAATTGTTTTAGTATGGAATATGATTTGTCAGCATATGCTATATTGTGATTTATATTGTGCGTAAATATATTATGTAAAAAACATTAATAAGCGCGAGAAAAAACGAGAAGCTGTAAAAATATACGTATACTTATAAAACCATTAATAACCAACAAGGTTACAAAAATTGTGTTCAATGAAAAAAAAATGAGAAAATCATAATTCAAATATATTATTCGCAATTCGAACGAAAATACAAATAAAAGTATACCAAGATATGCCAATAAATACAAGTTTTATTTTTTTTTTTAAAAAAAACCAAATTGACTTAAAAACAAACTTAGTTTTCAATTATGCCTTTATTAAGTTAATAATTAAGAATATAATATTACATTTGTTGGCATTGCGCCCGAGCCATGTAAGCCACTTTCTGAGCGCGCTGTACTACTTCGGGGCAACGTTTGCGTCTCACCATTTTGCAATCTTGGAAGTACCCTTCGTTCCTAGGAAACCCGTTGCTCCCATCGCTGAATGTGACAAGGCCTGAAATTAGATGTTATGAATTTATTTAATTGTTTTAGTATGGAATATGATTTGTCAGCATATGCTATATTGTGATTTATATTGTGCATAAATATATTATGTAAAAAACATTAATAAGCGCGAGAAAAAACGAGAAGCTGTAAAAATATACGTATACTTATAAAACCATTAATAACCAACAAGGTTACAAAAATTGTGTTCAATGAAAAAAAAAATGAGAAAATCATAATTCAAATATATTTTTCGCAATTCGAACGAAAATACAAATAAAAGTATACCAAGATATGCCAATATATACAAGTTTTAAGAAAAATCTTATATATATATATACCGAGTATATATATATATTTATGGATTAGATATTTCTTTGCATATACTAGGGTACGCAGATAATGTAAAGTTATATCTCTCCGTCCTTTACTATCCTTGCATTCAACACGACCTGATAATCCTATACCGAATACTTATAAAAAACCTGGAATAAAAAAAAAACAATATTATTCGAACCATCTCGTTTTAACAACTGACACTCTAACCAATTTAACCATAATAACATCCTAACCTACATCCTATAAAAATAAAAATATGACTAAAAGCAGTTATTTTGCTACATATTTTTTTTTTACATATTTTTAGAAACAGCCTGTTAGGTGGCCTGCAGGTATGATCACTTACGCGCTTTCATTGCGTTCAGTCATTAATACTTCACGCCATAACCGCGCCGCACGGTGTAATACGCGTTGCCACGCAACGAGTATGTCCCTTTATACAAAAGTGTAAGTGAAACACAAAGTACACGTAATATTTATTGTAATAATTTGATGGATTACTAATGCACCATTTTTTCACTCCTTGTAAATATAAACTTTAAATATGCAAAATTACATATTCATCTATACTTGTGCAGTTAGTTTGCTTTGCCAATCGAATCTGCAAAGAACTTGCTCAGGTAGTTTCGGCCAGTCGAGAGGATGAGCGTTGAAAGAATTGTAAGAATTGTAACTTAGAACCCTTCTAAAGTTTTTGAAATTCCCTTAAATCTTTCTCTCTCCACCTACCTTCCTTAAAGAATAAAAAGACGATTAAATATTTTATTAAGTAACATCTTTGCGATATATGGATATTAAAAGTACTGCCAACATTTAACTGACGACCAAGAGTGTAATATTTTCTGTGACAGAAGCCCCCGCTTTGTCTTATTAGAGCTAGCATATGACAAAAATATATTTGCTCTTAATAGAACCTACAACGATCGTGTTTACATACAAATGCTGTCTTACTATCTCACGACGGCCTTAATTTAATCATATTCATAACTTATGAATAATACATTAGTAATAAATTATCTTTTTAAATTTTTGTCCATTCTTAACACAAACTTTCTACTGTACGAATACAAATTCCCATATAATATTCATTTTATGACTTTTTTAAATTAAGCAACTTTACACGTTTTCTCGAGAAGCAGTTTAGTCAGAGAGAGCCTATTGTCGGGTCACCCGGTTCTCTACTTTGCGCCCGAAATTGAGGTATTTCGTCTTATGTGGTGGAACTCAATGCCGTGCTTTGTCTTAGATACCAGAGCGGCAAAATGAAAATATATTTAGAAAAGAAGTTCGCGGGTTTAAATTTTTATACGTCTTCTAAAATATGCATTTCAATTTCCGAAGTGTGTGATGAACACCTTAAAATGAAATAAATATCTGATAAATAGCATTCTCTCTTGCCAAACGATTGTTCGTAGAATAATCTGTGGGTAGCAGATATTTGTAAAAAATTACCTACAAAGATATGCTAACAACAAAATAAGTCATAATAAGTGTATAAGATTTTCGACCAGAACGCTTGGATGGTTTCCAATAGGTGCGGATTTGAATCGTTTCGAATGTTTTATACATTTTCTAAATATGCTTTTCAATTTCCTGCACTTTAAAGTAATGTGTAATGAACTCTTTCAAATGTAAAAAGTATTTAAAAAGAAAATATTTTACAAATAATCATTTCCCCCCAAGTGGGAATCGCACCCACAATCGCGTTTAAAGTTAAGCGCGGTCGCACTTCACCAAGACGGCTACGAAGGCAGATGCGCCATGACGGTTCTTAATTTTTTTAGTTACATATCATTTTTTATTTATTTTCCTTTATGGATAATTTACTTATTGGAAAATGGTGCAATAACGACTAAATTACATTAAACTTCTTAAATCTAGTTACGTGGAGTGACATGCACAGTGCGCATATTTAAGCTAAAAATTCCCGAAATACACGAGCTGGAATTCTGCATCGTTTAAAGTGTGTTGACAATTTAAAATATACTAAAAAGAGCAGCTTGATATTTTTTTCACATAGCATTGTAGATAGAGAAATTCTATTTTTAAAACACTTCATTCACTGCTTGAAATTCGAGACACGCCCCACTATGCCTTATCAAAGAGTCAAAGTGAAAATAATTTAAAGACATTTATTCTCTTGAGTAGGAATTGAACACACAATCATCGTTTTTACAGACAGACGTTGTCCCACTCCACCACAATGGCCTTAAATAAATTGATCATCCAATCACCTAGTCCCCACACACGTCCGCCGCGAAACTCTCCTTCGAACTTCATTCCATCCGCCCGCCAGAAGACGCCGTGCCCGTGAAACCAGCCTTGCATGAATTCGCCTTCATATCTGTTCAAAATAACGAAATATTTTATTATTTATTATATATATATTAAAAAAAATATTCTATACATAATAGGCACGTCGTGATGATTGAACAAAAATCTTATTTTCATATAAATTACAAGGCTATGTGATCTTATTGCGTTTATAATAAATAATAAAAAATAACCACTAAAATTGCGGTGTTGAGTTCCGTCTCTCAATACGCAACGTCTCGATTTCAGGCGGCAAGTGGAGAGTAGAGTGTCTTGACACTAAGTTCTCTCATATTTTTACAGTGTGTATTAATATATAATATATTATATTTTATATGTGTAAATGTTCTATTGTGCACTGCCTACCGCCACTTTATACAACTGCAATATCTAAAGGTTACCTGAAAGAGATCGCTTGAAGCGTTAAGACTGTTTAATTACTTACTTACTGTACATTTTGTTTTATTTCTTTGTAAATAATATTATATGTGTGTACTATAAAGTATATTTGTATTGTATTGTCTTGTTTTATCTCTGACTACCCTGATATGCGGGTAAAAGCGTGTAGAACTATATATATAACCACTTTGGTACTGTTTGTAGTGTCTGAACAGCGTTGGCTATAAGTTCGAAACTCATATTAGTATAACTTCCAGGTCAAATAAAGCCAAGTGCTTAGACCGGAAAGGATGATAAAAATGAAATATTCATAACTTAACTTTTTTATTCTACTTATAACTTATGAAATCCAGGCATCATGAAACTCGTGAAATTAGATTCTAGATTTTATAATGGAAATAGAAAAGTAAGTTAAATTTATTAGCTCAAATTTAGTCAAGCTTATTAAAGAATTTAATATACGAGGAGACGCGAAAAGGAAATTAAAAAGTTTATAGCGATTAACTATATAACTCGCACAGTGAAATTAAAGGTAGCTTTGAATTAAAAAAAATTTAGTAGAATACTAAGCTTTGTTATAGAGCTTTTAATTTAAAAAAAAATAAGAAAATCATTTGTAATTATTTATAATATTATTCAATTAGTTATTAAAATTAAATTACTTAAAAAACAGTACTTAAAAAATACTTTGTAATTGGCTATTTAGTATTCGAGTTTGGTAATAAAAATAATACAGAGGACCCAGTGTCGACACACTCCGTTCTCCACTTTCCGCCAGAATTCGACACATTGGGTGTTGAGTGGCGGAAGTTGAGTGCCGCCGTTTGTCATTAGCAGAGCGGAAAAATTCATATAATTTAAATATAATTATTCCTTAGATTGTGGCTCGAACCCTAACCACGAACCAGACGCTGTCTTATGCCACGATGGCAACGACGACGTTGAGTTTCTCTGTTTCAGAATTAGTATTATAAAAATGAAAATATAACTGCTAGCTAATTATCAAATGTTTGTAACGTGTGTTTGTTTCTAATACATATTCTAGTCTACTATTATATTAGTATGGACATAATAAAAAGATTTTAGAAAGAAAATTTTATTTCTCGATCCCGCTGAAATGTCGGGAAGTACTAACTCAGTGCCCGACAACACTCACCATGTCAGTATGTTATAGCCAGTAGTTGTGGCTGTGCTTTTTGTATATGAATATGATTGATTATCAAAATCATTGATTATCAATTAATTATTTACTGATATTTAGAAAAGGTTACAGAAAGAAAAAAGTGTAACTTTCATAAAAAAATATTTTAGGTATAATCAATTAGTGTAGTACTCCTTTCGTGTCTTCATAAAATAAGAAATAAAAACAATATTATTTATTAATGAATATATTTTTTTAATGTCGTGGATATATTACGTAATAAGACGCTTAGTCATACTACCATTATTATATTATAATAATGGTAGTTCAATAAGTTATTACTTTATCTGTGTAATAAGTATATCTTTTTTTTATAGTAACGCATGGGAGCAATGTTTATTTTCATACAAAAACAGTAAGACTTTGAAATATAATGAAATTATTGCAGCTACCGTTAAAAATGTAAAATACAAGTAATTTTCAAAATGATAAAACATTTTTAACTTATCTTCATATTGGTTCACACTTAAAGGTTGATTGGACCTATAAAGTTGATTGTTCCTTTATTCATATATTTGATTGTAAAATTAAAAATTATATACAAATGCAATGCAATAATAAACACGTCAAGACGTCATGAACAGTACCTCCGACGTCTTTTCCCAATGTAGTTAAACAAAATCTGTTCTGACTAGAGAATTTTTAAGCCTCAACTTATTTATTGACTTATATGTAATTTCTGAATTATTTAAGATCTTTGATGTATGCAATGTTTACATATTTGAACCGCATTAATAACCAGGTACGAAGGACTACTGTAAAATGTTAGAAACGTTTGATTTCTAAAAATATGTTTTTAAATAAAAACCTGGTTTTAAAAACCTGGGAACCGTTTTATAACTCAAATCTATTATCTATATTATATATATCTAGTCTGAGGCATTAACTTTAGTGAACGGGTGGTAAATTGTTTGACATTCAATAAATGAAGCATGTAACTTATAATATGAAATTATTTGACTTTGGCTTTATCCGCGTAGTCGACAACCATGTGTTATCATAATAATGAACTTGACTCCAATTTTCATATTAATGTTTTTTATCAAATTCTAGTTTTGCAATGCTTTTATTATGCCTGCAGATTTTTAAGTTGAGTTTCTCTCTCGAGATCGTATGCGACATTGCCTTTTTATTTTATAAGGCAATATGTTTCATACAATAATTTTACTTGTCTAAAGCGCCAGAATATGCTTTGAATAAATTATATGAGCAAACTCAATACAGAGGTATGAAGTTTTTAAATATAATAAATATTTTGTATACACAAAACTTGACAAACCGCCCGATTTCAAGACATTGCGTGAGGAAATTAAGATAATCAAAATGTTTATGGTATATGGTGTGATATATGGCTGGCGATATTTTATTCACTTTCAGCCGAGAGAGAATCGAACCTATAATCATTACAAATATAGGTCAGACACTGCCCTATTTCGCCACGATGACGTATCTTCTAGACACAAATTTATCAAATAATAAATATTAGCTCATTAACATTTTCAATTGATTGACTAATAAGAACAGAAATTTATTAAAAAGGCTAGTCTCAAATACTTTAACTATTTATATAATTACTAATAGAAAAATTGACACTGCTTTGACATATATAGGAAATAATGCCAAAGAAAATGAAGAAAAAGAACTTAGAAGTTAATATTAATTATATAACAAAAGGAAAAGCTTTTTATGAATATATTCTGATAATTTAAACAAAAACATCAAATGAAATTCGAAAATATGTTGAACATAAACATTTCTTCTAGTAAATAAAACCAATAACAGTCATCATGATGGCGTCAAAAACTTAAAGTTAAATTAAAAATATTTTTATTTTCCTAATCTTGCGTGAATACTTATTATATATTACATACAAATGTTCCTTCACGCGAGGATCGAAAACATAATATTGTACTAAAACAATTATGTTTTAATTAAATATTTGACTCAAATGTAAAATAAAGCTTACTTAGCCCCATCAGGAAACGCCATAACACCAAGCCCTGAGCATAGTCCGCTGGTCAAAGCACCATCGTATCTCGTACCATCAGCCAGCATTAGGTGTCCAGTCCCATGCTTTTGACCTTTAGAATTCCATTCACCTACGTACCGTGTGCCATCTTCATATTTGTAGGCGCCAGTTTTTACGATTCCAGCATCGATTACTAGAAAATGTATAGAAATGTAAGAAATTATCTATATATTATAGAAAACTTTTGACCCCTTTTATGATTTTTTTTTTTTTTTTTTTTTTTTTTTTTTTTTTTTTTTTTTTTTTTTTTTTTTTTTTTTTTTTTTTTTTTTTTTTTTTTTTTTTTTTTTTTTTTTTTTTTATATATATATATGTAACAGAATGTGAATCTGTTTTTTTAAACTTTTGTTTGTCTGTTTGTCTATTTCAACGGTGCATATGTTGAACTTGGAAACTTTGTTGTTAAATATCATGAGCTGGGCAGGGCTTACGGTATAACATGTTTCGAAGATTGGAAAACTAAACATAATAAACCAGCTAAAATATAGAAATAAGACAAAGACGCCTTAACAAAATTTATTTGGCGTGATGCGCATTTTCCGTTGACATTAAAAAATAAAAATTCCGGAACAACTGATTAGGAACCGCACCGAACCGCTCGACGAATAATAGTCAAGAGTTTTTTTTTAACATTAAAAAAAATATTGTACTTCGTTGTGATTATGAGTTCGATTCTCACTTATGTATAAACAATATCGGATATTTTATCGGAGAGATAGAATGAAAACAATACAAATTTATATTTGTAAGATAAGTTTTGAATTTTAATACCCAACGTCTCGAGTATCGTTTAAAAGCGGAGTATGGAGTGTCACAAAGTCCTCATTTTTTGGAGAGAGACAAAGCCGTTAAGCTGGAAAAATATCACAATCTGAAATATTTAATGTCTTAGAAACTAGAAAATTACAAAGTTTACAAGTTATTATATATTTGGGTCCCACTTTCGATGTCAACAGGTGGTAAATGGAAGTAGTACCTATACCATAAAGTCCATGCAAACAATGTTGCGGTCATGAACTAGTTATTAATTTATTATTGAAGCGTACGAGAGAGACAAATTTCGAATAGTAGTTAAATTAACCTAAACATTTTTCTTTGAAGCGTTACCTTTTTTCTCGCATAGCAGATAGAACCTAGTGTCAAAGCACTCCGTACCTCATTATCCGTCACAAATTGAGACATTACGTTTTGATTGGCGGAACTCCAAGCCACGCTTCATTTTATTACCAGAGTGGAGAAATGATAATATTAAGAATAAAATTATTTCCTTATTCAATTGCAGGCCGTTGATTATAGAAAAATTTGTCACTGTATTCTTTTACCCTCATTACAAAATATATAAAACGTAAGTAAAATATACAAAATATATAAGCGGATATAAAATAAATTATATATATTTAAAAGATTTTCTTATTAAAAGTAAGTAAACTCCCATTTCATTTGCTTAAAAATTATGTAAAGTGATTATAGGTCTAATTAATGAGTTTGGCTTAAACCTTTTCCACTTTATTAATTACACTAAAACAATAAAATTACTCTTTTTAATTGTTAATGTTAATCTTTGTACTAAATTTTAGATTAAAATAGATTCTGACTTAGAGCAATTACAGAGAAAATGATAAAAATGGTAAAAACGGTTTCTAGATTATAATAGATTCGGACTTGAAGCAGCATTTACAGAGAAAATGATAAAAACGGTGGACATATCGGTAAAATGTGAAAATATTACCGTATACCGTAACGTCATCATACAGGAAAGAATAGCAGTTTGCTACAACAAAATTGTAGTCTTTGCATACGGATATGTGTTAATTTTCAAGCAACTTGGATGGCAAAATGTCGTACAAAACCATTGTAATATTTTCTTATTTAAATTCATAGACTGGTGAAGCTAATAAGTGTGAAAAGTTAATAATTTAGTTAAATACGGGTTGTGGTAATACAATAAAATAACTTAGAACACACCGTTCTCCATTTTTCGCCCCCAATCCAGACATTGCGTGTCGAGTGGCGATACTCAACGCCGCGTTTTGTCTTAGATATAATTAGAGCGAAGTAATTAAAATATTTTGGAAATAATTAATTCCCGAGTGGGAATCGAGCTCACAATCTATCGCGTTTACAGTCAGTCAGTCAGTAAGCGTAAAGCTAACTTAGAGCAACTATGTCATTCACTACAAAAACTGATTCATAATAATTAAAATAATAATAAATATTATTTCAAATAACAATAATTAGAGTTTATATATTTTATTTAAAGCAACATATATTTAAAAATACAAAATCAAAACTTACCATCCGTCATGTTGACTCAGTACGAACTAAACACCAACACTAAAAGGTTTCTTGAAGTAATCCAATTTGCTT
The DNA here is from genome assembly GCA_038994665.1 of Podotricha telesiphe. Lineage (NCBI taxonomy): Eukaryota > Metazoa > Arthropoda > Insecta > Lepidoptera > Nymphalidae > Podotricha > Podotricha telesiphe. The sequence goes on from JAOYRR010000259.1 coordinate 273,583, forward strand.
AATACTCTGTTGGTTTACTTAATCAGTTTATCAATTGCAATATATATATTTATATATATATATATATATATATATATATATATATATATATATATATTTATAAGTATATATTGAAACCATTATATTTTTTTAGTTGACACCTTTCAGTGGGACAGTGGGTGAAAGTAATCGCGGCGGATGAAAAAGCAGTAACAGAATGTGAATCTGTTTTTTAAATTTTTGTCCGGCTTTTGTTTGTCTATTTGAACGGTGCATATGTTTATAAATACTATGCAGATTTGAACGAAACTTTGTTGTTTTATATCATTTAACCCTGGGCAGGACTTACGGTATAACATATTTCGAAACCAGCTAAACTATGGGAAATAAGACAAAGACGCCTTAACAAAATTTATTTGGCGTGATGCGCATTTTCCGTTGACATTAAAAAATAAAAATTCCGGAACAATTGATTAGGAACCGAACCGAACCGCTCGACGAATAATAGTCAAGCTAAACTGATATAATTGAATGCTGTATTAGTAAAAATAATTAGTAAAGAGTTCACCTTTCAGTGGGACAGTGGGTGAAAGTAATCGCTATTGGTTATGGGTTTGATTCCCGCTCGGTGAAATTGTCATAATGTATATAATTTTTATTTATTCGCTCTAACGAACAAGACAAAGTGCGGAGTTGAGGTCTGCCATTCAACACGCAATGTATCGAATTTAGGGGGTAAGTGGAGAACGGCGTGTCTTTACTCTGACGGGTAGTCAGACTATGCTATACGGAAAAAGGGTGAAGCTGAAAAAAAAACAGATTCTTTCTATCGCTTTTTTATAAATATTGATTTTTACACCTTGTGTTTATCAATCAATGTAGGAAAATCTTGCCACACACTCTTGCCAAATTGCTTAAAGATTTGCATACGTGTCCGGATCCGATAATAATAATTACAGAGTATGGTTCTCGAAATAAATTATAAGATAATGTAGACCAGAGATTAACTACAACAAAAGTAAATTCGTTCTTCTATACTTTATTTATCCAAAGATTTTATTATATTTGATTTTAGGTTCGGTGCGTTAGGAGACTTATTAGATCTCTTACAGGACCTTCGTACTGTGCGGCGACTAGAATCGAATTTTCTCACTTCTTGCGGGATGTTCTAACTTCTAAAGTTATTTGTGTACAAGTAAGTTAAATATACAATAAATTCAAAAAATCTAATTCAAAAAATGTTTATTACCTATTTTCACACAAACTACTATAAACAAAAAAGAAGAAAACGGTAGAAGGAATGAGGTTCAGCGTATGCTGTGAGACTTGTCTACAGCGCTGTTTTCCAGCACCATCCTTATTCTTATAGAGTACTTGCTTGCTAATTAAAATTGGATTGAACGGAGTAAAAAAAAAATGCCCAAACTTTTTTTTCCAGAAATTCACTTGTCCATAATGTCTGTTGCTTAAATATGCGGTGTGATGTTTTAAAAAAAAACGTGTCAACGTGGTTATGGCAAATTACGATTTACATTAAACAGCACAAAAGCATCTAAAAAAGCTAAAATATCGATTATATATTATAACCGTTTCTTACAATATATAACAAACAAATGAATGCAAACAATCACTGTGCTTACAATGGTTAAAACACTTTGCTTAGATAACCCACTTTTAAAAATAAAGCCTTTTCTATTGTCCATTGAAATTTTATTTTATTACCATTACTAGTTACTTCATATATTGAACTATCTACTGTTGCGGTACGCGGTAAAATCGATACCTATTTTTTTTTGTATTTGAGTTTATCATAATGCCATAACTGCGTGCGTATCAAAAGATAAAGCAATAGACCAACTGTAACTTACAATAAATTCATAAATATATCCTTGGTTTTGAGGTAGATATAAACTATTTGGAAAACTGTTGTTTTAGGAGACTGATTAGGTCTCGTCCGTACTACGGGATAGTTGAACTTGGAGATCTTTTAGGTCTCTTCCGCACCAGCTGAAAGTTTTTTTGAAAGTGATGCCGCATTGAACGTGTTAACTACTATCCTATTAAAGCACATTAATTTTTAGCCCGCACCTCTTACACGGCGATGCGTAGATAATAACTTAATGTTATAAATATACAAAGAAATATTACCAAATTGTTATCAGTATCAAGACTGACCTATAAATAAACACTCATTTCGGTATTTTTCAATAACCTTATTCGTATTTAATATCTCATATTATTATCTCTTACAAATAACATTTTCCGTCAATATATGTCAGGAGAATATCGAAAATAAGATAAAATACCTTGAAGATGCTATACAGTATATTATTCTCAATAATGGCAATAACTATACTTAGAGAAATTGGATATACTTTTGTTTATGTTGGCCGTATTGGTCTTTACAGCGACAATGTACCGACAGGGTGCTCTGTCCCTGTGAAATGCAAGCACTTACAAGCAGATTATAATGGAACTTGACGCCACGCTTTGTCCGCCTAGAGCGAAAAAAAATATTTAAATAGAACGGTTAGCCGAGTGGAAGCCAAACTCACCACCATCGTGATGAGTCGCTCTCGTTTCATTACTTTATTTTATTGAATGTAATAAATAGTAGTCGAGAGGAGAATCGGAGCTTAGTGATTTGTCACTATTTTCTTAACCATACAAGTTGTTGTCCAAATTAGGAAGTATCAAACAAAAATCATAATCTACGACCGGGATAGCGAGAAAATAAATTCATTTTGAAATGAAACTGTTATAACTGGATTAATCGTGTATATTTTTGGTATTCAAAAAAACATTTTAGAATACCCGACGTTTCGCTTTACAGTGGTCATAGGTAGACTAGATTAAAAAGTGTTTTGAATTTTTTTTTTATTATTTTTATTACACGAGTACACGTTGCCAAATTTTACGGTATATCAAAAGTCATTTCCACCATACCTAGTTTAAGTCAGCCGGACCAAAATCATTTCAATTGGACAAAACGTAGAGAGTGTAGTTGCGTACTTCTCCCTTACTTTACGGGATAAAACATAAACAAAGAGAACCTAGTGTCAAGACACTTCATTCTCTCTCCACTTTCCACCCGAATTCGAGACATTATGTGATGAGTAGTGAAACTCAATACTGCGATTTATCTTAGCGAGAAGAGAGAAGGAATGACTGAATGGAAGTTGAACCCGCAACTAATCGTTTTTATAATTCAACAATCGACATTTCAACACAATGGCCTCAATTATCACACTGATCTACAAGATACAACTACAATACTTGATTTAGAATATTTTTAACTAATATTTGTATAAAAAAGACATATTTAGAAAATGTATAAAAACTTGATTTGAATTTGATTTGAATTTGAACGCAGCGGGATTTAATCAAATCCCGCTGCGTTCAAATTTTTATACGTTTTTTAAATATATATTTTTCAATTTCGTAAGTACGAGTATACGAATAACACTTTAAAAAATATTAAAACATAATATTTCTATGTCCACTCATGCTAAATACAATTTGATATGTAAAAAATATTTATTAGTTTGATTTTGTACGATACTCGATGTTTTTCGAATTAAACGTCTACTATCATCAAACGATACAATGCTAAATTAAATTCAGTTAGTTGGCTATTAGTTATAAAAATACTGTGTGCATTTTAGATGTGATAAAAGTATGAAAATAATTATATTTTATAATAAAATATCTCGGAAATGTGGGAATAATCCCGACAATTTTCGTTAAATTTGTGGAGATATGATATTTAGAAAGTAAAAATGTACTCTTTATCACCTACAATTAAGAAACCTATTCTCATTCACAATAAAGTATTATTGAGGTCATAAGATACAACAATAAAGACTATAATCCATGTCCATTCTGCTATAATCCATGAGCATCAAGTTTAATAAATTGGCTAAATGACAAAAAAAACATAATTTTATTGCGCAATGCCAATGCATATGTTATTTCTGTTTGGCAACTCATATATCAATATATATCTCATCAATATGAGACAAGGGTTTTTCCGAAAAAAAGGAAAATAACATAGTGTACCCAACACTATGGCATCGGCTACACTTGCTCTGCCACACAGCAGTCTTCACCCGATTCCGTAAGACACCAATTGATAGCAACCAAGATATAATAGTAGGAAGTGTACATAATGCCATCTTCAATGTCAGAACGAAGTATCTAGTACCTACACCATCACAGCCTCATAGAATTGAATAATGCAATCTGAGTCAAATTATCTTGCAAGGGACTTCTTCTTGAGACTGGAACAGTGGAAACTTTTAGATTTAGGCTATAACATATTCTGAATACTCTACTTTTTGCATTTACATTTAAACTTTTTTCGGACAATTTAAAAGGTTTTAGCGAGGAACATGGAGAGTGATCCGATCAGATTATTGAAACATGGAAAAACGATATCAGTTTAAATAGAACGTTGCAATATTGGCTGATTATTGCTGAATTGTTAGTCAAAATGATGCAGAAGCAGAATATAAGAGAACAGTAAAGATATCAGCTTTACTAATTTATAAAAGTAAAAAGGTTTTAAAAAAGTCGTATTAAACTATTTTCTAAAACAAGCAACTAATTTTAAGTAAACATTATAATTTTTGAAATAATTTTAAGAAAACGAATTAAAAATTATAATTTTTTTTTTTATTATAAGAAGACGAATGAATAATAACATTGGTATAAAAAGTTTTGATAAGTAAAAATTTGTATACCAATGTTATTATTCATGTATACATACATACTTACTAATATTATAAATGCGAAACTTGCGCTGTCTGTCTGTAACCTCATCACATCTAAACCGCTGAACCGATTGTGATGAAATTGTATATAGAGATTTTTTTAAGGGTCTTGGGATGAACATAGGCTACTACTTTTTTTGTCACATTTTATTTAGTTTTTCTAGGAATTTCATTGTTTTACGCTGAAAATACGAAACTGTTATAGAAAACGGTGGCGAAGTCACACGACCGTCGCCAGCAGTGCATATTTCTACCGTACACAAGGGATAGTCAATTGCAAGTAAAGTTAGGGCATACGAATGTCTCTAATAAGGATATGTCGTTGTGGACCATTAGCTCATTATTCCAACGCTAATTGAAGTGACTGCGCTGTGTGCGTCATTATTACTATTGTTGTTTGATTTACTACTTCTGGAAGACGTACCTATATAGCATATGAAGAATGCTTGGTGGGTATATAATAATAGAAACATGGCGATTGCTTGATTTTGACATAAATAATAGGGATATTTGTAAGTATATATTATTTGGTTTCTATTTTTTTTTATAGTAAGGTAACCAGATAGATCCTAGTGTCAGGACACTTTGTTTTCCACTTCTAATTCTAGATTTTGTGTGTTAAGTGGCGGCACTCTCAATGCGGCGATTATCTTAGGTGCCAGAGCAGAAGTTATGGCCCCTAATTAATATTTTATTTATTTATGAATTTGTTTTAATTTACTTTTTATATAACTGATATTAATGTATATGTCCTATTCAATGCACCGCGTATGTATAATAATGTATATGTCCTATCAAATGCAATGCACTGCATATCTAAAGGTTGACAGAAGAAGATATCGCTTTAAACTAACTAATAAGTTCACCTTATTGTGCGTGTTTTTAAATTATTTCTTGTTTGTTTATTTATTTTGTAATTTTGCATACAATAAAAGTGTTTTTGAATATATATTCATATTTTTTTATATGCATACGTATATAAATAAATTCTATACTTTTGCACTAATTATAGCTTCTACACCTTTACTTTACCTTTTTCTCGCATATCACTGAAAGCAAAAAACATCTAGTTTTCCACTTTCCACCTAAATTTCAGATATTGCGTGTTGAGTGGCGAAGTTCAACGCCAAACTTTGTCTCACCAGAGCGGAGATATGAAAATAATTTAAATAATCATTTACCCGAGTGGGAATCGGAACCTACAACTAACTGCATTACAATTAGCCTCTGAGCCATAGGTTAAATTTTCTATATACAAAATCAAAGATTGTATTCAATTGTGTATATTATTTATTTTTATCTATATGTATACATATAATGTATGTAATGTATGTAATGTCTGTACATGGAAGATATATGAAAAAAATATGATTTAGGACATTTATCAATATAACCTAAACGAAAAAAACATTGTCATTTTTTGTTTATTTGTCTGTGAATTTGTGCGTGCTAATCTCAGAAATGGCTTAACCGACTTAAAGCAGTTTTGACTAATGTATTGAGTTAGACTACCTGTAACATTAAATATTTATTTTATTTCCATCGGTTCATAAATAAAAAACCTTACAAGCATTTTAATTATAAACTTAAACATAAGTGAGAACGCATACGGGCGAAATACGAAATAGTTCAGTTGCGTAGTTTACGCATTCGTAGTCGCGAGCGGGTCGCTAGTAAATAATAATTGTGATTTATAATGAGTTTATTCATAGCTAAACTTAATATTATTAAGGCACTATTTTTGTCTGTAAAAATTGCTATTTAATATATATTAATCGTTAAATAAAAATTTTGCCAATATTTTAATGACAAAGTCTTTGAGTCTCTATAAGACTCAATAAGCATTTCTTTTGAGACAAGGAACAGGAAGAAGCCTTTTTGTACTTACGCACGAAATAATACTACGCGGACCGCAAGGATTTTTTACAACTCTAATAAATTTATATATAAATATATTAATACGTATATTAAATTTTCACCCCAATAAAAAGTTGCATATTCAAAGGTTAAGAAACAATCGCGAAGTGCTAATGTTTGTCGTAAGAATGTATTAAAAAGTAATCAAATGAATAAAAGAAGCTAACGAGACAGCGTCTAACAGTAAGCGCGATTAGATGTGGGTTCAATTTCCATTCGGAGGAATTTAAATTATGATTATATTTAAATTATTTTCCTTTCTCAAGACGGAATGTGTCGATTTCGGGCTGAAAGTGGAGCAAGGAGCGTCTTGACACTAAATTCTTAACCATTTTATTAACAAACAAAGGGCGTAGCTGATAAAAAAAAATTAAATAAATATTAGACACACTACCATGTGTTTTGTATACACTTTTGTATAAAGTGTTAATGCGTTGCTAAGGGAATGCATTATTTACTCATCTAGTACAGTAGAACGTTGTAAAATGTCTATGAATGAATCAAACAATATAACTTCACATTTATTAAGTACAATGAATAGTAACGAGGACGGTTCCATTTAATTCTCCAAGCGAGAGACGCCCGCCCCTTTAGTATTTGAAGTATGGAAATATTTAGCATAATAAAAGATTAAGAATTCAATTAGTAGTTCAATTTTAAATCGGTGCCTCGCTGGAATTTTTTTTGCATACTTGAAATATAATTGGTATAAGAAAGTATTATTTTAATATGATTTGTAGTATTTAGGTAAAATAGGTTTTTGTTTCTGAACGTCACGCTTAATCCCAGGGTCCCAATCCAATCCCATTAATAGCAGGGTAGGCAAAGAACATAGTGTCGAGACACTCCGCTCTCCACTTTTCACCCGATTTCGAAACATTGCGTATTGGGTGACGGAATTCACTAGGTTCTCTCTAACAAAAAAAAAACATAAAAATCAATAACTTTAATTTAACGACTACTTCACTACTATTCATACCTAGCCTGAACATGATATTAAAAAAAAATAACTTTAAGATACTAAAAAGGCGATCTTCCTATATCACTTAAGTGGATACTAATAGTATGCCCGTTTAAATAAATCCTCATCACACACCGACACTCTACGTGTCGCCTACCAAATGACCAATCTAACGCTTCCCGTCGCGACAATCCGCCACGAAATGCAACGTCTAACCTGTTAGTAATACAAGTTCAAGGGCAATGCATTGGCTAAATAAAAAGCAAATTATATATTTTTAATGAAATTTTCCCTCTGTTTAGAGAAATCGCAGCGGTAAGTTACGCAACTCAACATGAAATGTCTCGAATTCCGGATTCTCTGTAGGTAGAAATGTTGGGTAGTTTTTAACATTTTTTGGAAAAGGACCAGCGGGCAGCAAAGGGCACTTGGACGAGATTTCCAAGAGACGCGGGAACAAATCCTGCTGCGTTAAATTTTTTATACGTTTTCTAAAAACATGTTGGGTAGGCTACAGGAAAAAACATGTAGCTGCCCCTATTTGATATACTTAATAAATAATTTACAATCTTACAAACAAGCTTTTAAATTTATAATTTTAATACGATACTAGCATCTCTCATAGTTAAAGGGTGGCTCTTTAATGAGTTAGTCATAATAGATCACTTGCTGTGAATTTCGTTACCTTATATTTGATATGACGGAACTCAACGCAGCACATAGTAGGGGAAGGGTTGACATTTCTTTCAGTTACATGGTTTATCCCCAGCGGATTAGTCAAAGAGCACCCAACGCTACCACAGACCTCCACAGCCTCGTTCACAGATATCAACCTTTTCATACACGCTCTCCGGGGGCTTATGCTTTGCTTGCTCATGCTTTTCACCTGACTTTCCTCCAGTATCCTCCATATTGGTGTCTTGACTCTAGTTTCTAACAAACCCATATTAAAAAGCTTTTATTAACTTCACTTAAATCTCTAAATCTGTCTAAGAAGTCTATTACAATCAACTCCAAACCATGTCCAGATCCGATGACTACAACATTTTTATAGTATGTCCTGAAGTCTTTACTTTATATGTGTATTCAGCTCTAGTACAAATATATAAAACGTGGCGTTGAGTTCTGCCACTCACTACCACTACTACACGCAATGTGTAGATGGAAAGTGAAAAGTGGAGAACGGAGTGTGTTGACACTAGGTTCTCTCTGATTGCTTTGTGGAAATGCTGAAAAAGTTTCCTAGATTTTATTAAAATAAATATTCGTCATCTATCAATAAAATATATTTTTTTGTTTAAATTGTTAATATACATGTACGTTATGTTAAAATATTAAAATAATATGTAATTCACTTAACATTAACGTAAGTTCAAGAATTTTTCCTTCATATCAATGACGAGGCCGCTTTTGTTTAAGTTTAAGATTAATTTGTGGCGAGACCCTTTTAAGCAAACATATTATAATTTTGTTAATATATACTATATATTTTGTGAATATATATTAGATATACTGGTATAGATTGTACATGAGGCATCGTGGCGCAGTGGTTCAGCGTCTGGCTGTAAACGCGATTGGTTGTGGGTTTGATCCCACAAAAAAACGTTTTAGAATACGAGTATTTGCAATTTTGTTTTGGGGGTAATTTGATTGTAATATTAAAATATTCGGTTTTTACTAAAAATGCATATGTATTTATACCAAATAAAACATTTCTTATAATTTTTGTCTGGGAAAGGCTGGAACAATTTTGATGGAAATTTCACTGTCGACTAGCAGATCTAATAAAAAGTATCTTTTGCTACTTTTGTTTTAGAATTCGAGCGGAAGAAGTTGCGGGCACAGCTAGTTTAGTAATAAAACTAAACAAAATATAAATAGAAACTTATACAATATTTGATCTACCATTGTTATTACATAATTGAATTACAAAACATTTCAAGATTTCATGGAAAAAGGAAATTTGGAAACAATCGATTACATAAAAGTTAATAACTGAGATGGCAAAGCGTTGTATCGATTTATGCCAAGGTCGGACCGCAGTACAAATGTACAAAGTACCTTACTAACATAAGTGACGTTCGCGTTTTAGATTTTTTTTATAGGTAGTAATTTTTATAATGCTACCTATTAAGCAAAACAAATTTAAGATATTTACTGTATACCAGGGTAGATACAGAAAACCTAGTGTCATTACAATCCGTTCACAGATATTAAATACTAGCGACCCACTCGTGGCTTCGCCTGCGTAAAGAACACGACTAAACTATTTCATTCTTACACTCTTTCAATCTTTGCTTAGATTTATAATTTAAATGGTTGTTACCTTTTTGTTTATAGACTGATTGAACTGAAATAACCACAACACAGTAGTCAGTGCATTTAAATCGGTTAAGCCGTTTCTGAGATAAGCGTGCCCAAACAAACAGACAAACACAAAAGAAAATTAAAAATAATTGTTTTGGGTATTGAGTTCTAGTAAAAGTAGTAAGGCAGACCCTGGCCAGGTCAAGATTAATGACAGGTAGAAGAATAAGTATCTCAATTGACTTCCTATGGCAGCACTGTGCTTTAATTTGACTTATATAGTGCATAGTGGCGGTAATTAGGAAATGTTTTGACTAATAATAGCAGCACTTTGTAATAAGTAATTACATTGTATAGAGGGCGCTAGACTGTATACTTAACATCCCTTTACTGGTTTAGTGTGATTTACTGGCAGAAGAGGTCTTGTATAGCGCGGACGATATTAATAATCTACCCTGCTAGTTCATAAGTCTAAATTAATATTGTGTAAGACATTTTTAATAGTTTCTGTTGCTTTACAAATTGATATAAAATAAAAAAATAGGTATTAAGAGTATGGTTTACTTCACGTTATTTTAATACATATTTCTTTTAATTTTGTGTACACATATTGCTTTAATAAGTAAGTAAAATATATTTTAGCTATTATTATATAGTTCTTGAATATTTTTATAATTTTTTTAAAGTGATATTCACACACTTAGGAAATTGAACATTTTTAGGAACGTATAAAAAATGGACGCAGCGAACGAAATTAAAAAAAAATTGTTGTTTAATAGTAGTAATATAAAATTTAAACATATTATTAGCAACTTTACACTTTTTCTGCATAGGCATAGGCAGAGACAACGTAGGGTCATGACACTCCTTTCGCCACTCCCCACCTGAAATCAAGACATTGCGTGTTGAGAGGCGGAATATTATTAACAGAGCGGAGAAATTAAAATAATTTAAATATAGTCACTCCTGTTTCTGTTATTGTTTGTTACAAAAATCTGTTAAATTACAAAAAAACTGTTAATAAGCCTTCCCATCGCTGCCAATTAAAAATATGCAATACATTTTTAAATTACAAAAATCTTAAACCGAGCCAATATTGGTTGAAACTAAAATATCTTATTAGTACAATAAAAATATTGTTTTAAGTGAAAGATAGAGGGACGAGTCTATTCTTAATTTTGTATTCTACAATACGACCTTGTTGTATTACAAAGGAATTCTAAATGATTGACGTCTTGTTCATTTCAGCCAAATATTATGCCAAAAACATTTTCGATTTCTTTTGAAGTTCAAGGTGCTCAAAGAGAAAACTTTGATTTTATTTAGTGTCTAATTTGATTGCCAATTTTCGAATATTTACTTCCTATTATAAAAAATATATACAGGAAAAACATCCTTGGACCCCTTTGTACAATTATAATTCTTCTTTTTCTATAATAATACATTACATATACATTAAATGAATAAAATAAATTACACTACCATGTGTTATACATACATTTTTGTACTAAATGACAAACACACTGCAGGGGTATCGCGTATTTATACCCGGCGGAACTCTATCATATTAGTAATTAGAATATTTTTTATAGTGCTTAGTTACTCCATTGTCCACTTTCAGTTCATTTGGGAGACGTTTTGCGTTGTATAACGGATCCATCCATCAATTTACACACACACACTTTACACCAGCGCGAATTTGACGTCCAATATACTCGTATTGTATTAATTCTAACAATTGAATAGAAGAATACCTAATTCTGTGTCGAGATTATTTAAATTCCGTAAAAGAAAGGCGTTTCGATAAATTTTTAAATGAAAAAAATGGTACATGTCTGTATTACTAATTGGTAGTGAACATCACTGTATATATATTGTATGTGTGTATGTTTATACTTTTTGGTTAATTGTATCTCTATTTATAATGTTATGTCTTCTTATTTACTATATAAGTGTATTATATAATTATATATTTATGTATATATGTTCAAATAATTATATGTTTAATATGTTACATTTATTGTATTATGTATAATTATTTATGTATATACTTATACATAGAAATAGTCAATAATTTGATTGTATATACATCTAATTCCTTTTTTACTTGCACTAACCCGTGTCAGTTATGACCATGCTCCACTCACCAAAGGTTGTCTGGCAGAGATTGCTACCAGCAATAAGACCGCCTTTGCACACTATGTAATACTCATAAAATCTTTTGTACTGTTCCTTGTATTGGCATTGTGTGCAATAAAGTATTGCTATCTATCTATTTATTTATTACTTGAGGAAGCTTCCTCACAAGCTTAAAGCTTTAAGGCATCGCGTTTTTTTACATATCAGCGAGTCTACTAGCTTTGTTAAATGCTTGAAGCCTGACAAAATGAGAATAATGTTACATAACACTGTAATCTATTATTTCAATTTAAACAGTGATTGAATTATAAGAGATGGGATGTAAAATCACATTTTATTTATCTAATGTTCTAATAAAACTTTTTTTTTTCACTTACATATATATATTATTTCAGCTTCACTCTTTTTTCCCGCATGACAGGTTAGTCAGATATAACATAGTGTCAATACACTGCTCACATTGCGTGTTGAATGGCGGAACTGAAAGCCGCAGAGCGGAGAAATGAAAATAATTGAAACTTATCCGAGTGGTAATCGAACCCACAACCAATCTCGTTTACAGTAAATTAATATTTTAAAATATAACTAATGGTATATAAAATTAGCTTATTAACTAATACAATCGTTTCATCCGGTCTTATGTTTATTGTAAGTTTAGTAAGGATTTACGTGCCATAATCCTTTACTTACTTACTCGTATGTAACTGACACGACTTGATTTTTATACGTTTAATGACATATTTGTCAGTTTAAACAAAAGTGTATTTCAAACACACTGTAGCTTGTGTAATATTTATTTTAATTTATTTTGAAAAGAATATTTTTATAATAATGTATATTATAAAAATATTCTCTTAATGCACTTCTTCTTCATATACACATTAACTATGCCCTATATAATTTAACACTCCTTTGTTAGCATAATTTTCATAGAAAGAAGTAGAATTGTTAAATAGAAGTTGTTAAATATGTATATATATATATATATATGATAATATTTTTAATCGAAAGTCTTCGTAATTTAATAATAAATCGTAGCTCTATAAGTTTGTGAGTCAAGTTTTATGTCGTTTTAACATTATTGTTTGCTAACATGAACCTAAGTTCAACGTTCCTAAAGTATCATGCTTATAGATATTAAGCTTATTTTTATTAATAAAGCTTTAAATTTGTATCTTCATATTTATATTTAGGTAAGCAGATATCATTTAAAGGTAAGATTTACCTTTTAATGGTAAAATTTAGGTTTTGCAGTGTTTCGTCTAATCTGATTGAGAAATTTACTATGCAAGTTTGTCAGAGAAGGATTTTGAATCATAACTATCTACAAATAATAACTTTGTACCTTTATTATCCATTTAAAAGAAAAAGGCCGAGTAGTGACAATTACAATTACCAGTAAGCTTAGAACTTTGGTTTAAATTTTTATTGGACAATATAGTTCATCTATGAAAAAATAATAATTAAAATTGGTCTACTCTGTAAAAAGTTATAAGTAATTTAACATAAAAGAATATATTACATATACGTGTTGAATGAGGTATTTTACTCTTAATGAGAATAAATCTATAAATGTACAATCGATGTACTTTGATAAAATTCGTATTCGAATATCGATAGAAAGTGCTTTCATTGGTTAAAAAGAAACAATGAATTTCGCGGACGCTAGCTGTAACCACTACCTAAAAAATTATATGGTAGATGGAGAACGAGTATCAGACACTAAGTTCTACCTGTCTTCTATACGTGGAAGACGAAGTACGTCACACTTAAAAAAACAAATAAAGACAGGCAAATAAGAATGCATGAGGCACAAGAAATTAAATGAATACCTTGAATTAGAAATACAAATATGACAATACAATTAGGATAAGCATCTAAATGTGCTAATAGAAACTTCTAGGAAACATACGCGAATTGTTTTTCTCATTAAATTTATATTATCAAACATATTAAACAACTTGTTGTAAAAAGCAAATATTTTACTGCTATACAATTTCCTTGTGAAAAAAGAATTGAGGCTATCGTGATGCATTATATCAGGGTTTGACTGGAAACGAGGTGGTGTGCTCAATTTCCACTCAGGATGATGATTATAGACACTCTGTTCAGCACTTTCCGCGTCGAAAGCGGATAAATAAACATAATTTAATTATTATAATTTAGACCCCGGGTTAGAATTCACAACCAGTCGCGTTTACAGCCAGAAGCTGCTCCCACTGCGCCACTGTGGTCTTTACTTGATGTGTAACGTATAGTCAGTCTTCTTCCTCTCATTTTTAGTAAAATATATATTATGATGAAATATATTATCTTTAAAGTTTAATAAAACTACTCATCCAATCCACTTTTTCATCTCTATGTTTATATTTTGAATCTGTTGCTAGAGTATTGTAAATTTATAATGAAACACAATTATAATATAAACAGCCTATCATTGTTAAATATTTAACACATATAGTAAAAATGTAACTGATCGCTGTCTGTATATGGAATATGTATAAGAAATATTATTGTTGGGGACATAAAAAAATTATAACAATATAATATTTGTTAAAATAGCTATAAACTGTTTTATTACATTGGCTGAAACTTTAGTAGGTAATTTTACGCGGGCGAAGCCGCGTGCGGGTGGCTAGTATTTTAATATAACACAATGTTAATTAAAACAGTAACTGATATGTACTGATATTATTTAATATATATTTGATTATTTATGGATGAAATATTTGATACGAGGAATTCAACACGCAATGTCCTGAATTGGAAAAGTAAAGACGCAGTGACTTTATACTAGATTTTCTCTCTGTTTACCCTACAGATTGAAATCGCAGAATATAACAAATATATTGTTGATAAATGTATACACGCCTTTAGGTTGCAATGAAAATCAAATCTAGACTAAAGTAGTTTTGCCTAGATAGACGGAAGCGGACGCGTGGTGCGGAAGGTTTGGACGCCATGACGCCTCGCTAACCACTGGCGGAACACCAGACGAACTGCCGCAATTGTCCTCAGGCCGGTAGATGGTGTTACCAGCCGGGACTCACACGCTTCTACTGCGGCTACCCGCGTGCTGGCTCTGCTGGGTCCCCGGACGCCTCTACGCCGGCAATAGACCGACGCTAGAGTTATGGCGTCTAGGTCCCATGGCAGGACGCCAGCCACCACGCACGCCTCACCTGAGATGACCCGGTACCCCCGAATCACCCGGATGGCCATCACCCTCTGCGTCCGCCTACACAGGGGCACCGTATAGGGCCATTGACCTTACCACTCCGGTGTACAGCCGAAGACTCGAGGCGCTCAGCCCACTCACATTGGGATCCCAACCGAGATCTACCCCTACCAATCAGAATCACCTTTGAGTCATATATATTTTTTAACATTCTTTTGTAATTCCTTTTCTGAACCTGCCCAAAACACCTGAGCACATTCTTCTTCCTTATTATGATGTTTTTTGGAAATAATTTATGATTTATTGTACATTATAAGGAAATATCTTTCCTTTACTCGCTATAGTAAAATAGTATATAAATCGATATAGTAAAATGTTTTGGATATGAAGTTCTGTTGAGATGTATGCAGCTAACATAAACAACACGCATAGGTTATGAGTTCAAATCTAATAGTATGTAAAATATATTTGTATAATGTATCTTATTTTCGTACTGTGTAACCAAAACTGGAACTGGATAAATATATTTTTTTTAGCTTTACGCTTACCTCCCTCCCTTCCCTCCTCCCTTCTCTCCCTCCCTTCCCTCATAGCAGGGAGAGAAGCGTGTTGGGCAGAACTCAACGCCACGTTATGTATTAGGTACCAGAGCGGAGCAATGAAAATATTTTAAATATAATTATTCTGCCGAGTGGGAATCGAATGCACAACCAATCGCATTTACAGTAAGACGCTGTCCCACTTTGCCACGATAGCTTCCAAATTATATAATGTTAAATCAAATATTAATAGCTAAAATCCGAATAATCGTAGCAGATTTGGCTAATCTTTGTTTGTTGAACGTTAACGAGTAAACAAAGCCAGTTTATAACCAAAATCTTCTGGAATTAAGAATTTTCACCCCATCTTGATTGACGTCGCATGTCTCTTAGCATGACCACCAAAATATTAATTAAATAAAACAAAGAACCCCATACTATCAAGGTCGACGTTCAATGTCACCGTCCTGTCACGTAACCAAGCAGCTAGTGCCGCAGTCGAATGTTATATTAGTAACACAGTAGTGCATGTGTTGACAACATTTTTTTTATGTACGATTTAGGTGTTGCTACTTTTGTATCTTGTGGTTTTTTTTTTATTTAATGTGTTATACTTGTTTGTAAGAACGACGAAAGTAGAGTATCTTGACTTTTTCTTCTTCATTTATTTATTGCTTTCAGCATTTCCCTGTATAGCAGGGTAGGTAAACAAAATGTGAAAAGACACTCCGTTTTCCATTTCATTTCAGATATTGTTGAGTGGCGAAACTCAGCGCCGCGCTTTGCATTATCATCAAATCAAAAATCAAAAAGACAAGTGTTATATCAAATAATATACAAGGGCGTTTAATTGCAAAAGTAAATAAAAAAAAAATTGCAACGATATTTTATAAATAGCTTACAACTTGGGTATTTTTTTACTTAATTTGTAAGCAAAATGACCAAAGACTCTACTAAAAGCTCGAGTTTTGTCTTAAATAAAAAAAAAGAAATATGAGATGGAAAAGGAAATGAATGACGCGGAAATAAATTACTTTTCACAGACGACTGTAATCTTCTTGCAAAAGTTTCATTAAGCAAGTTAGATGACGGAAAAGGATTATTATTTTTACATTGGATTCATTTAAGCGACTCTATACAAATCGGATTAAAGGTTACCGATTTAATCTGATCGTATTTTGTACTTCTATAGATTATATAAATTTATTTTTGAATACCAAATTATAAGCGATTAACCCGGTAAAAATAGTTTCATTTCAAAATATGTAAAAGTCGCAGAATCCAAAGATCTTATAATATATGAAAAAGTATTAAAGTATATTCAGAAACATTGAAATCGTTTGGTTTATGCAAGTAAACAATAGTATAGTGTATATTAGCGAGTAAATAAATGTTTAAACTAATAAAATCATCTTAAAACCAGTATATTTTATATTTTTCATACATATTAAGTCTTACAAATGTATGTTAGCGACTTTTGACTTACTTATTAGCTTTGATATAATTTTACAAAATATATGTACAAATCAGAGGTTTGTCATACTAAATATAACCAAATATAAAGGACTCTAAATCCATAAATCTCTTGAAAATCAAGCCCAGACTCATAAATTATGAACTGAAATTTTAATTGACATTTAAGAAAAGTTTACTTACAACTTAAAAAACATAAAATTTTCTGTTAAAAACTCAATATTACACTAAATTTAATATATAAAAGTCACATAACATACAAAGAAATAAAGAATAATTTCAAATGTAAGTGGGTTATCGATTACTAATATTTTATTTAAAAACGGTTGAGCACAGCTGGCAAGGCGTTGTAAGCACGCAAACCGAGTTCTGCAACGACTTTTCAGTTAAAACTACCGCGGGAACCGTCCTGGCCGCCTACGAATATATCTAATATATGGACTTCTATTATATATACTGTATATCAAGTCAATACAAATTATTACTATATATTAAATGATAATATTTTGGATATACTGTATATTATTGAGTTTTTAGTGTAAGTGTAGTGTAATGATATCTAGGACAGGAATATATATAAATGGTAAGTTAAGAAAAGCGTATACCTTTAAAAAATATATATTTAAAACATTTGTATGTTTCAAATTGTTTATAGTTGCATTGTAAGTACATTTTTTTTTTAATTAAGCCTTTTCCTTAATGTGCAGTGCAAACTCATAGAGCTTTGTTTATTTTAAACTATCTTGGAATTTATAAGTAGATTCAAACATAGACGCCGACTTTTAACAACTTACGCTTGTTAGGGCAAATTAGGTTACTAGTTAGTCGTGAAAATTTAATTCAATGTAGTACTTCTGAATCCAAGGAAGATACAAGACAGCAAATACACTTTTTATTTTGATTGAATTAGGGAATTATCTCTAAAAAATTTTTCATGTTTAATCACATTATGTGTTATATACACAATGTACTCGTATGTATGAATAACGGCGGTTTTTAATACAACTACCTTCATATTGTCAGTATTCATCACTGAATCACAAAGGTATCTCACGATATGATACAATTTGTTTTATTATTTAGTGCCGTGCACTGGGCAGTGAGGTTTACAGGTTCGATTCCGTTACACGAGTATTTATTTTTAAAAACTATAATATTATTATATCGAGTGGCTTCAAGTTTCTTCAATGTGTAATAGCATCCACAAATCATTAGTATAACATAGTAAGTGCATTTAGTAAGTGGCAAAATATTTTTTTCTATGAATTTTTGATTTAGAATTGCTTTAATTTAAGCATTGTGGTAATACCACAATGCCTCGAATCGCAGCAGAAAGCGGAAAATTGAAAATTGTTTGCGTTAAAATAAGTGAAGCAACTGTTAAAAATAAACATTGAAATGATTATAGACAAATAATGAAACCTACCGTTTTTTCCTTTGACTAAGTCGAATAATTTATTTCATGAATTGAGCGTAATTTAGCGGTAGTTGAACTCGCCTCTACCAGAATAAATAGAGGATAAAATAAAAAAAAGTGAATAGAAGTTTTAAAAGTTTTTTTTTTACTTCTATTCTATTAATAAAATACTACATTTTTTACAGCTTAACAGGGTAACCAGATGAACTCTAAGCTCTGAATTTAAGAGTTCATTAAGTAGTGGAGCTCAGTACTGGGCTTTGTCATGCCATCAGAGTGGGAATCGAACCCACAATCATTGCGTAAACAATCAGCCGCTGTCACGCTGCCCCGATGGTTTGTGAAAAGCTTCTTGTGTGAGCAGATAATAAGTTTATTATTATTAAAATACTTGTTTTTTAATAGTTCAATATATTCACAGATATATAAGAAGTTAATCTTAATAATATTATTAGAATACATATAGAACATACAGTATAAAACTAAGATACGCTGTATTTTGGTTAAAGTTGTAAAATATATCAAACATATGCCAAGTTTTACTCTGAGTATACGTAAAGTGGTAGAATAGAAAAATGAGTTATTCTTCCATATGACTTCCTTATACGTAGGTGTCAATTGACGCTGCGGATATCGCAATAGTGCGAGAGACGACTGCAAAACATTTATTTCAACGAATTTTATAATCTTTTTTTTTTATTTGGATAAACTTTGGATATACAAGTGCACAGATTAACAGGCATAAGTTCTATTCGATGAATTATTCATATTTATGACATTGGCGTTTCATAAATTTGTTGACACAAAATGCTGTAGAATTTACCATTCTAGATAATTTAATGACAGTGGATGCAGAACAAAGTAAGTCATTATTAAGTTGTCACTTGTTTTGAGATAAGTTACAATAACTAATTTTAGTTAAATAGTTTAGATTTTTTAGATGATAGTTTTTTTTTACTTAATCATTAAGTGTCTTAGCTAATTTGTTACCGCATATTCTATTATATTATATTATATTATACGCATATTATATTATACGCATATTATACGCATAGTCTTTTCTGTGATACTGAAAACCACATTGTCCAAACTAGAGTGTGTATATTGATACCATTAATACGGTAATATTACGTACTTCAGGCATTAACAATCTTATATTTATTAAATTTAACTTTCATTTAATTTGATTTTAAAATCATGGACCAATAATTCTCACTTTAATACGGAATTAAAATTTTAAACAATTACTTTATTTACTGCACATTTATAATTCGCAGCTAATTATAAAAATAACAAAAATAATATTTTATTTTTATAATTAGCAGTATTTCAAATCATTCATTGACAATTAGAAAATATAACTTTCCTTCAATATTTTTGTACTCGGATGTTTATGTTTGTTTGGGTTTTTTTACCAGAAAATCATGTTAACTAACGCATTAAATAAATGTGGCAAAATATCTTGATCTATTTCTAAAAGTTTTAGCGGCTGCCCCTTAGATTATAGCCTAAGACGTTTAAATGGCTAGAGTAGATGTGACCTTGAACCTTGACTGACATAGCATAATTCCCTTATAATACGTAGTAATACCGGTTTTTTTACAAATATTAAAAACGTATTATATTTCTCTAGATAAAAACTGAAAATTATATTCTGCTATTCACAAGGCAAATATTTTTCATTACCTAGAACGGAGCTCACGGAGCTAACCTAATGTAGTTTAGTACCTTGCAGTTTCAAGACACTGTCTAGATGAAAATTGTCTCTTCGTTTATCCTTTGAAAATTTTTTTAATATTAATTAAAAGACATAAGTTCTAGTTTCTTAAAATTTTCAAATATATTTCCTAAATAAAAATCCCTAATGCAAGAAATTTAATAATATCTTACAACTATCTCAGTTAGATGATACGATTGCAAAACGATGACCTAAGGGACCGAATCCATTCGGCATCTAATTGAACTGATATTTTATACTCATAAATGACTAGCTGCAGAGCGTTTCGCTGATATCAAATTTACGCGTGTCTTGTAGAATCAATGAAAAAGAAAAAATATTTCTTTTGCGACTTAAAATAATATACTTCCCTTTTCTTTAAATCTTGCAGCCCTATTTTTACCACTTCTTGACATCCGATTTGTGCGAAAATTTGCACATGGGTCCGAATCTGACGACAATACAACTATTTGTAGAAGAGCAGAAAATGTCCTTACCAAGATAAAAATAATATTTTTTGAAGCTAATTTGTGTAAAATATAAAATGTGTAATAATTTCTATGCTACCCACATATTACCCTCCGAATAATCGTTTGGCAAGAAAAAAATATATTTGTTAAATATTTTATACATTTTTAAGTGTTATTCATACACTTAGCAATTTTTTTTTCTTAAGTGTACAAAACTGCGTTCTAATTTTTTAACTTTTTTGTATGTCTGTTAAAGTTTATTTAATGAACACCTTATTTATGGTAATACCGAAAACGTATCTGAGATAGAAAAATAAATCTGGCATAACTAGCAAATTCACTGACCTCTTATGATTTACGTTCCTTAGGGGTAAAAGTATATTTGTAATAAATCTACATACACTTTTATGTGCTAATTGAAACTAAATTCGATCAGTATCAAACAAGTAGAAAAGGTTCTGTAAGGCAGTTACATTCAATAAGCCATCGTTTCCATTATTGTTTAATAGACTTTTGTAGGTTTAATTTATATCCAGTGATAAAACATTATTTTTCTTCCTCTTCACTTATATCGAAAAGTGGCGGAACCCAACACCGCGGGTTGTCTTACGAGAGCAAGTAGTATAAAAAATAATTAAATATTCCCTCGAGAGGACGTCATCGCATTTACATTCCCACCAGTACCTATACCTCCTTTTATTATGCCTTATATAAAAATATATGTATAATAACAATTAACATACAGCAAGTCGGTGAAAGCCGTCGTTTTATCGATCTGATATTAATTAATAAAGCCTTCAGCTGTATATATTTATTTGTATATTGGTATTTTTCTGTACAGTACGTATACATTTAAGAAATTGAAACACGTTCAAATTGAAAAACGTTCAAGAGGCGCGGGTTCTAATACCGCTATTTTTATACTTTTTCTAAATATACGACTTATACCTAGTTTAAAGTATATTGTGTACCTAATAATTCCTAACACGATACCTCCATTTTCAATTCTCTGTAAAAAATATATTTATTTTCAAATTTGATACGTAGTAATAATATTAAAACAAGGTTTTTATTTTTAAAATATTTTTATTTCACAGTTTTTTATTGTTTTATTTTTTAGTCTAACGCAAGTAGCTATTAACTTAGGTTATCGTTAAATGGCATGGCTTCTACATAATATACGAGAATCGATCCTTAAATCGATAGGCACGAAGTAAACTTGCTACAGTTTTAAACTAATGTGTATGTAAAAAATCATATTTACTGAACTTCAACCATCTTCCGCATTACACTTGCCGGCCCATTTCGTAACATTACTTGTTGATTGGCGGTACTTAACGCCGCTCTTGTTCGAAACAGATAAAGAAGTAATCTAAATTAAGAATGAAAGAATGGTAAGAAAGATATTGAACCAAAGTTAAACTGTAAAAGAGGTGATATGGAGGGGGAGAGGTAAAATGCATGAGGACCCTCTGAATCGATACCTTTGAAAAAACGGCATACGTATTCTTTTTTTACCATTAAGACTAACCAAATATAGCTTTTCATAAAAGTACAGATTTGTCACTGATTATTAATGTCACTTAATTAGTAAGAAGTGATAAGTTCTTTAATTATCAAAGCTATTTAGTATTTCCAAATTTTATTTTCAAGTACATGAATGTTTTGTAAGCTGTGCATCTCTTTTTAACATTGCAATCTCTCCCTTAGTGCACCACTGTAGGTCTCTTTTACGGATGAATATCCTTTGTATATTCTCCATACAAAATTGGGAAAGTGTCTACCGGCACGTTCGAAGTGCTATAATTACAAAATTCTCCGTACAACTTGACATTGGCAAAGTGACTTGTGGTCTACTGGCAAGTTCGAAGTATAGAAATAAACTTAACCAAAATGTAGGTAAACCCATTATGTTTATTGAAATAATATTAATATTATAATAAAAAAAACACGCTCAAAATCATCTCTTTGTAATCCTAGTAGTTTATCCAAATATGACAGATTAATGCTACGAAATATTGTATAGAAATCGAATCTGGACATGTGTGCAAATTTTATATGTTGCAAGATACAAAATAGTACAAAATATATGTTGCAAGATTTAATCATTGATAGAAAGTAATTTTCCTGCCATCAAATATATTATATTTTGATGCCAGCAAAATGATTGAATTGCAATACTTTTTTTAGCTTTCGCTATTACCACAGAAACAGTGGTCAGAAAGAACCTGAGTGTTAAGACACTTCGTTCTTCACTGTCCGCAAACGGGACATTGTGTGTTGAGTGGCGTAATTCAACGCCGCGCTCAGTTTTAGGCACCAGAGAGGAGAAATCAAAATAATTTCAATATAATCCTTCCATCGAGATAAGATCAAACCCACAATTACATTTACAGTCAGACGTTGTCCCACTGCGCTGCAGTGACCTTACGATAATAATTTCAGGAGTTCATTTTACATGGAATAGAAGTTTAAAATTAATTAGCTTATGAGTTGTATCTTTTTTAATTTATATCAAATGAGGGTCGAGGCAGAATGACAAACGGAAATTGAAAAAGTATAACAATTTCAAATTTTAATTTCCTTTCAGTTTATCCATCGGCATTGGAATGACCTGCTACGGCTCGTTCCACAGTCTGCCCCCGTAGAAAATGATTCCTTGTGGGCCAACTTTATTTTTCTTCTTAATATGGTAAGTGATTGTTTTTGAGCTGTGGCCTTTACGTATATTAACTTTATCATCAACTTCGCTATCGTGGTGCAGTATCGATTCCCATTTGGGGGAATTATTTTATATGTAAATTACTTTCATTTCATATCAATATGGTGTTGAGTTTTGTTGGTTGAACCGCCACTCAATACGCTATATTTATATATATATAAACGCATAAACTATACAGAAGAGCGATTTGAAATTTTTAAGTTAGTTTAATTTTATTTTTATTAAAATCATATGATTACAATTTTAGAATCCTCAACATTACACATACTAGCCGTAGTTCGATATGAACGTTTATCTTAACTAGCTACAGTGTTTGAAAGGTTGCCAAGAGGCACAGTTTCGAATTGAATTGAAGTTGATACATTCAATTATTTTATACATTTTTCGGCGGATATTTGTATTTAAAAATAAATTCATATTTAAAAAGTAGTTTTCAGTCATAGTCATTTATTAATTTCTTTGAATAGATAAATGGATTATATAGAGAAAATAGGTTATATTTGGCAAAAAAAATGCTACTGCAAAAGCAAAAATATATTGAATCAATAAATTGAAACTGTTTTCTGGCAAAATATTCAAACGTCTGTTTTTATACATCCTATCAGTTAGTACTCGTATTTCAAAATATTATCGTTTGCATACTAAGTTTTTTGTGTTATTTTGTATGCTGTATTTCAGTTAGCAGTAAAGCCTTTGGTTAAAATAAACATAAATGTTTGATCATGTGTCAGAGGAGATTTACAATGGCAATTTTTACGATTTTATTAAGAAAGAATAAATATAAATTTGAAAATAATATCAACAATCAAAAATATGTTTGTATATTTAATAGCGATAACGGCATTAGTAGGGCCTTTTCAAATTTAGTTGGGTATCTAAAGAAGCTAGGACGGTGAAGACATGCGTTAACACGCATTTTACAGAGGCCCTTTAAGCCTACACTAGGATCAAGTCCCAGGCACTTCCCCGAGCTCGTTGCAACGCAATGGCTCCGGCATCCGCATGGTGAATCCACAGTATGGTATATAAGGAGCTTCTTTTTTAAATTCCCGTACTATGAATTCATCGACTGTATGGGGTTTTGGGATATTTATCCTAAATTATAGGAGCAAAATTAATAGTGTCACCAAAACTGGAAAATGCTGAAATCTGATTTATGGTAAAATTAAACAAGGTTATTGTGGTGCAGTAGAACAGTGTCTGACTCTAAACGTCATTTGTTTCAATTACCAATCGGGGAGTATTATATTTAACATATATTATATTTGAAATATATTTTCACTTCTTCGCTCAAGCATTAAAAAAACGAAGAGCGGCGTTGATTTTCGCCACTGAACACGCAATGTCTTGATTTCGTACAAAAGGCGAAGACTGCAGTGTCTTGAAACTACGTTTTTACCTGTTACTACATACGGGGAAAAGCGTGAAGCTGCTTTTTTATTAGACTAGCAGAAAGTGTTTTCTCGCATTCAAAATCTTCTATGTTATCAAAATTGCAGTGGCCAATATGTATATTTGTTATAAGTACCTTCAAATTAGTTAATCAAATAATTTAAAGGTCGAAGTCCAAATTCAAATCTAGATACCATGAAAGTTTTCTCCATTTTCTCAATACACAAATCCATACTAATATTATATATTATAACTTAACTCGCGATTACAGTCTGTGACGTAGAACTCCTCGACTCGAATGACCCGATTGTGTTGTAATTTTATATAGATACTTAAGTATTGCTACAGTTCACGCGGGCAAAGGCGCGAGTGGGTTACTAGTATAAAATATATGGCAAATATATCGACATATTGCTTCTAAATCCTAGCATTAAACACACAATATAACACAGTAGCTAAGTAAGCCTATCTATTGAAGGTCGGACATTAGATAGCTATCAGTGGTCATTTATTAACCGGCCACAACGCCGCTGTAATCGCCTAGCAAGATCCACGATAAGGGACCTTGAACTCGTCAATTTACATGTGAATAGGGAGGTGGGTTGTAAGCTTTTACTCTTTATATATGAATGTATGAAATTTATTGTAAATTTGAATGAAATTATCATTATATTAATACGTGAAGATATCCTTTAGACCCTTTTACGGAAATTTTGTAGATATAAGAGTTGGAAATTAAGCATAGTTAAAATTTATATGAAGCAGGTGTGTAGCCAATAGTCTTTATTATATATTAGAAGTACATTATACTAATAAAATAAATATTACCCTTTTTGAAGTAACTAATACGTTTATGGGGTAACGCGTATTTTACTCGTCAATGACTTAGTTACCTTATAAATATTAAAAATATTTAATAATTTATAAAAATTTAACTATTGTATGTCAAAATTTAGAGTATAAAATTTTGAATGCAGCGGAATTCGAACTCGCGCCTAGTGAAAACCGTCCTAGCGCTTTGAACGCTAAGCCTGCTATCAAATTTTTATACGTTTTCTAAAAATATCGTTCTACTTCCTAAGTGTGTGAGAGAAAATATTGAATTATTTTCGATTCCGGACACGTGCCAATTTTCAAATAAACCAATATCTTTTTAGCAGCTTCACGCTTTTCTCCCGCATAGCAGTGCACATCAGAGAGAACCTAGTGTCAAGATACTCCGTTCTCCACATCAACATCACACAATCGAATTCAAGATGCGCGTTGATTGATGGAAGTTACCGCTGCATTTTGTCTTGTTCAGCAGAAAGAAGAAATGAAAATAATTTAAATGGTAATTCCATCGACTGGGAATTGAACACACAACTTATCGCGATTACAGTCGGACTTTATGTCACTGCGCCACGATGGCCTCAAACAAATATATTTGAAAACATTTTTCACGCTTACAAACTCATAGGGGTGATAAGCTTCTAACACGAACTGAAAGCTGCTTTATAAAGCTTAAATCCATACTGCTTTGTGCTTAAACAGTATTACAAAAGATATATTAATATCAGTAGAAGTTAAATAATGACATGTATTTAAAATACAATGTTCATTTTTATACCGTCGTGCAAGGACAGCTTGTGACTGTAAGCACAATGGTAGTGTAGACTAATTAAACTATTTTCCTTTTTCGCTCTGGCAACTAAAAGCGCGGTGATGAGTTCAAGCCTTTGTTCGGCCTGTATTGAGCTGGAAAGTGTCTTGACATCACTGAGCTGCTCCCAGATTCAAACCTCAGGGGTTATATCGAAACTGTGTGTTTACCTTCTTGGATAACTGACCTTCCCTGTTTAAATTCTAAAATACGCATTGAGGAATTTATATTTTGTTTTATTTTTTTAAGCATTCATTATTGTTTTATGTTACATCTCACTTAGAATATTGTGTTTTTAAGTAGCGGAACGGTATTCAATACTTGGATTTATTATATAAATAACTATAAAAAAAAAGACTATGTATAACCAAGCCAACATTTCTTGATTACTTATTTGTTAAGTGATTTGATCGGATACAGCGAAAATTCAGGGCAACCGTAACTAATTCCTTACATAAGAAGGTGAAGGTGAACTAATACCAATGAATCACGGTGATAAGAGATAAGTTGTAACACCTTTCAACTTAAAGTAGATTAAAGTCAGGATTTATGTAAATAAAAGACTTTGAACTGTAACTTTATTGCTATATTTGGCTAATTTGTATGTTAAATTGTTAATGGGTTTGTCATTAAAAAAATAAAAGGATTTTGTTTCTTTTCAAAATATAACAATTTTCTTTTTCCCTATATAAATAAACATATTATATATAATATTCTATATATTAGAAGTAGAAGTAAATTTAGTTATAGATAAATTTATCATTGAGACCATCGATGTGCAGTGGTTGCGTCTGACTGCAAACGCGATTGATTGTGGGCTCGATTCCCATTTGGTGTAATGAACATGATTTAATTAACATGTTTTTAGAAAATGTATAAAAATTGGAACGCGCCTCGCGCCTCTTGCAAACAGTCCTAGCGCTCGGATCGCATTTATACGTTTTCTAAGAATACATTTTTCAATTTCCTAAGTGTGTAAATAACACTTTAAAATTATAAAAATATTATTTTATTATTTTCATTTGTCCGCTCTCAATCTAACACAAAATATCTCGATTTCAGTTAGAAAGTTGAGGATGGAGTGTATTGACGCTAGAAGTAAAATTGTAAAAAAAACCGTTTTAATTACAAGAACTGTTTTAAGTTTTTTCTCGCACAGCACTATACTAATCAGAATGGAAACACTCGGTCATCGTCTATCTGTATATGATAGTTAGGAGTTCAATTCCCGCTAGGATTGCTTAAATTCAAATTATTTTCATTTCCCAGATCAGATAAGACAAAGTACGTCGTTTAGTTCCACCACTAAGCGCGCAACGTTTTGAATTTTTATATGTAATTATACATTACATTAACTTTGTATGTTACATGGAAAATTATGTGAATGTATTGTAAGTGCTACATTTTTCTAAAAATATGTTTTTTAATTTCCTAAGTGAGTGATAAACACAGAATTAATGTGAAAAATATTTAATAAATAGCATTCTCTCTTGCCAAACGATTGTTCGTAGAATAATCTTTCAGAAGCAGAAATTTTTAAAAATCTCTCTACAAAGATGCTAACAATAAATACAAGTTGTAATAAGCTTATAAGAATTTTGGCGCAGCTAAATGTAGAACGCATGGCTTAGCGTTCAGAGCGCTTGGACGGATTCCAAGAGGCGCGGGTACGAATGCCGATGCGTTCAAATTTTTATGTTTTCTAAAAAAAAATATGTTTAACATTAACATACAAGTATAAAGAAACTAATAATTTGAATTTCTTCTCGATTAATATTACAAATACCAATTTTATTCGAAATGATTACTTCATTATGAATCAAATAAATATTTGAATAGTTAAAAAAATGTAACAATCGTGGTTCTAGAAACGATTATTTTTAAATAATATTTCTTCCAGTACAAATCATTCCCACATCATTAGTAGAAAATAGGGGTAAACGATTTCACGTGTCAGACAGGGCAAAGTCTAGCGAAGGTCCACGAATTACCAACCGAATAGTATTGTCACTTTAGGTGCCTAACTTAGCGTAAAATGGAATGTAATGATAAGCCTAGCCTACTTGCTTGTCCCGCAAATTCAAGTAACGAGTGAAAGCGTCAAATATTTATATGACTAATAGTCAGTCTTTTTATTTATTATAGACTAGCTGATGCCTGCAACTCTGTTTGCGCGGACTATATGACTTCATGATATACTATAGAAACTTGGACACAATATTATAACTGCTTCCTTGAAGGTGGTAATTTCCTTCTATCTAATACTTCTACATCAGATATTCTATAAAATTGTATTTTTTGTATTTTAACCATTTTCTCTCACAGTAGCTAAAGAGGACTTAGTGACATTCCGCTATTTGCTTTCCACCTAAATTCGAGTACGCGTACTGAATATCAAAACTCAACGCCTATATTTTCATACCAAAGAGAGAAAAAATCTAACAGCTATTTCATTAAATGGGATCCGCACTCATAACCATTGCGTTTTTTAAACAAAATTTACCCATTTCACTGAAGAACTTATAATAATGCAGCATTTACTTATTATTGTGTAGCTGGTCTATCATAGTTCTTCATCAATTGTTCCGAATCTTTAAATTTTAAAATAGCATTATAAAAAAACAGCTACACATTTTTTCCCGCAAAGCAGGCAGTTAGGGAGATCCGCATCTTTCTGAAGGCCGCTAAGGCGTTTTTTCTTTTTTCTTATAGATTGATGAATGATTCTACATCAGGTGTTCGACTCTATGTAATCAATTATGAGTAAAAGCCGGATAGATGCCCTAGTTTTCAAACATGTTTTATTATAATAAAATATATACTTAATAAGAATAATGCATGTATTATATATTGAAGACACAGGTCTTTGATTTATTATATAAGCCAATTTTTGTGAATATAACTAATAATGACTCTTTTATTTGACCTCTAATAGAACGCATAGTTGCGTACTCTTTCGGATAGCCTAACGTTAAAAATGCTTTGGATGATACTTTCCTGGCATGAGGTCAGATGCACCACAATGATATATCATAACAATGTTGAGCCTCCTTGATAATTTTTCCAATTTATGAACTCTCAGCTTGTTCCAAAACTATCTGGGGTTTTTTTTTTATGAAAACTTTCACCATTGTCATCCAACCAACTGGTACTCCTTTCAGGACCCTCCGTCTTCAAGCTTCCATACATGAGCCACCAACTCTTTTTGTATTTTTTAGCGAGCTAGCGAAATTAACTATGTATAGGCATCATTATATATAGAGACAGCAATAATATTAACAAATACTCCCAAATTTGTGGCGCACCATGTATTATACAATCATTGCCTTAATATATATATATATATATATTAAAGTAGAATTTGCTTTTTTAGCACCAACGTTTTTGCAATTTATGTAACAAACAAAAAATCTATAGGTATGCATATAAACTACAATTTAGAACTATAGACATTTGATACGGAACTTTGAACGGGCTTTGAGAAAGGGTTTTTAATACGGATACTTGGCCTTAATAATTACAAAATAAATATAAAGTATTCAGCAATAAACGTAATAAAAAGTGCAATTTAAATTATAATGGATACGTAGAAGGTGGAGTGAAACTACAATCAGTTAAAAAATACTTAATAAAAATAATACCGATATAAGATTAACACCTGTTTAAGTTTCCCCGCGGTACGAAGAGTGTTTCGTTTATGATGTGATTTCAAATACACCGAGGTCCTTGCAATCATTGTAAAGCGATTAACGTAAGCGCCTAGCACCAGAAACGTACCTAATACAGTGTATTTAAGACTGACGAAACTCAGGCTTCGGATTTTGCTACCGCCTAAATCCTGCCCAGGTTAAAATCTATGCAACAAAAAAGTTTCAATAGAGTCCGTCCAGTATTTCCATAGATAAAGATTCCTTTGGTACGTACAGACAAAAATATTCTTTTAACGGTTTTTTTCATCCACTTTAATATTTTTTTCATAACTATATTCAATGTACAGACACAGTTTTTTTACTGTATTATGAAATGATAAATCCTTAAAACGTTACGTTATACGTGCCTATTATAAATTATTCTCGTATCAACATAGTAAACTCACAAGCCATATTCTTAACATCGTCCAATACCAAGTACAAGCTATGAAAGTAAAGAGAAAAATATATAAAATATGTACATATGTTCAAAATTCTAATTCTAAAAGTTATATAGTAATAGTTTTATAAATAATTATAATTGGTAAAATATACAGATCAGCCTGTATATGGCAATACACTTATTGTTCATTTTTTACATTTTAAAGTGTTTATCACAGACTTATACTTTTCAATGTCCCAAGTGTGTGATTAATATTTTAAAATATAAAAAAATATTTAATAAATAGCATTCTCTCTTGCCAAACGATTGTTCGTAGAATAATCTTCGGGTAGCTGAAATTTGTAAAAAATTCCCTACAGAGATGCTAACAACAAAAATAAGTTACAATAAGCGTATAAGAATTTCGATGCAGCTGGATGTAGAACACATGGCTTAGTGGTCAGAGCGCCTTGACAGTTTCCAAGTGGGTTCGAATCCCGCTGCGTTCAAATTTCTATACGTTTTCTTAATATGCTTTTCACTTATTGTATGTTGTATGAAAAAATCGTTTATGTAATTCTGCCTTTAATTTTATTTATTTATGTATATTGTATTGTATACCGTATTAACTTTTAATTAAAGTGATTAAAGTGAAGGTGAAAACGATGTTTAAAATTGCTACAGGATTGTAATTATAACATATAAAAGTTTGACGACGCGGTTGCATGGTAACACTCGAATGAGCTTATGAATGCACCTTGGATTTTTATTCTTCCTTGTAGAAATATATTACTTAAATAAATAAATAAAAAAATAAAATGCTCACCAGTCATATTCTTAGTATCGTCTATTACCATCAGTCACATTAGGACTTACGACACTCAACTTCCGTGTGGCGAAATTCGTTTAAAAGGACACAAGTAAAAAAATTGTAACAATTCTAAATATAGCTCGCGTGCCAGTAATATAACAATCGATGACGGTACCTTGGCCCGGATAACTAACGTCATTTATGATATGCAACGTTTTTAAACAAATAACGTGAACTAGTTCTATATGAATTGGGGCGTTTTAGAACTGGATAGTTCGCTTTGTTATTTTGGTCTGCGTTTTATTGGTTGCGTGAATCGGGGTTGTCAGTTCGATTTGCATTCGGGGGAATTATTTTAATTTCCTCAATCTGGAAAGACAAAGCGCTGGGTTGAGTTTCGCCACTCAAAATATAATATCTAGATTTCGGGTGGAAAGTGCAAAACGGAGTCTCTTGTCACTCGATCCTCTCCAACTTCTAGAGCGTGAAGCTGTAAAAATATTTTTTAATTCTAATAGTATATGTACATTTTGTCATAAACAACAAGATATGGGAAACAAACCAGTAACCATCGTCTGTCCAGCCCAAACCCTATACAGTATTATTCTTCTATTAATTTATTCATCTTTGGATACATAGAAAATTGAACGCGGAGAGTTATTGCTAAGAACTTACTATCTAAACTTCAATACAGAAGATTTATGTAAAGTTTTCTGCCACCAGACTTTGCATGTTGAGTGAGGATTATAAAATAACAAGTAAAAAGTCCTTATTGTAGAAAGAGTTCCAATATTTCTTTATTAATTGAATTCAGTATATATCTGTGTCATAAAGTAATAAAATTGTTTTCTAAGACTATTAATAAACGACAAACGAATTAATCATTTTTATAATTCCAAAGTATAATGTATTTAATACGAGCGGTATAATAAGACAGGTATGACAGCTCAAACTGGTGCACTTAAGCACGCTATAGCTTAAAAGTAATACCTTTGTAGGGTTACCATAATTTATAATGTGTTTTTGAATCCATAATCGATATCAAAGATCAATTTATAAATAAAAAAATATATATATTATTATATAAAATGACATATATTTTGTTTTATATAATTTATTTAAATGTTTGTAATTTTATTTCATTTGAGAGTCCTAGTTTGAATATAAAATAACAAAAGTAAGATTTTCGCGATTTTTCATAATTTTATATGAAACTATTTGAAACAGATTAGCCGTGTATATTTTGATATTTGAAAAGACACGGTAGTTTAATATAATAACTCTATCAACTGACAACGAATGCCAACTCCAGTCTAAACGCGGAACGCAAAACTTCGGGTATTCTAAAATATATTTTCGAATACTAAATTATTCATTCAAAAATAACAAAAATGCCTAACATATAATATACACATGTTTTTATTCAGGACCTTGTTGCAATTTGTTACATCTTTCCCTGTATTTTGTTACCACTATAAGACAAAAGATGAAAACGGTGTAGACCCACAACATACGCTGAGCCTCATTCCTTTTACCGTTTTCTTATATATATGTTATTTTTTTTTTTATACTTATTACATTCTGTTTGTGTTTTTATTAATATATGCTTAGTTGATTGTATGAGAAACGGTAATAAACATTTTGGGAATATTAATTTTCAAATGTAAATACAAATTCTACAGCATATATAAAATTCCAACTGCCGTGAAAGTATTCTATTTACGGAATCTAAAAATAGAAATACTATGCCTTTTAAGTAAATTTGTACAGGAACTAATAAGTTTTTGCGGATACCCTACTATTAAGCTCACGCTATGTTCGCGAAGTAACAAAATCATGACGTCATAGTTTACTTAACATACAAAGCTTTAGTTTTTGAATTCATTTTAAATTTATATCTGCTTTATACGACAACTTGAGTAAAATATTTTAAACTAAACTGTATTCGGCTTTAAATATCGTTTTAAGTCGAGCTTTATGGTACAGAGAGATTTAATTAAATAACAAACGATTTTTTAGTTAAATTCATTATTAAAACGTAACTTAAAATTTTAGTAAAAAGTTTTTATAAAATAAATAAGTTTTGTGTAAAATAAGTAAGGTGTAAATAAATATTTTTGTATTTCTTTACAGGCTGTGCAATGATGTGACGTCGAAAAGGAATCACACGTTGAAACCAAGAGTCGTTCTACCGGAAAATTATGTTAAAGGTATATAGTTGTTATTATTTCAACTAAAAATTAAAATAATTTTAAATAATATTTGTAAAAAACGTATAAAAATTTGAACGCAGCGGGATTTGAACCCGCGCCTCTTGGAAACCGTCTTGGAAAACGCATGGCATAGCGCTCACATTGTCACATTTCTGCGTTCTAATTTTTATATATTTTCTAAATATATATTTTTCAATTTCCTAAGTGTGTCAATAACACTTTAAAAATGTACAAAATAATTGAAATAGTTGTAAAAAGTGTATCTTTATGTACGAGTAAAATTGTGTTAGAAAAAACAAAATTTTGGCTTGTTATGCATATTTCTTATTTTTGTTAATTTTACCACCATTTCGACATACAAAATAACATACGACATACAGCGCCTCACTGTAAACGAGATTCGTTTTAGATCCGAATCCAACTCGGGGGAATGATTATATTTATATTTAAATGTTTATAAATATATTTTTATATACGTTTTCAAAATATATGTGAATGTGAATAACACATTTAAAAAATGTTAAAAAATAAATATCTAAATAAGATTATATTCGACTTCTCTCTCTGTTAAACCAAAGCGTGCGCACAACGCGCAATTTCTTAAATTCAGGCAGAAAGTGGAGGACGGAGTGTCTTGGCACTAGATTCTCTCTACAAGCCCTGCCATGTGGAATAAAGCGTAAAGCTTCCAAAAATTACAATTGTGTAATTTGTGAACAAATACATACAAATTACCAATAACTGAAAACAGTTTAAAGTTCTCGAACTAAGTATGTATAAACTGTAACCCGAAGCGAGTAATGTCCATGATCCTTTGGTATGTTAACCAAGCAAAATTACGCTTGCTATTGCTAAAGCTTAATGAAGACATAAATAGTTGGATACGGTTTGTTAGGATACTAATTTTTTCTATTAAGTTTACTTTTAGATAATATATACGTCATATTCTATTTTGAAGTATATATTTACAACAATTTTAAGAACTTCCTCAACTTTTGAAACGAAATAAGTAAAAATAATTAAACTATGATCATTCCTCCAAATGTGTCCGAATGTAATCGCGATTAGTTGCGAGTTCGATTCCCGCTCGATCATAATTGAACTGAACAAGACAAAACGCGCAGCCAGTTAAGTTCCACCAATCAACGCGCATATCGAATTCGATAGTGGAGAACGGAGTGTCTTGGTCCACTCCAACTACCCCATTATGCGGGACGAAGAGTGACACTGTATACATAAATATTTTTATTTTATTTTCTTAGCCAAATCAAATAGTCTTGTAAGTCTTTATAGAAAGAAGTAAGCAATTATTTTTCAAAGCCACGAGCTTATTTATATTCCTTTGACAACGTTTGTTATGAGGTTTCGTTAAAATATCAGTTTTATTTGTTTTTTTTAATATTAATACCAAATAAGAAAAATTTCGTTATCATAACATTTTTCTGCGTAGAAAAGCTTATTGCTTATGACAGATTTCTACTTTTGAACATGTATAAAAATAGACTATTTTTGATGTAATATAGAATTTATTTCTTCAACCATCTTACTTTGCCAAAGAAGTATATTAAGTTATGGCAAACTTCTATTCTATACTATTCGTTTTTTTTTAAACTAGAGGTTGACCGTATTGGTCTTGGGAGCGATACGACGTAGCTGCTTGAGAGGGTGTCATCGGTCGCAAGTGCTTCCCCAGCGGCACTCGAACCTCAACCTTTGTCAAAATCAAATAATTGCATTCAAAATTAGAACTTACATGCTTAATTGTAGAACGTTTAACAGTTTGCCACTGGTTCACTAAAGTGAATGCCTCAGACCCGAGAAGACCAGCTGCAAGAAGCTCAGCGGGACTTCTTTTTATTAAATCAATAATTTATAGATTTATTAATGACAATGATACCTATGAAATGTACTGGAGCAAGCATTTCATTTTCCAAGGTGTTTCAAATTAATTAAATGTAGCCATTAATAAAATCGTTACTTAGGTAATAATTTTGAATTTGCACAACTTTTAAAATAATGGAACATTGGGTATTTTCCGGGTACCTATTGTAAAAGTGTATACATTGTCTAATAAAAAAAAAACATGAATTCGATGCAATCGAGTTACAGGTGCGGTAAGCTTAATCCTATTTAAATAGTATTAATATTATGGCAAAATCATTCATATTTTTCTTAATATTCATTATATTTTTCAAATATGTATTGAGACGCAACTATCAATACATTAATTTCCTTAAATTTTTGCCTTAAGAATCTTTAAGAAAGCTGACATGGCATAAGGAATAGAATTATATTCTATGAAAGTAAAATGATATTGCTTGTAAATTACTTAAGTAAAAAAGCAAAGGCTTGCGAGCTAGCGTTGGAACAGCACGAAGGGTCGCGTCACCATTACAAACTTACTTCCTGTGATTGTCATACGTCATGAATAAATATACAAATAAATAAAATTGGAGTGTCTGGTTGTAGTATTAAAATAACGCTTTACTAATTGAGTAGCTAATACCTTTAGTGTCTGTCTGTTTGTTGTTCTGGCTAACCTCTGGAACGACTGAACCGATTTTGACGGGCATTTTACAGGTAGATAGCTAAAATAAGGAGTAACTTAGGCTACTTTTATATTTGAATTCCACACGGATAAAAAAGCATGCACAGTTAGTTTTTAATAATAATAAATCACTTCACCCATACTGTAATGCCGTCCCTACATATATATTGATATGTATTATACATCAGCGTTGTGTTACGCAAAGCAACAGGAAATATCTAAAAGTAGCTAACAATGAATGTTATCTTTCCCTACTCTGTGCAATTTAAGGGATATTTCCAAATTAAAAAAGAATATATAACAATATTAGCTTCCATAATCAAATTACTTATGTATTTACGTGTGTATACGCATAAGTATGTACATTTTTGTATTTGATCTCCAAACATTTTTTAATATATTTCGTTGTACAATTAATATTGCCTTTTCGAGCATTTATTCTTTTCACAAATTGTTGAGATCAAGGAACAAGTAATGAAATTCATAAAACAATCTCTTTATATGAAATTTGCGTTCAACATACTTCTTCTTTCCTAGTTGTTTTTTTTCATATTGCCTTCGTCTATTTACTAAGATCTTTGATTTTCGCGATTCCTACACATTTTGCAATTTTTTAACCGGATTTATTTGAGTCTACCTGTGGACCACGGACTACTGTAAAGTGTTCGAAACGTCGGGGTGTGTTGTATAAGATATTATAGTTTCTATACAACGCTGTCACTTTACAGGAAACAGAAAAAACTGTTTATTTAAAATAAACTAGATTTTATGTGTTTTTTACTATATGACGACAATTAAGAATAATGTAAAATATCTAACTCTCTAAGCGGCTAAACTGACAGTTTTGTTTAGAAAATAAAATAACTTATAGTCTATTTATATAATCAGGTTATCGTGGCACAATGATACAGTGTCAGGATGAAAACGAGGTTGTCGTAGGTTCAATATAATCAGAGGACTGTTTTATTTAAATGATTTAGATACTCTTGTTCTTTTAAGACAAAGTGCGCCGTTTAATTCTCGCTTTTCAACAAATAATATCTTGATGATAAAAGGTACAGGGAGAAATACGTGCCTTGTGTTTAGGCTATTTTGGCTGTTATTTGTGTGGTATTGAATAGATATATTTAGATAAAATAGATATATTTTTTTCCTTTCTTTAGAAATGCGGCCTCCATCTCGGAAAGGTCAACCAGTGGTTGTTGAGTTCAGCATATACGTGGTCGATGTTAATTCAATAAATGTAGAAGACATGGATTTTAGGTACGAGAAATATTTTTTTTTTATCTCATATGCAAATATAATTATCTTTAAATAACTGTTTTTTTAGTATCTTCAATATAACTTTTAAATAATCATAGCAGAAGAACCTTATTCA
Source organism: Podotricha telesiphe (assembly GCA_038994665.1). Taxonomy (NCBI): domain Eukaryota; kingdom Metazoa; phylum Arthropoda; class Insecta; order Lepidoptera; family Nymphalidae; genus Podotricha; species Podotricha telesiphe. The sequence goes on from JAOYRR010000259.1 coordinate 311,229, forward strand.
TATAAAGTATCGTTCAAGTTACTCGTAAGTTGAATTATATTTAAATCTTACAGTTCTTTCACTTCATGATCCTATTAAGATGTTTCTTTATTAATTACAGTAAATAATATTTTAAATCATTTTTAGAAAAATAATAAAATTTAAAATATGAAACTATTTCTAAAAGTGTTGTGTTATCTGTTATCCTAAGCGTGCAAATAACAAATTGAAACCTTGTATTTTGTTTGAATGTTGCTAAACTTCAAAGACTGCGGTCAAATAGTAAGATGTCCACTTTATAGTAACTGAATTTCAAACAGAATGTATTTGGTCTTTTTCTTGTATATATATATATACAAGAAAATTATTAATGTGAGCGTTATATGTATAAATATAACGCACGCACATAACTTATAAGCTAAATTTTATAAATTATATTCTTACAAAGTGAAAAGTATTTTTTTTTGAAGTAATATAATAAATTAACTGTAAAACATTCAACACTAATAGTCTCATAAGAAGACACGTTATACACAAACACATACAATAAATGTAATTCTTACATATACATACTTACAAAAAATAAACACATAAAGCGTGCATTTTGTACATTGTACACAGAGTGGACATGTTTATAAGACAAACTTGGCGGGAGAGCAGATTGCAGTTACCCGATGATATTTTCGAAGAAGGCGACGATCATGTCACACTGCCTCCAGAATTCTTCGACAACCTATGGCATCCTGATCCATATTTTCTTAATTCTAAAGTAACCGGTATATATTTTTTTTTTTATTTTATATAGTTAAAAGTGTATATGCAAATGCATTGGAAAATATTTGAACATAAATGAGACGGTTATATGTAAAAATGCATCCTCAGGGATCATTTAAATTTATATATTTTTTACTAAAGAAAACTTTATTTTTACCCGGCTTTAAATGTTTTTGGAGTAGGTAGAAGTTAGAGAGCTATATATCTTAAAACAAAATTTTTAGCAACCATTTTAAATTAGAAGCTGCAAGTGGACATTTCTTTATATTATCAAACTAATATTGCCTAAATACATAATAGGTATATATTGATTATTAATTTTAGTAAGATATTCAAGATATTGTAAGTTGTTCAACTAAGCTGAGATAATAAATCTATTATATTTAAGTTTTTGATTTTAGGAGGAGCTTGCCACTTTTGTCATCATTCTGCTGGTACGATGTTTGCTCCCTTTGTTTTTTTGTTACTTCACGTTGTTGGCGAAGCACTTCTACAGATTTTTACACATTTATCATAATTCAAAATTTTGTTTGAAATTCAAACTAATTCTATAATCTACAATAATATATCAACAGTAAATAAATAATATACCACTATTTTTATAATCAATTATAATATAAGCAACATTATATTTTTTATCAATTAACAATAATAGCAATATTGAATACTATAAAACACCAAAAATCACTCAGCTTGGATGAACAAATTCACAAAATGAATATAAAATTATAAGCACTACTCAAAAACAAAATATTGAAAGAGAACGACTTAGCACATGCAAAAAGAATCATACTCAAAATAGCACCAGGTCAATTAGTATAGTAATTAATATTTAATTCCCATCATAACCCATACATACAAATATATTAAGCAAAATATTTAACTTTGGCTTCCAGAAATTGCTGAATTAACGCACAAATTTTCATCGGTAACCTTATATAGGAACCAGACGGTCAGATACGCTGCGAGAATGCACGCTATCATCGCTTGCCAAATGGAATTTCAACTTTACCCCATGGACATACAGTCGTGTCCGATTTACATAGAAAGTTGTAAGTATTAACTAATTAACTAAAAATGTTGAATAGAACGATTTTTCTTAATAGCCGTAAGTCACGTGTCGGTTTTTGGTTAGACTATTTTGTATTTGCTAAAGAGTTTTGTTTAAATAGGCTATTATATTGCTATTAACTGAAAACCATCTGTCAGTTTCCAAGAGGCGCGGGTTTGAATTCCGCTAAGTTCAAATTTTATAAAAATGTTGACATTTTCGAAAAATATACAAAAAAAGGCTTGCTTCAGTCTATGTGATGTATAATAATTTATTATCTATATTACATATTATTGGATGAATTTGTATTGGCGGGAAATATAAAATTTTGCATTATTCTACTTATAATAAAATTAAACTTGTGAGATGTATTTTTAACATATTTTTAAAGTGTTATTCGCACACTTAGGAAATTGAAAAAAAATTATAAGTTTTCTAAATATGTATTTTTCAGAGATGTAACTTATTGTGATGAATGTAAATAAAAAAAAGTTATGTCAAAATGTATATTAATATAGTTATTAAATTAAAATTATATAACAATGTATGAAGGTAAATTATACAAATGATGAAATTGTATACACATAAGCTTCTTTATTATAGCTTAATAGAAGATTTTAGATTTAGCTGTGTTTTAACACATTTAACATAACTTACAAAAAAAATTGGTTACTTAATTAAAAACGGTCTTAATGACTTTCAAATGTTCCATTAAGATTAGAAAGAAGGAAGACTTTTAAGGTAAACTATACAGACTTAGATCAGCAAACCTGCTAAAGTCATAATAAGTAAATTATCAGGAAAGATATTTTTAAAATATCATATTCAAACTATGGCAGTTCGTAGACGTCGCCATCTTCAACGTCATAGATTTGACCGCTTACTCCTCACAAGTTTTTAATAATTTTAAAAGAAAAAACATTTTTCTGAATTGTGTTTTATTGTCATAACGACAAAAATATATTAGCAAGTTAATACATTCTCAGTCGACAATATATTTATAAGAAAAATTCAAATTCCCACATATTATGATTAATAAATAATAAAAGCGAAATATATATTAATATTAAAATAAATCATAATTTATTCTACAGTTTCATATAGTAATCAAAAGGTAAGATTTCGATGGAGCGACGCGGGAGTTACGATCAATCCTGAACTAAAATTATTGCAATATCACATCGGCGAGCCGTTGCGATTGGAAGAGACTAATGGATATATGATTGATAAAGACGGTGAATACTATTTGTATTATATTAAATTAACAGACTCATGCTTTATCCCGTACAAAAGGGTAGGCAAAAAAAATCTAGTGTCAAGACACTCTGCTCTGCGCCAATCCGCCCAAATTAAGGGCTTTGACTTTCCATTGTTGGAAAATTAATACAGGCTGCACTGTTTTACCTATATTATACACGATAGTTGTAAGGTGAATTTCCATGAAGGAGAGTTGTAGTAAAATTGTTTTCATTTCCCTAAACTTACCAAATGCGGCGTTGAGTTCCGCTACTCAACATGCAATGTCCTCGAGCTCGAGTGCAAAGTTGAAAGCGGTGTTTTGACGATAGTTTAACTCGGGAAAAATCTTGAGGCTAGGCAGAAACAAAAATAGTTATATTAATCAGATTAGTATATGAGGACTAGAAGAAATGAAACACAAAGATATTACAACATTTTATAATGTAGAGGGAAATATAGACTATGAAAAGTATTACAAAATTAAAATCAGAGTGATTTTTTACTAATATCTCTCTCTGTACACCTCTAATTGGTATAGCAGCTTCATGCTTATCTCCACATAGCAGGGTAGTAAGAGAAAACCTAAGTGTCAAGACACTCCGTTCTCCACTTTTCACCTAAATCGAGATAATGTGTCTTGATTTGCCGCTCTTTGTCATAAGTACCAGAGCAGAAATAAAAATACTTCAAATATAATCATTTGGGGTGAAAGGAATCTAGCTCAATTTGGTTAAATTGAGCTAGATTCCTTTCACCCCATTCCCATATCACAAGTTTGCGCGTTATCCACTAACAAACCCCCATTTGTTGTGTCGTCAGTTTTTGAGAAAATTCCTCTTAAAGCCACGCCTAGAATCAGTATATTGGGCCTTATTGTTTAGAGTGATTGCCGGTATCGCGATTATTTGGAAAGTAAGGCCAAGTGGGCCTCGAAGAAGCTGGGTGTCATTGCCAGAGCAAGACAGTACTTCACGCCCAAACACCGATTGGCCCTGTATAGGTCCCAGGTTCGGCCTCATATTGAGTACTGTTCTCATCTCTGGGCTGGTGCACCTCAGTATCAGTTTGATCCATTTGATTGCATACAACGTAGAGCCATTCGAATCGTTAAGGATCCAATAATCTGTGAAGGCTTGACATTTTGGTTTTCCGTAGAGACGTTTCCTCTTTGTGCGTTCTCTATCGAATTTATCATGGGGAGTGTTCTGGGGAACTGTTTGACTTAATTCCTGCCGTTGAATTTTCCAACTGAACAGTACGTAACCGACTGAAATATCATCCACACTATCTGGATACGTAGCACTCTACTACTGTGCGGCTTCGTAAGAACTTCCTTCCACGTGCCACACAATTGTTGAATGGACTACTGGCGGCAGTGTTTCCAGGTCGATTTGACATACGTACCTTCAAAAAGCACGTCTATTTCCATCTTAATAGTCGGCAACATCCCTGTAGCACCTCTGGTGTTACATGGGGTCGTGGACGCCGGTGATCACTTACCAGCAGGTGACCCGAACGCCTCGAGTAGGAATCGGACCCACAACCAATCACATTTACTCATTCGTACATTTAGTCAGATGCTGTGCCACTGCGCCACGATGGCCACAAATAGTCATTATAGACTATTAGATTTAATTTTTAATACACTCGTATACTTAAATATAAATTTTCCATATGTTCTAGGAAACTACTCGAGACTAGTCGTCTACTTCAGATTTGAGCGTCAAATCGGCCACCATCTTATACAAACGTTTGCACCATCCTCCTTAGTGGTTATGCTGTCTTGGTTTAGTTTCTGGTTGGACCTAGATGCGATTCCCGGTCGCGTCACCCTGCTAGTGACCTGCATGTTGACTCTAGTCACTATGTTCACTGGACTAAGAGCTGACATACCACCTGTTGCATATGTTAAGGTAATATACTTGTTTAATTAGTTACGTAAAACAAGTACTTTTGTATTTCAATTTCACATTTTTTCCGGATCCTAGTGTAAAGACTTTCCTTGAGTGGGAATTGAATTCAAAGTCATCGCATACGCATATGCACATAGGCACTGTTTCACTGCAGAGGAAATAATAAGGTTCATGATGAATATTTTAATTCTATTCTGCATTAAATATAAGTATATTCATTAAGTATAATATATTATTTATTAATTTAGTGATACATTAGTACATATAGTGCTTGAGTCACATAAATACTCTGCGAAAGCACTTGAACCTTTACGAAGAGTGCCATGTCTTGACAAATTTTATTCTTTGATACTGGCCATCTAGAGCCAATACAGGTTATACTAGATTTGATTTTTACTCAAAAACATTAAAGAAAGGATGTAAGCAAATTGTACCGATTCTAAACGCAAAAAAATTTTAAGTTATCGAAAAATATTCTAAGGACTGTCTTAACGACACTACATATATTGGTAGACTAGATATATTATTTCGGATAGTAGTTCTTTTTATTATTCTTTATCTATTAATAATCGTGTAATATACTAAATCGTGGTTCAGTGGGACAGTGCTTGACTGTAAACGCGATGGTAAGAGACTTGTTTCCGATTCGGGGAAATGGTAATATTGAAATTATTTTTATTTCTCTGCTCTGGTAATACAAAATGCGCTGTTGAATTCCGCTACTGAACACACAATATCTTGAATTCGAGTGAAAAGTGGAGACGAGAAAAAGAGAGGTGTCTTCGCACTAAGTTCTCATAAGATCTTTGGTTTTAGCATTTTTTACACATTTTGAAATGAAAACTATTTTTAACCCAATTAATCGCGTATATTAGTATTCTAAAATACGTTTTAGAAACCCAAAGTTTCAAACACTTTCCAGTAGTCCGTGGTCCTACTTAACTACTAACTAAGAAATCGTTGGTGGTTATTTGATATAATAATTGTATCAACTGACAGACAAATGCCACCTCAGTCTACCTGTGACCATGGACTATAGTCGAGTACTACAGACTACTAAGTGTCCGTAAGTAAGGGTTAAAAATAGGTTTAATTTCTCTCTGCCTACCCTGCTACGCCGGAAATAGAGAGAAGTTAAAAAAACTTAACAATTCTTGTTCCAGGCACTAGATCTTTGGATGGCTGGTTGTATGATGTTTGTTTTCGCCGCGTTAGGAGAATTCGTTGTAGTCAAAGTACTTGACAAACAATACCAAATGAACAAGTCCAAAGCTCAAGACTCTTTACCTAGGATTATACCAGTGGTAAGTTTCATTTGTATATTTAAGCCTTTACTATTGGTTTTTAAAATATTTATAAATAACTCTTCGGTGGCGCAGTGGCAAGGTGTTCAACAGTCTTTCTAGTAAAATAAGGTTTATGTGAAGTGTCCTTGTATTTACATATGAAGCGCAAAATTAAGTTATCCGAAAATATAAACAATGGGGAAAAAACACGTTCATGAAAATTATTTTATTTACAGATATTTTTAGCATTTTTTCAAGAATTTTGTGTAAAAAAAATGTTATTGAATATTCGTATACGCTTGTTACACATTGTTTTTGTTTGTAAGTATCTCAGAAGAGAGATACTTACAAACAAAAACAATGTGTAATCGGGTCCCGCTCCTTTTATAAGGTTTTTATATCCTTATATTATTTTATCAAAAGGTTTTTATATCCAAAGTGTATGAGTACCACTTGAACCAAATTAAAAATAAGCGACCAGCTCGCGGCTACACCTGCGTAATAAATACTACATCATCGGCAAAGCGAATATAGATAAAGTGCTCGCCGTTCACGTTGATAGCATATCTTTTCCATACTTTGAAACTCATCCAAAGACGCTTGAAGATATCCTCAAATGCCGCAGTAAACAGTTTCGGGGAAACTCCGATTTACTTGATACTTGTTGTTTTTTATATTACGGAAAAAAATCACAAAATCTTTGTAAATTGTAGCTTGTCTGGTAATTCGATATATAACATACCTTACCTTACTTCAAAGTTTTTGCGTGATAAAGAACCAACATTCTAGTATACATACATACAAGCTTTCGCTTTTATTATATTAATACGTTCAATATATAAAATATGGTACTTAAAATTCAAATTTAAATTTCTTATTCAACTACTTACAGCGCTTAAACGGTGAGAAAGGATCGTGTGGCACAGTAGCAGCGTGGGAGGGAAGTGGGGTTCGATGTCGTAAAGTAGACCTGACATCCCCAACGTCCCCCGCGGCAACTACACCCGGTGTACACTCCGCCCCAGGCGCCCCTACACACTTAGTGGGCGTTGAAAGACGACAGAGTATATTACAAGTAAGATTTTTTGTTATATAATTCTTATTGTTCACACTTCGCTATTTACAGTAACAGAAGTACTATTAACAATTTATTGTTAATAAATTGTTAATAGTACTTCAAATAGTACTACATACAATAGTACATTATGGAGTTTTATTAGAAAAATCTTAAACCTTAAATTAAAAAAATCTCAAACTTTGTCTAAGACATGTTATTCTCAATATGTTCTAAATAGCCTAGACTATAACCTCTTTTCGGCTTTACATCCTGTTACCAAACAATCTGTATATGCATTCAGGATACTTATCTCATCTAAAGTCATATAAGCTTTTATATAAATGTATGGGATAATTATATATAAAACTTACTGTTGCGTTTTACCCTCGCCTGCTGATTATGATTTATTAATAATACATTTGTCCCGGATTTCCATTTGTATATAACATTTTATGAGATATTCTAGTTATATTACCTTGTTTCGTTTCTTTTTACTATTTTAACATTTTAAAGTGTTATTCACTCACTTAAGAAATTGAAATTAAATTTTAGAAAACGTATTAAAATTTGAACGCAGCAGGATTCAAACCTGCGCCTTTTGTTTACTGTCCGCGCGTGCTACAATTCTACGCCGAAATTCTGCCCTGTTTATTACAACTTATTTTTGTTATTAGCATCTCTGTAGAGAGATTTTCTCAAATTCCTGCTACCTAAATATTAATCTGCGAATAATCGTTTGGCACTAATTAAATATTTTTAACAATTTAAAGAGTTGTCGACAACACTTTGTAGGAAACGTATAAAAATTAGAACGCAACGGGATTCGTCCCGCGCCTCTTGGAAACCATCCAAATATTTTTATATTGTTTATTTTTAGTAGGCAGTATGGCATCGATCAAAGGTTAAAATCTGGCACTTTAAACATTTTGTGTTCTCTTTCAGGTAGCCTGGGTAGATGCTGACACTGGACAAGAAAGAGTTCTATGGAGAGAAATAGATAAGCTGTCCAGAGTAGTATTTCCAGCATTGTTTTTGCTTTTCGTTACTATGTATTGGCCGGTACTATTGTTAAAGACGAAGGCTTCTTCATAACAATGTAGTATATTCAATTTGATTTTGCAAATAAAACAATTATTTTAAGTATATATGTATTATATTGGTAACCGACTTGTACTCTATTTGTAAAACTGGGTGTTATTTGCTCTAAGGATTACAAATATTAAAGTTACATATAGAAAGTTGAAGTATTGGTTCAATGGCGCCGATATAAATAAACGTTTATTATAATATTATTTAATTTTAGTAAAAAAAGAATTGTTTTCCGCCTATCAACACGCACGCAATGTATCTAATTCGGTCTGAAAGTGGTGAACGTAATGTCAAGACACTTTGACGGTGAAGGTTGACTTTCTCTAGAGATTAGTTTTTTTTTTTAATTTCAAGGAGATCATTTTGTATTGCAAATAGTTTCCAATTTTTATATATAAAAGTCGGTTATTAATAAAAATGGAAAAAAACATGTGCCTAGACTTTTTGTAGACTAAATGTTACATGAAAATTGTAGATCTATAGAACTAAAGCCAGTCCATTACATGCCTTATTTACTTTAGCTTTTAATATTAAATTATATAATTACATATAGTATTACTAACTAACCTATTATGAGAGAGGTTGTCTTGTCTTAGATATAAATAGTGGAAGCGCAGCTTAAAGAATTTAAAAGAAACTCATTATATTTTCAAAAGTTTTCAATTTTTTTTTTGTACGGTATTAAGAAATAAATAAGAAACAAATGGATGTAATCGGTAAAGCCGTTTTTAATTTATGGTGTGACCAACAGAAATAGGTATCCATTTTCAAATATAATCCCCCGATCGCTTTCAGCCTTCTTGGCGCAGTGGGACAGTGTCTGACTGGTAACGCGATTGGTTGTTGGTTCGGTCCCCACTCATGGGAAAGGTTATATTAAAATATTTTTATTCCTCTGCTTATGTACCTAAAACAAAACGCGACGTTGGCATAGAGAACGGAGTGTCTTTACACTAGGTTCTTTCTAAAGACCCTGCTATGCAATTAACGGCTTGAATATTAGAGTGTAATTTTTCATTTAAATTATAAACATACCTCCATTTACAGTACAAAGAATTCGTAGCAATCTAATAAATAAAACTCGCAACAATCGATGAAGATCGAAAGTATTTAAAATTAAAATTATATACTTTTTTCTTAAATTGGTAAATTAAATTTCATCCAACAACAAGCTTTGTTAAGCTTGTAATTTTTTGTAATTAAATAAAAACGCACACGTTATTAAACTATGTTTATGATATAATACGCACAATTTATTACAATTATCTTATTTAATATATATAAACATATTAAATTATAATATTATTAGGAGACGCATTATTTTAGAGGGTTTTACTGAATATATCGTGATCAAAACAATTAGTTAGCACAGTCTTCGATGTTCAACTATACCATTTCGAAGCCCCGAAGGAATGTATCAACTTGTATTTAAGCGATATGTCAAACATATGACAGTTTCTAACATTTGTTTATAAAGTGTTACTACATTGGCCATTTCATTTAGCATTGCGCTTAAACGGTTTTCAAGAGGTGCTGGTTCAAATTCCGCTGCGTTAAATTTTTTAATACGTTTTCTAAATATATGTTATTCAAATGACAGTTCCTTTTTCAAGCGTGACAGATGTCGTGTTCAATACGGCCAGTCTTAATCATAGCTCGATCTCCTGGGGTATGTCATACTCGTCGTGGCGTTGCCATCACTCTGAAAGGTATCGTTATTATTCATTCTTGACTATTTTTGATAATATATTAAATATGGTGTTAATGGAAATGCGAGGGTTGTGCGATTGACTCTAGTCGGTGGAATAATCATATTTAAATTATTTTTATTTCCTCTTTTCATTTTCGTTCCGCCACCAACAAGAATTCTGTTTAAAAGTGGAAGTTCTAGTTTCTTTCTGATTACAAAATATATGACGATAGATTGTCATGCGAGTAAAATTGTGAAACTGTATGTTTTTAACTCTTATATAAGTAATCATAAATTTTAAATTTATATAGGGCTAATCTTCGCCTTGGTGCTTTTTAAAGTTACAAAATAGGAAATTTATTTATAAATAATAATGTATTTATTATAAAAAATATTCATGTAGTTTTTACCAAAATAATTTAAAGTATTCGTTGAGTATTAATTATTGATTTCTCGTTCTTAAAATATTTAAAATACAATTATATGTGCATTGAAATATACATGAAACGTTACAGTCATTACAAATATATATATATATATATATATATCCACCGTGGTGTAACGAGACCGTATCTGACTGTAAACGGGATTGGTGGTGGGTTCGATTCCCATTCGGTGAAATGATTCATTTCTTTTATATTTTTTTATCTCCGCTCTGGTGAACAAGATAAAGGTCCGGCATTGAGTTCCGCCAATCACCACGCAATGTCTCGAATTCGACAGTGGAGAACTTAGTGTTTTGACACTAGGTTCTCTCCTCTGATTACTGATTACTTGCAGGATACAAAGCGTAAAGCTGTTTGTTGTATATAAGCGTGCAAGTTAGTGATGAATCACTACATGTCTGTCATAATTGTGAACTTTCAAAATTTCACTAACAAGTCACTAGCAACAGCAATTTTCCATACATTATTTATATATAAAGTTTAATGCAGCTTTAATTTATTGTGATAGCTTGTTATTGCATAGTATTATATAAAATTATATTTAAAAGTCTCTTTATTGTTAGAAATTCGCTTTTGTGACTGATTCAAATCAGATTTTAAGTCAGTTGGTATTTAAGAAGAAGTAATATATGTGATAAAAGTATTGTAATTTTAAAAAAGAATTGCAATTTTATTTTCAATAGTTTAAGTATACAATCATTATAAATGGGGTTGGTTGTGGGTTTGATTTTCACTCGGTAGAATTTTTTATATATTATGAATATATAATTATATATTTCTTTTCGCTTTGGTAATACAAAGCACGTTGTGTTCCGCCACTAAACACGCAACGTCCCGAATTGAAACGGAAAGGGAAGATCCTCGACCTTGATTGTCTCGACATTAGGATCTCTCAGTCTACCCTGGCATGCGTGAAAACGCGTGAAGCTGAAACAAGGAAAATTTAGTATAAGTAGCGTTTGGAAGACCAATAGACGTACGAACATATCATTTTTTTATATATATATTTAAAATAATAAATATTCAACTTTAGTTAGCATTCCTAAGATATAGGTCAAAAAAGGTAGCCAATTCGGTTCCCGATTACAACAAAAAAAAAATTCTAGTTTTCATCTGCATATGTTTTATTAGTTAAACTGCTATCCTTTTTCATACAAATCGAATTAGTAATAAAAAATAATAGAAGATACGCATAGATAAAGGTGATTTATAATAATATAAGTTGGAAATATCGAATATCGGAAATATAAAGTTAAAAATTTCTCATCAAAATTATATAAGTCACGTTACACCATTAAATTATTAAATGCTATAAACGAAATCGAGCGGAAAGTTTTAAACGGAGTGTTTTGACACTAGGTTGTCACTAACTACCATTCTATGCGGAAAAACGTGGATAAAAAAAATATAAAAATATTACATTAATTTATATAAAATAAAATTTCTTAACGATTTAATAAATTGCAATAAAATGTGAACTTTGAACTTTATAACGAACAACACAATTACTATTCTTATTTATGTAGAAAACTGAAATTCGAAAACAAATCATAATGAAAATATTTTGTTTATTACATACATATTCGAAACGTAATTTAACATAAGCATGTCAGTATTGTCAGTCCAACAGGAAGCTGCGACCGACACGGACGGCAGTTCACCTTCATCTATTCATGTCTTCAATTACGCAAAATAATGTTTGTTTTTTAAAAGGAGCCTTTATAATGTAATTGAACTAGTTTTAATTAAATTCTTAAAGTGATTCGTTTTTGATTTATCTTCCCTTTTGTACTAAAAGTGAAAGTTTAGGCCTTTGTTAATTATATTATGACTTATTTATAGTAAATTATGATGCAGTGGGATAGAGGGTCTGACGGAGGAATGGTAATATTTAAATTATTTTAATTTCAATTCTCTTTTAATAAATAGCGAGCCATTCAGTCGCGTCACTAAACAAGCAATGACTGTAATTGGAGCGGAATGCGTAAAATGGAGCGTTAATGGAGACTACCCTGTTATGCGGAAAAGGTGTGTCGCTAAATAAATATATACCTATACCTAATAAAATTTTCTAATATTGAAGCCATTTTCAAATAAAAATTATTAAGGCCACCGTGGCACAGTGTGAAAGCGTCTGACTGCATACGCGATGGTTGTGGGTTCGATTCCCATTCGGTAGAATGACTATATTTAAACTATTTTCATTCATCCGCTTTGGTGACAAGAAACCACGCGGCGTTGAGTTCTGCCACTCAAAACGCAATATCTGGGATTCGGGTGGAAAGTGAAGAAAGGAATGTCTTGACACTAGATCCTCTCTGCCCTCTTTACTATGCGGGAACAAGTGTAAAGTTAAAGAAAGTACTAAAAAATATTTTTTAATTGAGTTATAAATAAATTACGAAGATGACTTTATTTTCCATGTAGGTAAATCAAAATTTACGGATTTATACTCAAAAATGTATTTAGAACGACTTTAACTGTATATATTCTTTATTGAATTTTAAAAAAACAATATTATTCACATTACAGAAATAAGTTAGCAACGATGGGCTTATCTCTAAAAGAGATTTTTTCCAGCAAACCTGTGGAAGTGGGTGAAGGCAATACAGCTGGATAGCAGTACTATGCAATAAATAAACACCATTAAATTTTGTATACATACACATATATAAACATGTACATAAATTACATACATACCTATTCGAAAAAATACATGTATATAATTAAACTATACATACAATAATAAATCTAAAATAAAACGACTGTCCGATAAAGATAACCGACGAGACGTCAATTTAAATTTAATTAAAATAAGATTAGTACAAAAATCTTATGATTATTAGGTAACAGGTAACAGTGTTAATGTCTATTTAGTCTCTCTTTGCTTATTCATTAAGAAATATACATTCATAACAATTATAAAGCTATTCCTCGGTCCTCTTTATCTAGTTCGGACGGACCAACGCGAAAAATATATATTTTGTTATATATGTTTATTGCAACGCAATACTTGTAAATAGAAAAAATAAAAGTTATTTCTTCGCATTAGTAATTTAAATTTAGCCCAATAAAATCTAAGAAGGAGAAGGAAAAAAACGAGGTAAAGGGTAATATATATATTCTTCATAAATAAAAAACAATACAATTCACATTACAGAAAGTAAGTTAGCAACGGTGGACTTTTATCTCTAAAAGAGATTTCTTCCAGCCAACTTGTGCGAGTGGGTGAAGGCAATACAGCCATAATTTAAGGCATAGTAATAAAGTGTCTAAAAAATTTAAATCACTTTCACACACAACTTACAACCTTTGCGGTAATACGTAATGCTACTCGACTACAACTCACTGAGCCATGACGGTCATTTGGTCAAAGTAAAAGCGATCGGTTATATAATGGCATTTGAAACTAACAGTGCAATGGGAAATCAATATTTTTCTTTCTTTTTTACGTTATAGACCTATGGTATACATTCGATTTAAAAGGCGCAGAGGTACTAAACGCAGTTATGTATTAGATATGAAATTTGTATGTTTTATAATTTATTTATTTTTCAGCTTCCAGCTTTATGCCGCTAAGCAGGGATGTAGAACGCATGGCTTAGCGGTCACAGCTCTTGAACGGCTTGCAAGGGGCGCGGCTTCAAATCCCGCTGCGTTCAAATTTTTATACGTTTTCCAAATATATGTTTTTGTAAAATAGATTGTTAAGAAAAATATAATTACAATTACAATTTTAACTGGATTAATCGTGTATATTTTGTATATTCGATAATACACATCTAAGTATAAAAAGTGGTCTGTGGTACAAGCACAGTGATAGACAGACAGTCTTGAACTTTACGTTGTGTATGCGATTAATCCGTCTAACATTATTTTATTTAAGACTAGCTAGTCATATTACTAGTACATACTTTAAATTAACGGTTCTTTGTATGTACAATTTCAATTTCCCATCATAGCGTGATTGCATCTAATATAAATATAACTAAATAATACGAGCAGAGGTAAAATAGTAAAACGATGTCAGGGTTGCTCTCTACAATGCCTTCATGGTACATGATTCCGTAACTAAATATGCATTGTTGACGAAATATTGATGTTTTAAGCCTTATGGTTCAGTAAGTATGAGTGAGACTCATATATATAAAATCAAAACCAAGCTTACAGCTTTGGTAAGTTTAACTAGAAACATTGTTCGCTGCCTGCTATGCCAAATTCCTCATATGACATATAATGAGGGCATTATGAGTATCTGATCGAAATTTGGGGCTCAGCTTCAAAAACCAGCTTAGAGGTTTTGCAAATAGCACAGAACAAATTAATAAAAATATTATTCAAATATGATTTCCTTGCCCCTACCAAAAGGATATATAAAGAAACAGGTGTCCTAAATATTAATCAAACCTATATTTATTATAGCTGCATCTTAGTCCGTAAAATTTTAAGCAACGATATACATACAAATGTTATATTTACAAAAAAACAAAATGTACAAAAAAATAGATTAAGGAATGCGAACGATATAAAACTTTACAAGCCACGAACAAATTACGGAAATAAAACCGTTGTGTTTGAAAGTGCCTACATATATAATAATTTACCGAAAGATATTAAAGAGGCAAAGTCACAATTAATCTTTAAAAAGGCTACTTAAACATTACGTAATAAATATATATATATATACAATTAAAATAAAAATTAAAAAAAAAACTAGGTAAAGAATAAACTAACTAAACTCTTAGTAAAAGAATACTAAATACTAGGAAATGTTAATATATAACCGCTTATTATGTGTAAAGAGTACCTGACACTTCCAGTTGCTCTAATATTTTAAGTCCATGTATATTTTACCATATTCAACATCTACCCTGCATTTTATTTGTTAGCATAGTGCACTGTATGTTAGTTTAGTATAACCTTCTCACAAAATTATATTAAGTGTAACATGTTATTAGCTCATGTAAGTGAATTTAATTCTTTAGGGAAATAAATACTTTTACACCGTAACACTATATAATTGCAGATAGATTTTAATATTTTGTTAATTTATTTTAGTCTAAAGGAAAGAAATGATGATTTCGATTACTTTCAAAGCAATTGTTAAATCGAAGTTATTTTCTTTATCTCAACCTGTGTAATTTTATAAATCTCAAACGCGGTGTTAATATCGGCCACCTGTTATCCAGTATCGCTAAAATAACTTGAAGGTGGTAATCGTCGTATCTTAACATTAAATTGTGTCATCTAGTAAAGTCAATTTCACCTAGAAGTGTAATCTGAACCAAATTATAAGATAAGTAATTTATATAACTTTCTAACGATCCGTTACAACCCTCGCTAATATAACGACAACCGGAACAAACTACTTAAGCGATCTTAAACCAAGGAGTATATCTTTTGCACCATCGGTTTCTTACATTTCATAATAGTGAAGACTTTGATTCTCCAATTTGTTTTTATGTGCGTTACAATTGTTCCGTAATTCTCTTTTTTCTTAGTCTTTTTGTAGAGAGAACCGAGTGTCAGATCCCATTCTCCAATTTCCGGGCGAGACTGATACGATACGTAATTCAACACCGTGATTTGTTTTACCAGAGTTGAATTAAATAAATAATATATAAATGAAATAAATTATTATATTTATACACGAAAACATAACATTGGTATGCAGTTTAGTTATATTAGTGGTTATGAACAATATGGGTAATAAAATATACCTATTAATATTTGTTCCAGTATTTTGACATTTAGAAGTTAAGTTCTCTTTAACCACCATGCTCTACGGTAAAAAGCAGGAAGCTGCAATAATAATATAATATTTTTTTTTATCTTTCACATCGATTCTTACACGGTTAGGTAAGGTAACCCGGAGCAACCTGAAGGCGACAATAAGTGGGCCGTTCACGGAGAGCGTTCCTGCAACGTCTTATTGGGGTGGAGAGGGTCTCCGCAGGGTTTTAGTGGGTAGTATTGGGTTTTGTTTCCGGTGAGTCCCACAGTACCGCCCGTCCCCGCAATGGTCTGCCTTGCGCACGGGCGGTCTGCGTAAAAACCATTTCCCAGCGTCCCAAAAAAATATATATATTTTCAGTCGGTCATAAATACCGGCTAAATCTTTAATAATAACTAATGAGCTATGCTATCTAAACATAATCTACTTCGCTAATGTCACGTATATCACAGAAGACACGATAAAGCTCGATTAACAATACCAGCAATTTTTTATCTTCACGTACATATTTCCATAACTTTAAAATAATCATTTGAAATTTAGAATAATTATTTAGAATAATATCTTAATGAATATCTTATTAGTGTGTGAATAACACTTTAATTTTAGTTTAGTTAGAAAATATTTAATTAATATTACGTATAACGTACCACATTGTTTTTATGTATGTATGTATGTATGTATATATATCTGCTTTTATTTGTTTTTATGTTATTTAAGAAATAAATTTTGCATTATATTCGATATATTTCTTTACACCCATTCTTCTTTATGATATAATTGCACGGGCTTCTACTTACCTCCACCTTTGTGTACTTTGTGCATTCTTTGTTTTGTATTGTTTTAATGCAATAATATACTACTAGTATATATTTACGAGTGAAGGTATATATATATATATATATATATATATACCTTCACTCGTAAATCAGAGTTAACTGTGATACAGAAATACAGAATACAGAACAGTGATACAGAATACGGGACATTGAGTTGCGGAACTTAACCGCAGATTTTGTTCTTTTTTTTTTTAATTCCACCCCGAGTGGGTATCAAACCAACAACCCCACAATCAGACGCTGTCGCACTGCGCCTCGATGGTCTCATTGCTTTGCAAACTTTTGCAAATTTGCAAAGTTTATGTCTTGAAACTGATTTATTGATAGGTAAAATTTTAGACAATTACGGAATAGCAGTACTCCGTTCAGAAGTTGATAACGCAAAACATGATGGTTTTGTTTAGTTGGCATCTTAAGCAGTTCTGGAAGTCTTATTAAGGGCGGACGTTACGAACCACTTTAATACAGACAATCCTATATTAAAAGCATTTTTAAAAAACTTACAAAAGTTTGAACGTAGCGGGACTCGAACCCGCGCCTCTTCGAATCGGAAACCGTACAAGCGCTCTTACCGCTAAGCCTTTGCTTTTCAGTTCTGAATCTGGCCACGTCGATTTAAAGAGCCCGTCGTCGCGCAGTGGTACAGTTTCTGATTGCAAACGCTATTGGTTGTGGGTTCGATCCCCAATGGGAGGAATTATATCAAAACTAATGTGAGACCGCCGTTCAACAAGCAATATCTTGAATACGGGCGGAAAGTTTAGAACGGATTTACTTGGCACAGTCTAACTGTACCTGTGATTACTATAAGTTAGACTTTTCTTAGCGGAATGGTTATATTTAAAATATTTTAATTTTTTCGCTCTCTTGAGACAAAACGTGGCATTGAGTTCCGCTATTTAACTCGCAATATCTCGGACTCTAGGTTATGCAGGAAAAAATACGAAGTAGCTTATTTACATTTTGATATATTTTGCGAATATAATAATTCTTATCTATAGTAACTTACTTATACTTTATAATTTGATTTATATATGGTACGAAGCTGTTGGTGGTGGATGGTAAAAGCTCAAGCTTAGATTCCTTGCATTATGAACAATGACCATATAAAAAAACTTGCCCAACTATTTATGTGATTTTACAATACTATCAAGATTTTTGTTTAAAATATTTTTAAACTTAATCTATACATATATAAAAATATACAATATGTATGGTCAAATTACAAAAGGAAGTAAGGTGAAATGTTTTCGTTTTTTACGTGACCTTCCGCCAGTATTATTGATACTGTATTCAGGAAGGTCAACAAAGGTCTCCCCTCTAGCTCTCTTACCGCTCACTTTTTCGTACAATTAGTTATTAATTATGAATGTTGCTTTAATAAATTTAAACCTACAATGCTATTACAGAGGTGTCAAATTATTTGCATTATTAGGTAATATCGTATAACAAATATTAGAGCATTTAGATGTTTTAGCTAAGTATTTGAATAGTAATTTTAAATTGTTTATGATTCATATATATTGTAACTAATGAAATAAAAAAATATTTAATTTAATATAAGTAATTATTTTGTCAAATATATTAATTAACTTTTATATAATCATTAATATTAAGTTTTTTTTTATTAGTTAAGACGACTGTTTGAGTAACACAAAAAAAATTGTTATTTAATTATATTTTAGTGTTGATATAGTTTATTACACTATCGAGGCATCTGTGGAAGTAATATATATTTCTTTTGTTTTACGTGAGGAAATCCTTTATGGATACCAGCCCGATTGGGGAGTCGAAGTGGTTACGTGGGACTCCGGACTGTCAGATAGGCCGTCCGTATACCCACTAAACTCGACCACCATTAGCCGAGGCCACGGGAACCCCAATATTCCATCAACCCCGGCGGCGGGAGCCAGCAAGACAGGTTGCGGAGTCAAGGATGGTGGGCACCCTCGACGGTCTGCTAAGAGTTGCACGCGGGAGCGACCAGCGCGCACCTACTCGGGCCAGGTTACTAGGTGATCAGCTTCCTCAAGCTGACCACCCTCTGGCTAAGTGGGAGTAATCTTATTATTTACACGGTAGACGGGAATTCGATTCCAACATGGGGGCTGTACTATATGAAAAAAAATACCCTGATTGTAGAAGTGGGCAGGGAAAATATAATGTCAAGACACTTTTCTGTATACTTTCTGTCCGTATCCGATATTATGAAATGGGGACTGTACTATGTAAAAAAACACTTATTGCAGAAGTAGGCAGGGAAAACCTAATCACTAAACACTTTGTTCTCCACTTTCCGTCGTGTGAAATCGAACGAGCCGGAATCGAACTTACAACTATCGTATATATAGTCATAAACTGTCACACTAGGCCACGATGGTCTCAATGGTTCTCTATATATATAAGGTCAAATCAACCATTTTACTTCCTTTTCTAAATCCAACTATTAGGCGATAGCCTCTTGATGTAGGGAGGATTTACTTTATTAAGTATACCGGTACAGTTTTTGTAAAAAACATTTTGTATGGCTGTAATCTCTAAGGAATTGATTTCATTTGATACAAGGTGAAATACACATAGTATTTTACTGTACATTCGTTCTTCAATGCATAGGTATAGATCTGATTTGAATTGAAATCTAAAAAAAAACTGTGATGTAAAGTTTCTTAAATGTATACAAAAATATCTCTGTATTATTCTCGAACCTCTAACTTAACGCGAACAATATAGGAAAAAAAAAAATCTTAAAATATTAATATATTGTTTCTAAATCAAAGGACAACGCAAATCAAATCAACGCTGCACGCTGTACCGGATTCAATCGGAAAGTGGAGAACGGAGTATAATGATACTAGGTTCTCTCAGACCACCTTGCTATATCTATTTATACATATAATAAAAATGTAACTAATCGCTGTCTGTACATGAAAGATATATGAAAAAAAATATTATTAGGGGCATTTATCAACACAGTAAGTTTATTTTCTTTTCTAATAGTCTGTTTTTTTGTGCACGCTTATCTTAAAAAAGGCTTAACCGATTTGAAATGTAATCTGTTTATAAACAAAATAGCTACAAACATTTATGTTATAAATTTAAGCAAATTGTGTGATTTAAGTGACAACGCGGGTGAAAATACGAAATAGTTGAGTCAAGTAGTTTACGCACGCGAAGCCGCGAGCGGGTCGTTAGTAGCTGATATAGCTAGAAAAATCTGAACCTAAAGAAATTAAACAAACACTTTGTAAACTATAGATTTAATCAAAATGCATAAAAAATCACGTGCTTCGACTAAAACAAAGTTTATTATATAATACATCCGGGTTAGTTAAAGTATTTTAATCAATCACACGATCGCCTAACGGACGCATTACCGTATAAAATTCACCGTAACCTACATAATTACACATCTATATTAGTATTATATTATGGAACTATATAATAATAAAATAAGTTAACAAATGGCTTAAAGCTGTTGCGTTTTTAGAGAACCTAGTGTCAAAACACTCCGCTTTCCGTTCTCCGCCTGAAATGTGTGGCCTTTAACACCACGCTTAACAGAACAGAGAAATGAAAATATTTTGACTGTAATCCTTCCG
The DNA here is from genome assembly GCA_038994665.1 of Podotricha telesiphe. Taxonomy (NCBI): domain Eukaryota; kingdom Metazoa; phylum Arthropoda; class Insecta; order Lepidoptera; family Nymphalidae; genus Podotricha; species Podotricha telesiphe. The sequence continues at coordinate 331,925 of JAOYRR010000259.1, forward strand.
CCGAGTGGAAATCGAACGTATAACCAATCGCGTTTAGAGTCAGATGCTGTCCCACTGCACCACAATGGCCTACGATACAATACACGATATCTTATATAGAATTATCATCCAAATACGGATTAGATTATGTATTATAAATACATACTGTAATCAAATTTAAACCTAGATTTGTCTCAAATAATCTTAATTTCGGGCGGAAAGTTGAGAACAGAATTGAAATTGAATGCACTATGCGTGAAAAGTGTGAAGCTGCAAGTATATCGTAATAAAAAAAGTCTTTGAATGACATTATCCTTTTTGTTAACATTTTTAAAAGTGTTATTCCCTACTAAGGAAATTGAAAAAGACATATTTAGAAAACGTATAAAAATTTGAATGCAGCAGGATTTGAACCCGCGCCCATGAACGATTTTCAAGAGGCGCGGGTTCAAACTTTTATTTTGTTTTTGAACTTTTATTTTGAGATTTAATTTTTATACGTTTTCTAAATATGTCTTTGACATTATCCTGCTAGATAATATAAACTGAATAATTTATATTTCTCTCCTTCATCGGGTTATTGATTGCTCGGTCGGTGGATAAAAAGTGAGTAAGCTGCTTTTTATCATAGTAATACCAAATTACTATTTTACAAAAAAACTAAGCTTCGAACCAGTTACTACCGCCTTTATAACAAAAACACTACCTAACTAATGTAAATACTAAATTTAACTTTAAATGTTATCTATTAAAGCAATTATAATGTCCAAATCCATAGACCTCCCACCACTCTTAATTTTGAATGATTTTAATGGTGATTGGCAAGGATCGCAGGTCTTTCTAACTGGTTTATGCAACTGCGCGCACGCATGTCTTAACACTTACCTGCAGTACACATTTGGCTACTAAAAGTGTTACACGTTTTGTTACTCTGTGATGGAAAACTAGTGACATCGATTCTCAACACAATTGAAAGGTAATTTTAATAATTATTCAATATTTTTTTCTTAGCGATCCATTGTTTTGAGTAACTGTCATTTTATCAAAAACTTTTGTTTATATTTTTTATTAAAATGGTTGTTATCGTATTCCTAATTTATTTAGATCTGTTAACCATTTTTAAAGTGTTATTTAAACATTTAGGAATGATTTTTGTTTTTTTTTTTGGGTAGCCGAAAATTTGTAAAAATCTCTCTACAGATAAAAACAATTAAATTAAAAAAAAGATACAATTAGATACGTCGGGTTAAGATATTATACCGCTTCACGCGTTTTTCCCGCATAGCAAGGTAGTCAGAGAGAATCTAGTGTCAAAGCACTCCGTTCTCCGCTTTCTGCTTAAATTCGAGACATTGCGTGTTAAGTAGTAAACCTCAACGCTGCGCTTCATCTTACCACAGTAGAGCAACAAAAATAATTAAAATAAATCTTTCAATTGGAAATCGAACCCACAACCAATCGCGCTTGCAGCCCGACTTTGTCCCACGGTGCCACGAGAACGATATTATAAATAAATACTAATATTTACACATTCTATAGTAAATTAATAATTTACAGCAAATTTTATACATTGTATAGTCAAAGACATATTTAAAAAACGTATAAAAAATTGTACGCAGCGGGATTTGAACCCGTGCCTCTCGAAAACCGTTCCATAGGCGTGTGTTCAAATCCTGCTGGATTTAAATTTGTATACGTTTTCTAAATATGTATTTTTCAATTAACTAAGTGTACGAATAACACTTTAAAAAAATGTGAAAAATATTGTATAGTTCTTTTCAATATTTTATTTAATGAAATAAATTATTGTTTTTGAAATAATGCATTATCTGACTTAAATATCTGAATTATCTATTATTAAATTTGGCAGTATCTGACTGTAAACATGATTAGTTTTGGGTTCAATTCTCTATAGGGGGAATGGTTATACTTTAATTATCCGCTCTGGTAAGACTCTGGAAAGTGAAGAACGGAGTATCATGCCACTAGGTTCTCTCTGCCAACCCTGCTATGTGGTAAAAAGCATAGCTGAAACAAAATTATGATAAAAATAATTTAAAATTATATAAATATGGAATATTTTCGTAATTCATTTATTTAAGTATTTTTTTATTTTTAATCGCTAATCGTATTACTTATGCATTAGCGCTATACAAAAATAGGAAATATTTCTGCGCTAGTTGATTTCAAGTACCTACATAAAGTCAGGATAAAAACCTTTTGTTTTAAGTTTCAGCATTTGATTTTTATTATACAAAATAAAGAATATTGTGACCAATAGTTCCGCTTTCTTTCTCATATTGCTAAGACCCATACACATTATTATAAAAAAACCTCTGAAAAGTATTCGTACCTGTTTTCATTTCGTACCTTATATAGAAAAGTATTATTTAAAATTTATTATAATATCGGTATTTTTAATTATTTGTTTAAAATCCGTATTCAATTAATCGTTTTGCAATCAACAATATTGTGGTAGGTTGAACTATTATCTACTAATATTTTTTTAAGTACAAATCGTAAATTCTGGCATAAATAATTATAATAAAAATGTAACTGATCGCTGTCGGTACATGGATGATATATGAAAAAAAAATATTGAGGGTTTTTATCTATATTACCCAAAGCAATTATTTTTCTTTTTGCCTGTTTATGCGTTCTTACACGCTTATCTCAACAACGGCTTAGGCGATTTAAAACTATTGTATTTTGCTATACTTTCCGCAACATTCCAATCCACCAATCAACACGCAATGTCTCGAACTCAGGCGAATAGTGGAGAGCAAAGTATCCTATCACTAATTCCTGGTATTAAAAAAAAGCCTGAAGATGAGAAAAACGTAATAGGATTTCATACATAAGTACTCTTGTACTACTCTTGTACTCTTGTACTCTTGTAATCTTTATTGTATATACTAATATCATAAGTATAACCAATACGTTTAATTATATTATTTCATTTTTTATAATATAATTTTAATATGTAAGGGAATGTATGAAAAATAAACTATATGGCAAAAAACCTTGGATAAGCTTAAATAACTTCCTTTAACACATTCTAAAAGACAACAGTTACCTCAACAAGTTGAGATCATGACAAAATGGATTGACATATAAAAATAATAATAAAGAAAATAGTACTGACTAAGTGTCAGTTGTGTCAGTAGTGTCCTAGCATATTTAAGTAAAAATATTAACACTATCAAAAATACTAACTAAAATTTAATTACAAAATCTGTGAACACAAAAATAAGAACAAATCTCTTTGCTTGCTTAAGATCGTAGCAACTAAAGTAGAAAAATGCAAAAATATATATTATTAAAGACTAACATTTTTTAATATATCAACTGTGAAAATAAATAACGTTACTTTTGATTCATTTAACTGCATTCATTGCAGACTTAATTAGAAATCAAGATTATGACAATATGACTCGGGTCGGTCAAAGTGTTCTCATTAATTTGGTGCATCATTGCCCGATGGCGAGCATGTTGCGGACGTCTGTGTATTTTTAGTTTTAAACTCAATTGTTTGTTTTTTACTATTTTATCACTCTTTTCAAAAATGAGTAGTCAAAGTAAACTAATTTTATAAATATGAATATTATCAAAATTTATATATTTTATAATAAAGTTGCCTTTGAAGTAAATGGCACGCATTTTCTATCAATTTCCATTAATATTTTTACTTTTGCTTTAAATAATTCACAATATATTATATTATATTAAATTAAATAGCTATCAATAAATAAAAATAATAATATAAAATAAATCTCAATAAGCATATTGTATGATTGGTAGTCTAGTGATTAGTGACCAACTGTTAAGACAGAGATTCAAACTTTGATTCCCATATAGAACAAATATTTATTGTATGAGCATAAATAATTGCTTATTATCAATAATTAAAAAAAACACATCCGTTCAGTTTTACATATCGGATGGAGTATATTTTAACTCAATTCGGGGATCGGAAAAGTAAATTCTAGACAATACTCGTACTTGTCCAGTAGCGCAACTCAACGCCGCGTTCTGTCTTACCAGAACGTGGTATGGAAATAATTTATATATAATAATTATTCTCGTTAGTGGGGATCGAACCCGCAACCGTCCAGGTTAGAGTCAGACGTTCTCCCACTGAGCCACGTTGGTTTTTTTTATATGTATAGTTATTTTTAATATACATTTTTGAATTATATTTAACTATTTAATCTAACGAACAAATTACACTAACTAAAATAATTATTGATTGTCAATTAATCCAGGTCAAATGCTATCTGAGTTAACAAGCACCCGAGTTTTGACCTTGGCACGCAACTGTATATGTAGATTTTGAGATAAGTGGCACATCGCTAATCTTTTCATCGATTATAGTAATTGAGATGTGGTGTGCGTTCCGTGGCAGTTGGTATTTAGATATATTATTATGTACGGGTTCGATTACCGTGTAAAGTAAATTTGTTAACGGTTTTGGTGGTGGTGAAAATGTCGCGATGCTTGTGGATTCCAAGCCCAGCCGTTATTTTAATTTCTCCGATCTGTTGACAAGTTTTGTAGCCACTACCGCGGCGTTGAAAAGTGGAGAACGAAATATCTGGAGTCTAGGTTTGCACTAACCTGGACTTTGCACTAACTATGCGAGAAAAGGCGTGAATAATAATATATTACTTACTAGTTAAAATACTTGAAATGTAAAAAATATTAAAATAACGAATTTATTATAATATAACAATAGCTATTGAAATATGCTTTTATTTTACATAAGTATCAGTACAATTGCTTTTAAATTGACGTCATCGTAGCGCAGTTGAGAAGTAACCGATTCGTTTTAGTGGATATTTGATCTCCTTTCAAGGATTTGATTTATATATTAATATATTTTCGTATCCGATCATTTGGAATCCACCATAGACTACTACTAAAAAATATCCCATACAAAGTGAAATATGTGAATGCCAATTCAATATAACTTAATAGAAAAGTTAATAACTATGTTAAATAATGTTACTAAGTAAACACTACTTAAAGTAACTACACTATTACAAAGTACTTAGTACTACTACAAAGTAGTACTAAAGTTACAATATATCTCGATATTCACTTTTTCATATTAAAAAAAAATATAACAAAAAAGCATAACGCTTTTTACTGCATATTCAGGGAGAATATAGTGTCATGGCCGAGCATTTACCAAATCTTTTCCACCTGGATTCAAAATATTGCGATTATTTCGTATTGAGTTGCGGAACTCAACGCCGCGTTTTGAACCTTAGCAAAGGAGAGAGTTGGAATTAGTTTACATATTATAATATTTCACCCGAGTGGCAATAGAACGCACAAATACAATCGGACAATGCACCGCGATGATCTGAAATAAATTTATTTATAAATTGATCTGAAATAAATTTATTTATAAATAATTTATAAATAAAATTATTTTCTTTTGTATAGCAAAAAGTAATTTCTATACATATTATGTTTTATACATTAATATAAGTATGTACAAATAATAAAAATATTAAAAATTGCTATCTGTACATGGGAAATATGGGATAATATATATTATTGAGGGCATTTTTCGGTGTAATAAAACCCAAAACAATGATTGTGATGTCTGTGTGTTTGTTTGTTTGTATGTATGTCTGTGCACGCTAATCACAGAAATTAAAAAGTTCAAAATTCAAAAACATCAATTTGAATTATAAATTTAAGCAAAGTATGTTTAAAATTAAATTAAATTATTATAAATAAAAAAAAAAACAAAAAATTAAATAAGAACGCTGGCGGGCGAAAATAAGTAATAGTTGCAGTTTACTTACTCATGCGAAACCGCGAGCGGGTCGCTAGTACAATTTTGAATTTCCCCTTTCAGAATCATTTTATACCTAGGTAACGAACGATGTGTCACATTTTACATAAATCAACTTTTCAATTAAATACAATACGATAAATGACATCCAAATAAATTATTTTCTTAACTTTCTATTATGTACTCGTATATTGAAACAGCTGACAATATTGATCGTTCAGATAAATTTTCTGATGCTAATAAGGTACTTGACTTAACAAACACGTTATCGTCCATGAACAATAGGACATATTCTTTTTATTAACAACAAGGATAGTATAATCCTGTTCAAAGAACAGGATTATTCTTTATATCATATTAGTTAATAATTAAGAAAGGAAGCCTTTCTTATTGTATGTATCTTTAACCAAAATATGGGTAAAACGTATTTAGGAACCGTATAAAAATCGAAATTAAACCCACGCCTCTTGGAAACCGCCCAAGCGCTACCGTCGCTAAGCCATTCGTTCTACATCCAAGTGTGTCGAAATTATAAGATTTTCGAAATAACAATTGTTTCACAATAGAGAATGTTAATATTTAATATTTTTATAATTTTTCAAATTTTCGTTACCTAAGTACTTTTTTAATTTACTAAATGTGTGATTAACACTTTAAAAATGTTAAAAATATGGTTAATTTTGATAAAAAGTCAAGGATAATGTAACTTATTTTTTTATTTAAAAATAAATATAAAACGTATATACGTTCAGCATTCAGTTCTGGGATGTCCGACAAGTACTCGTTAAGGAATAGCTGGTACTGGTTTCGCTGGGAACGGCGATCGAATCCGTAAAGGTCATGTCAAAATAATATAAAAAGTCAGTGATTATTATAATATTTTTATTTTTTTATATACTTACAGTGTAAAGGAAATGAAATGCACGGCTTAGTTAAAAGATGTTGTATTAACGAATATTACCATGTACAATAGTATATAAAAAAGGTACATATGTTCACCATCTTGATATCCCATCACCATAAACTGAATAGTTGTGGGTTCAATCCCTACTCGGGGGAATGGTCAAATTTAAATTATTTACAGTATTACGGTATGGTATGGTATGGTACACTAGGTTTCTCTCTGACTATGACATAGCAGGGTGCTATGTGTTAAAAATGGTGAAGCTGAATTAAAAAATATATATACACAATATGTGGTAATAAAGTATGAAATAAAAATTAAAATTATACATAGAACGTCAATTAGTTGTTAACTTTCATTAAATTATGACAAATAAATATTTTCATAGCTTTAGAATGAAACTAATAGTTTTTTCTCTATACATTATATACATACAAATTTGACGCCATAATGGTTCGATTTCCACTCAGAGAATTTACTATATTTAAAAATGTTTTCGTAACTCTGCTCTGATAAGAGAAATCACGGCGTTGAATTGCGCCACTCAACCCGTAATATCGAATTCAGAAAGATGCAGGATAACGCATAAAACTAAAATTATATACAAAAAAATATATACGTATATTTAACTCTTAGCTGAGCACCTTACTTAGTTCAACTTAAAGAAGATTTGTATTACAATCACATTTTAGATTTATAATTACCTATTGTTTCATTTTGGCCTCTCTATATCCTAGAAAAGGTGTACTGGTGTACACATAAAAGTTATTCAAGTAGCTTATACATTCATCGGTTGCCATACACCTATGCCACTAGTACTACGGATAGACACTTCTTTGTATATTAGTATATTTAATCTCCAAATAATATTTTAATTTCACGGTTGATTAAAACACCCAAACGACACACGCATTTGAGAGGGGCCAGTAGCAAAACTGCACACGGTGACGGCATCCCACTTAGCCTCCTTTCTTCTATGGTCTAAGATAGCATAACTAAGCTTTCTATTATTTTTCAATTCACATTAAAATATAACTGCATACTGTAGTTCATGCGGGCGAAGCCGCTAGTGTTTAAATAAAAATACTTACGTAATTTACGATGATAATTATACAAACAAAAAAAAGAATAATTGGCTATTTTAGTTTTAGATTCTTGTAACTAAAGTAGAATAATTCTTTAATTTAATATTTAAGCCTATGATGTGTTATTATATGAACCGCTACAATTGTATGGGCACTTATCATTGTAGCATATGCTGTATTACATATTTCTGGCTTAATAAACATATGACGTAACTATTACTCGTTCAACTACATCCATTGAAGGTTTAATTTTAACCTTGTTTGAACTGTAAATGCCATTGTCATAGTAAAGTTAAAGGATAATTCAGGTACGTTTAAAGTAATTTATATGGAATTTTGAATTCTTACAGCTTCCTTATCTTCATGTATTTTCTATATTTCTTTGTATGTCTTTACTTTGGAAATAATGCACGTTAGGACTTTTTTGCGTCAGTAGAAAAAAAACCAGAACACTGTTTTCTCCCCCATTGCTTATATATAAATTCTATGCGGGAAATATATCATGAGACCTGAAAAATATATATATAGTTGACTCTTTTAATAAAATTGAATACCCGCTTACTTAGTTTTACTCAAAGAATATTTACATAGTCACATTTTAGACGTTTTGCGTCAGTAGTGAAAACAAGAAAACAGTTTGACCCATTGCAAGTTTTTTTGAAACTATATCCCATTTTTGAAAACCCGTGTTTTGTTTTACCACATATAACAAAATCCCAATGTCTCAAATATAGACATTGAATGGTGGTTATTCACACTAAGCCGTAGTGTAAGTTGTCCAAAGCTAGACTAATTGCTTTTTTTGTATGTATTGAAAAACATATTATAGGTACTTCTTATTCATTGTTTCTTTTTATAACAAATAGGTTCCACTTTTTCTGGCAGGGTCACCCAAATTTGTGACATTGCTTGTTGTTTGGCCCGACTCAACGCTTCCCTTTGTCCCAGAGCGGGGATATAAGATCAATTTTAATATAATCATCCCCCTGAGTGGGGATCGAACCCACAACTATCATTTTTACAGTCAGACGCTGACTCATTCTGTATCGGATTTTTCTATCCATAATATAATAACAATGTAATAGATCACCCTTTTGACTAGACTTTTAGCTCTAATATCATAAAAACTTGCCTTGTTCTACATCTTATTTATTTTTTATAATATTAATTTCAAGGCAATTCTCTTTCAAACTTTATATTATCTCACGGGGTTACAACATGTAACCTTGTGGCTAGAAACTTATATTTAAACTAGGCTTCTAAGTTAAACTAATTCAAATATTTAAAATTTTAAATTCTATAATTAACATGCGTTAAGTTTTAAATACACTACTAAATACTTGTTGAGTGATGGAATTGTTAAGTGTCTAAATATAAGTGTATAATCATAGTAAGACAGTCAGAGTCCTAGTCTTAAGAAACTCTGATGTTTCGAAATTTTGTCAGAACTACCCATATACAACACTTCCATTATTGAGAAACAGACAGACAATGCACAGCAAAAAGTTAATGGCCAGGTCTAGTAATAATTACTAGTGCCGGTAAAAGAAGAGTTTTCAAAATTCCTACGGGAACTGAAAGCATTTGGATATTACGACGACAGTCGAAAGTACATGAGATTTTTTTTTATCTTCTTCAGATTTTATTTTCTGATGCATAACAGAGATAACCTAGTGTCAAAACACTCTGTTTTCCATTTTTTCCCAAAAAAATATAATCGAAGCTTTGCGTGTTGAGTGGCGGAACTCAATGCCGCGCTTTGTCTTAAGTACCAGAGAGGATAATTATTTCTCCGTGTGGAAATCGAACCCACAACTAATCGCGATTACAGTCGGACACTGTCCTACTGCGCCACAATGGCCTCACGTAAGATAGAATAATATATTTATAATTTGCAATTTCTTTTCACACTACTATTATATATCTGGGGTCACAAAATCCACACAAACAAAGTTAAAAACTACATATTATATATGAAAAAAATCTAGATTTTCCCTCAGATAGGATCGGAACCTGTAATAATCGCGTTGAATTTAATGTCAACTGACATACGATGGTGCTAACCCAAACCCACTTTAGTGTAACTAAGCATAGAAAGATCTAAAAAAATTGCACAATTTAAACTAAAGTATTCTTTAAGATGTTATGAAATTTAGAAAGGGCTTTTATTGCACAATAGATACAGTTTTCATTTTTATTGGCTGCGGTAATTTGGTCACATCAATATGCCTGGCCTTGTCGAGTGAAAGTGAACTATGTAAGTACTAGCACTTCCATGTATTGCGATAAAGCCTTCCGCTAATAGTGAGTCATTTTGTACATTGTGAATTTATTGGGACCTTATATGTATAAGAGGATGGAATTATAAAACTACAATGCTGTCTGAATGTGAATGCCCTTGGTTGTGAGTTGGATTCTCGCTTGGGGCAATAATTATATTCAGCGTTTGCGGCTATCTCTATTTCTCTGACTATTTAGTTTTTTGGCTGCTTGCGTTTTCACGTAAATCAGCAACTTTGCTTACATTTATATTTTAAATGGTTGTAACTTATTAATTTATAAGCCGAATAAAATAAACACTAAATTGAAGTTAAGGGAAGTTTACCAAAGTACAATTGTCCAAACTGTATTTAAATCGGTTAAGACGTTTCTGAGATTAGCGTGCAAACACATACAGACAAATAGAAAAGAAAATTCAAAATCATTGTTTTGGGTTTTATTACATTCTTAAACGAACCCAATAATATTTATTCTTATATATCTTCCATGTACTGACGACGATCAGTTACATTTTTATTATTTTTATAGATAATAACATTTTAGCGCTCTAGTACCTAAGATAAAGTGAGGCGTTGAGTTTCACAATTCAACACACAATGACTCGGATTCAGCCGGAAAGTGGAGAAACGGAGTGCCTTGACACTATGTCGTCTCTGATTATCCTGATGTGCCGGAAAAGCGTAAAGCTGAAAGAAATATATTGGATAAGCTATTTTAGAATGACTTTCTTTTTCCTTTTTTTTTTATTGTATTTTTTTTTCATAAGCTAAGATGATATACTTATAAGTTACCCAGTTCTATATTTATACAGATTGGTATTATTTTTTTAATGAATATTTAAATTGTGTAAATAGATATTAGATGCCTCTGCATCAATATTGACGACCCTCATGGTATAACAACTGGAGTGAGTTTTATTTCCGGAAACATCTTTTTAAGTGTGGCTTCAATTCTTGAAATATATTCCTTGTTCATAAAAATAACTTACATTCTCAAGTAAAATTTTAAAAACAAATTATTTATGTTTTATTGGCCGCCTCATGTTAGTTTTTTTATGACTTCATTGTATAAAAAGCCGTTAAAAGCTATAGATATGTGTGAATAAAATAAGAATTTATAATAAACCTACTAAGCTATTGCAGCGGTGCAGTGTGACAGCGTCTGACTGTAAACGTGATTGCTTGTGGGCTGAATTTCCACTCGGACTAAAAATGATATTTAAATTATTTTAAATTCTCCGCTCTGGTACTGAGGATATAGCGCGGCGTCGAGCTCCATCACTCAAAAAGCAATGTTTCGATTGAATGGGCAGAAATTGAAGAACGAAGTGTCTAGACATTGTTCTCATTGACTACTCTGTTATTAAGATTGACTCACTGCGTATTAATAACAGATATAAATTTCCGGTAAACTACATATATATATCTACAGTTGTATGTATCTGTTTAATATGAAGGCTAACTCACAGTTCTGAGTACGGCTGTAAATTGCAAGTGATGTCAGTAATTTGAAATATTTGTATTTACTAACAGTTCAATAGAAGGGCTTGCCGTTAGATTGTAAGGTCGCATTGAATCGACGATTGTAATTCAAACCTCTTGAAAACTAAGTTATTAGTTTTGCTGTTTTTCTCGCGTAGCAGGGAAGTCAAAATGAACCTCGTGTCAAGACACTTGTTCTCCACTTTCCGGACGAATTCGAGACGGAGTTCAGCGGAGCGGAGACATAAAAATAATTAAATTGTGATTATTCCAGCCACTGGGGTTCGAACCAATAACCAGACACTGTTCCACTGCGCCACGATAGCCTCTAGATATAAGTAATATTAACGATAAAGCGGTGCTAGTGGGAAGTATATGAAGTATCTTTACATACGATGGTTATGGGTTAGATCTACATTTTCATTAAAATATTCCCCCGAATATAGATCATTTTTACTGCTGACTAAAGGCATTCGGTCCAACATATTTGTTAAATTAATTATTAATTACATAAACCTAGCCTCTAGAAAAAGCGCGGCGTTGAGCTCCGCCATTCAACATGTATTGCCTCGAACTTAAATTTAAATTGGGGAACGGAGTGTCTTGACACTAGTTTGTTATGTGGGAAAAAGCGAAAAACTGAATAGTATTAAGAATTTCCATTATTTACGGTCCGGCTAATTTCACCTAATACTTATATGGTGTGTTCCAGAACTCGACAGTGTACTTTGTCGTACCAGTTAGGAAAACGAGAAATTTTGTATTAGTAATAATTGAATTCAAAAATGTAATCATTTCTTGAACCAACTAGGGATCGGACCGATTTCTATCGCACTGATTATAAAACCAAGCTACAATAGCGTTTTTATTCTATATTTCAAAAATATTAGTTAAGCAATTTTAACACTGGCTACTAAATTGATATCAGCTCGCGAGTCAGCGTCATAGCCCTTTGTCCAATAATTATATAATGTACACTATGAGCGTATATATTAAAGAAAATAATAAGCCAGACATATTTTTTTATTAAATTCAGGTTCTCGTAGGAATTTCTTATATTTTGATAATAATTTCCTGAAAATTTTAAACGGGTTAAGAATTTGATCCCTATTCGAGAGAATGTACATATTGTAAGCTTTGGCAAACTGTAAAGCGTTCAACGTCAAACGTTTAAACGTCGGGTTCTCTAAAATTTATTTAGGTTAATCAACTAATGGGATACTGGATGAGATTACTTAAATATGCATATAGATATTTAATAAAGCCACAAGTATTATCGCTTATATTTTCTTATTAATTAGTTATATTTTTTTAAAGATATTTTAAAATCTCTGCATTATAATTCTTTTATGTTACCGTCCTTGGGGTCATAGTGTTTTTGTATGAAAATGAACATTGCTCCCGTTCGTTATTACAAAAAAAGGTAAAGTATTTCAAAAGTTAGTAAAATTATAATGGTAATGTTACATTACCATTATAAGGGCTAAGGGCATTTCTAAGGGCTGGCTGGCTTAGATGTTTCTAAGGGTCTAATTCCATAATATATCTACGCAATAAAAAAGAAATATGAATTAATAATATTGTTTTCTTTTGTATGACATAGGTTTCGTATAGCTTAATATACGTGAAATTATTTAATCCAGTTAAAATTTGTTTATATGAAAATGTTTAAATTTTCAAATAATTTCATATTCATAAACTGATTGGACAAAGTGGCATTGGACTACGAAATCGAGTTTCTAAAATGTCGGAAATGCGACCATAGCGATGAATTTTGACGCTTTTATCTGGTAAGCCCATTGTTGCAGAAAATACTTTGAAATAAAAAAGAATGCTTCATGAATTTTATCCGATTTTAAACTACTATAAAGTATTTATTCAAAATGTTAATTAAAATGTATCTATAATAATATTCCATCACTCATTGTCGAACAGCAGAACGAATGTACTTAAATGTAAAAGACATATTTAGAAAACGTATAAGAAATTGAACGCAGCGGGATTTGAACCCGCGCCTCTTGAACACCGTTCAAGTTTTCAAGAGGCGCGGGTTCAAATCCCGCTGCGTTCAAATTTTTATACGTTTTTTAAATATGACATTAACATGTGATTGACATACATTTGCGGTTGCACTTAGCGGTCAGAGCACTTGAACAGTTTTCAAGAGGCGTTCAATTTTTTATACGTTTTCTAAATATGCCTTTTTCAATTTCCTTAGTGTGGGAATAACACTTTAAAAAAATGTTAAACAAAATACTTAAATGTTAGGTTACTTTGGTAGTGTGGGGGAACATACGAAAATATTTTCTTAAATTTCTATTTGAATGGAAAAACGGGATTGTTAGTTCACAAAGTCCACGTAAACGAAGTTGCATGCGACAACTAGTGCAACTAGCACCTACACTATTGTTTTAAAAAATAGTTTTACGAATATTTTTATACGGAACACAAATATCTTACAACATATAACATTGCTACAAGTATGAATAATTAATATGAAGTAAATTTATGTATATATAGGTATATGAACTCAATACTCTAAATTTCAAGGTTTTTCACTAATACTGAGTTTTTATTCGTTTCTTTCGCTTCGATGAAACACCATATTCTCACATATACTACAGTACTTATATAAATAAAAAAGTAGCCTCAGGTTTACACTTTCCGTCCGAATCGCGACATTGCGTGATGAGTGGCAGATTTCAACGTCAGGCTTTGTTCTGAATACTAGAGAAAATTATGAAAAATAGTAAATTTTAAAATGTAAAATTTAATAACCTGTAAACTGAATAGTTAATGATTTTCACTAAATATATTTATTTTGAATAAATGAGGTTGTTCGATGTTCGCTCGAGTTCGTTTTAAGTGTTATACACATTCAGGAAAACATTTTTAAAAACGTATGAAAATTTGAACGTAATCGAATTTGAACCCGCGTCTCTTGGCAACTTGAACTCTTGGACAGTTTCTTACAGGCACGTTTAAAAATGATTATTTATTATAATCATATCTATGAAAGATTGAAATAGCTACTGTTTAATGTAACAAGGGTCGCCAATGACAAAGTGTTTGGCGATAACTAATCTGTATCTATATCGTTTACGCTTCATTATCATTGATTTAAATAAATCATTGCATTATAACGATTGTTATTTCAATTTAATTGAGCGATAGTGTTTCATTGAAAATAATATTTACATTTTTTTTTAAGAAATAAATATACTTTTTTATTTTTCCACTTTGACAATACAAAAGTGCGGCGTTGATTTCCGCTAATCAACACGCAATGCCTCGATTTCGGGCGGAAGGTGGTAAGTGGAGTGTCTTGACACTAGGTTCTCCATGACCTTTGACTGTGCAAAAAATTTTAAAGCACAAAAAAAACTTAAATATAAAGAAAATGAGAAACATAAATTGTTCTATTATATGAATATATGGAAAAATCAAGGATTTTTTTTAATAAAAATTGAAAAGCCTGTCTGTGAAGTTGCTATACAATGACACCGCAAGATTATTGTTTACACAATGACAAAATTCCTTTCTTATCTTGACAGCTCAACAGGTGTTTGGCACAGTTTTAAGTACGCTAAAACGGACAAATATTGAATTTATATGGATAATCTATACTTTTGTTTGTATCCTATCTAGTATACGGTGGAGAATTCAGTAGATAAATTGAGTGGTACTTAGTTTATTGTAAAGTAGGTTTTAGTTCATGTCAAAATTAATATTATTATTAATATAAAAATTTATTAATCTACCTTTTTTTTAGAAAAGTTTATTATATATTTTTATGGATTTGGCTTTCAGATTAAGTTTATTTCCCGCATATCAGGATAGTCGGAGAGAATCTAGTGTCAATGCACTACATTCTCCTTTTCCCACACCAATTCAGGACATTGCGTGTTGAGTGGCGGAACCGCACTTTGTCTTGTACCAGAGGGGAGGTATGAAAATAATTTAAAAAAGGAATTTCAACGAGTGGGAATCGAACTCTAGACCAATCACAAAGTCAAACTGTCCTTACCTTATTATTGACTTTGACGTGACCTTATTATTCATTATGTTCTTTTATGTACTGAATTTACCAATATTTATTTATTATACGAAGGCAACAAGCTCTCCGTTTTTCTCATTGCACATATGAATACATTGCCTGTTAAGTACTTTAGGCTGTAATTGATATAGTTAGGGCAAAGAAATTAAAGTTTTGTATGTATAAAGAACCTTGTGTGCAGACACTTAGTTTAGTTTATTTCATATTTCAATATACAAATATTACATTTGCAATTTAAATTAGCACCAGTTAACGCGATTGGCTGTAAATTTATTTTTTATCGAGTTTTCACTTAAACTCGGGTAAATGATTGAATTATCTTCAATTTACTGTCTGGTAAGACGTCTGGAGCCACGGAGTTGAGTTCCGCTTTCTAACACACAATGCCTCGATTTCAGGCGGAAAGTGGAGAACGGAGTGTCTTGACACTAGATTCTCTTATACCCTGCTATGGCGGAAAAGCGTTAAGCTGTTTATTATATTTCCCCAAGCTTATTTATCGAGCTCGCAACGATCGTGAGTAGTCAGACAACTGCGCCACATTTATATCAATAACCTTAAATTTTACGTGAAATTAAAACTGTATCATGGTCATTGCCAAAAATACCTTTATCGATACATTTTTAAGTATTAATGCACTTAAAAAGAAA
The DNA here is from genome assembly GCA_038994665.1 of Podotricha telesiphe. NCBI lineage: Eukaryota > Metazoa > Arthropoda > Insecta > Lepidoptera > Nymphalidae > Podotricha > Podotricha telesiphe. Next base: position 348,170 of record JAOYRR010000259.1, read on the forward strand.
TATTGCACCGGAACCAGTCACTGTGAGGTCAATGTCATTCGATCAAAACAATCTGCTGCAATCGCTATATTCGATTGATTTACCAAAAGGCTTTTGGATGAAAAAATAATAAAGTTAGTAGATAATTGTATAAAATCGTTGTTTTTAGTGGTTTTTTTTAACTTCCATATAAGGTTTTAGATTAAAATTTAAATATACATCACTTCGTTTATTTCATTATTATGTTCACGGTGGCTTCTAAATAAATATGTATATAAATATTATTTAATTTTTAATCTTACTTTAAATTTATTTCGATTAAAGGTAACGGTAACGACGAAAGCGTAAACTGGCCGTAATTTTTCCTTGTAGCTATGAAAAAAGAATATTGGTTTAATTTATATCCTAATATTACTCTCAATATCATAAATCTAAATATTATAAATCTCATATTTAAATTTCAAGCACGTTTTTCTCTAAACGGATTTTTCTTTGTTTCGCTTATTAAAGGAAGTGACAAATAATGATTATGCATTTTTATTATTTTCTATTAAGCATAACTTTTATTGTTCATGAATTGTTTACGTGGACCAGAGGAAATAAAACGTTGCTGTTTTCTCGTAGGAATTGCCACATGCAAAATTTCTATAAGAAACCGAGAGTTCAAGATGCCAAGAGACGCGGGTTCAAATTCCATTACGTTCAAATTTTCATACGTTTGTAAAAATGTTTTACGATTTCCTAAATGTGTATAAATAATTGTATAAAGTCCGGCTACTAAGCACGCAAGGTCTCGAAGGTGTCATAAAGTGTAGAAGTGTCTTTACTTACTCTATATTCTCTTTGTCTATCCAACATTTGAATCATAAATAATATGAAAAATAAATTTCTTTAAAATATATGTTTATTAAAACAAAATCTAAAAAAAATAAGCATTTTCAGAAATTGGGTTAGGTTAAGTTTTTATTATATCAAAATCATCCATAAGTAATTATTTAAATAATTAGCGGCCCGGAAAAGTGCTTTTTATTTGTTGTAAGATTTCACAAGAAAGAACAACAAAATACGTCGACTCGTCTTTGTAAGTTCTAAATCAAGTGAGTCGAAAAATTGCTTCTCACACGCGTTTTCATCGCCCAAAGACGATGACATCCTTGTAGCTCTGTTACACGTGGTCGTGGGCGGCGTGGTAGGTGATCACTTACCATCAGGTGACCCAATCGCTTGTTAGCCTTGTATATAGTATAATAGAAAAAAGATGAAACACCAAAAGCAATAGAATTTTTAATCTGAAGTAAATTACGAGCGCTCAGAGAAAATAATAAAAGTTACAATACAATTTAGCTATAAATAACAATACAAAGATTCTTCACATTTAATTGTTATTCCTTGAAACTTAAGTAGTTGTAATCGTATCTAAATAATAAATAAACAAAAAAACGTCTGCATTAATAATTCAATAACTTATGTTTCTTAGTGGAAAAACACTTGTAAATTACATTGACATATATTGTGTATGAAAGTATGACGCACGCGTAACCGTGCTCAGGATGGTTGTGGGTTCGATTCTATATCAAGAGTCTCTCCGCTCAACACACAATGTGTCAAAATAATGGCGGAAAGTATGTAAAAAGTGAAGAGGAAAGTTATCTTTTTTGTCTTAATATTTATACGCCGTTATATGAAAACAATAATGAATTAAAACATTTTTGCATGTTCGCAAAAATTATGCGGTCGGTCGAGTATGACATATATTTTAAACTAGCGACCCGCTCGCTGCTTCGCCTGAGTAAATTACACGACTAAATTATTTCGCATTCTCACTTAAATCACAAGGCTTGCTTAAATTTATAATTTAAATGGTTGTTCCTTTTTTATTTATGGACCAATTGATATGAACTAATCACTAACTGTTAAGGGATAAGAAGCATACCAAAATACAATAATGTAGGATAAGCAGTTTCTGAGATTAGCGTTCACAAACGTTATAAAAGCCCCCAATAATATTTTTTCTTAAATATCTTCCATGTACATACAGCAATCAGTTACATTTTTATTATATGTATGAATAAGTTTTACACTATAGTCAAGCAATTTCGCACAATTTAGTTCACAAACTTTACTGCCTGTCATAGCTATTACAATTTTGTAATTGATGTAAAGAACAATTGTTTTGTTACGTACAAAAAGATTTTTATGATTGCGACTGAATTTATATTATTATAATAATTTAGGATTTACTTAAAATATATAATTTTGAAACGACCATCGTGGTGCAGTGGGAGAAAAAGCGTGATTTGTTGTGGGTTTAATTCCGACTCGAAGGAAGAATTACATTCAAAATATTTTAATTTCTCCGTTCTGGTACCTACGACAATGCGCGGCGTTTAGTTTTCCCACTCAACTCACAGTATCTCGATTGCGAATTGTGGAAAGTGAAGGGCCGAATGTCTTGACACTAGGTTCTCTCTGGCTACTAAATTATATATATTTTTAATGTAGTAGTGGCCTCCTGCTTTAGTTTATGCGAAGGTGTAAAATGTAAATTTCGTAAAAAAAACCTGAATTTCGTTTTAGTGGCTCGTTTTCAATATTTAATTATTATTAAATAATTTCGTTGAAAATAGTTTACCTGGTACTGATATGGTGACAAACATTTTAAAAATATTTCAATTTGACGAAAAAGTCTTCTGACTGTATATTAAAGTTCTTACAGATAAGAAGTAAAATACACAATAAAAATAAATATTTCATTCAAATGTTTCTGTCTTTAGTTTATATAGAAAAGGTCGTTTTTTAATAAATTACCAACAATAAGTAATAACCTACTTACTCAATATAGGCTCAAAACACGGGAAACGATAAGCTGAAAAGACTTAAATACTGTAATTACTCACACCATATTTTAATATATATAAAAATCTTTAGTTACTGTTTCACTGATAGACACCGTTCAGACAAAAGTACTGCACGTAAAAAGCTACATTTTTCCATAAAGTTTACTTTAGAAGAGGACTATGAAAGGTTTTCTCGAAATTACGAAAAAGCTACATTTATCGCTTTACAATTAATTAATACAAATAAAAACAATTGGAATGTCTGTTTGTAATATTAAAATAATGGTTCTGTACTAAATGCATATCATGTGTATATAACACACGGTGCATATACCAAAATAACATTTTTACAATTTTGTCTGTCTGTTTGTTCCAGCTAATCTCTGGAACGGCTGGACCGATTTGGACGGGACTATCACTGGCAGATATCTGATGTAATAAGGAGTAACTTAGGCTATTATTTTCATTTTATAATTCGACACGGACGAAGTCGCGGCGCAGCTAGTTATAAATAGAAATGGAAAGTATAGGATCATAAACCGCACACGAACGAAATTGTTTTATAAATAACGTAAAACATTTAATGAAAATATTTACATCCTTGTAAACGTCTTCATTATCTAGTGAATAAAGACCTTACTCTCCCGTTTTCTTTTCTCATATGGTAACTAACGAAGCCTGAGGCTATCGTGGCGCAGTGGGACAGTACTTAATTGTAAAGGTGATTGTTTGCGGATTCGATTCCCACTCGGGGGAATGATTACATATAAATTATTTTCATTTCACTATTGTAAGACCAGGAGCTCGCTTAAGTGTCTTGAGACCAAGGTAGAGCATTACTTATCGTGCTATATTGAAAAAAGGGTGAAACGTAAATCTATTATGTATTCGAAATATTTATTCCAAATATAATAACTTCATTCAAAATACGAGAAAATTTTAACTATTTAACATCTATGTCAAAACACTGGCCTTCTAACTTAACTTACAAATTCTCACGTCATTTCTTCATGGAGTATTATACCTATGCCTTACGCAAGACAACTTGCGTAATATACATATATTATTCGTACATGAGTGATTTGTTTGTTTTTTTTCTGTGTATAAGTTTGAAGCTTAATATATATATAATTAATAGAAGGAATATTCCTATTATTTCCTCTCTTGTAAGACACAATGCGGCCTATAGTTACATCAGTCAGTACGAAGTGTGCCATTATAGAATAGAAAGCGGAGAACGTAGTGTTTTGACTTTTGACAGATTCTTTAGCGTGTAGCTGTTTTTTTATAAAATACTTTCTGTACAAAAGATACCTTAGAATTTAACTATATCTTAACTTAGCTATTTCAAAATATCATGGATACAAATTTAATATAGCAAAAACAGTTACGTAAAAAGGTAAATTTTTATTAAAGTTAAATTTCGTGCCATTGGTACAAATTCGACAATTATACCTATTTTGATTTAACCGCGAGACAATAACCGTTAAATCTAACTATCCTATTTCCCTTAACGAGTTAACTAGAATATTTTGAATGGAGAAGCAAATTTCTAATACATACATATATGTGAATTTGTCTGCAGTTAAACTAAAACTTAAGCCTTTTTTTATGCTGAATATTGCATATGCATAATAATCACTGTTGTTTATTTACTAGAAATATCTTACAAATTAGTATCCCGCATAATTGGGTAGATTTAAACTACCTTTACAAGACATTGCGTATTGATTCACAAAATCCAACGCCGCATTTTGTCTTAAATTTAATATAATTTAATAATCATTCCCCCAAGTGGGAATTGAAGCGACCACCATCTCGGTCACAGTCAGATGCTGTCCCACTACGTCAAGATGGCATCTTTATATGGCACAGTAGTACAGGGTATTACAGTACCACGATTGGCTGCGTATTTGGTTTCCATTCGTTTGTATGATATATAAGTATCATATTTAAAATATTTTCATTATTTTTCTCTAAGTAAAGTAAGGTTAAACTGATATTTTAGATAGAGATTGCATATAAATAGGAAGAGATCCAGCAAAATGTCTTCATCTACAACATAACAAACTTTTTACATAATACTCACAAAAATAATAAGAGAAATGTGTTTTAAACTTCGTATTGGGCGAAATTATTTATTTCTCTATATCTATTTTTGTATTGTCTCACACGTCATAAAATTCAAATATACTTGATAATGGCAACATCGCTAAATTAAATTATGTCAGAATGATGAACGAGCTGGTTGTTACATTTTGTAACAGTAAAAATTTTTCTATTGCGTATTGTACGAGAGATTTATATTTAGAATTAGCCATTATTTTCTTTGAAGTACCTATATATTATGGACTATTTTTATTATGGCACACTTTTTCTCGGGGTCGCAGGGTAGTCAAAAAGAACCTAGCGTCAGGACACTCCATTCTCCACTTTCTGCCTTTTTTGTATTTAGTTTTTTTATTATACATAATAATATATATATATAGAATGTATAAATGCCATCGTGGCGCAGTGGAACAACGGACTGCAACTGTAATTGGTTGTGACTTCGTTTACATCATAAAGGAAATATCTGAATTATTCCACTCTGGTCAACGAGACAAAGAGTGGCGTTAAGTTCCCCTATTCACAACGCATTTCAAATTAGGACGGAAAGTAAAAAACGGAGTGCTATGTAAGAAAAACTGTGAAGCTTTAAGAAAGTGTGTGAATAACACTTTAAAATTATTATAGTTCCTTTTTATATTATGATTCGGTATTTAAGATAAAATAAGCATACGTTTGATATATTATATGAGAATATTTAAAAATAAACAATGAATTTAAGAAAGTGTAGATGAAAGTGTAAGTGTAGATGTAGTAAACCCTGACAGTATCTTAACGATAACTTATTTGAGAAAAACAATCAACATTGTGTTATGTAATTAAAAACATTAGATATTCTATTCAAATGATAAGGAAATCTCTCATATATTTTTTTTATGTGTCAAAATCAGAAGTAAGAAAAAATAAATAATAAGAGCGCTTAACTATTAACAACTTAGTTAGTCACTCAGTTTCCTGTCGCTATGTCAAAACATCCATTTTTTGGACACGTTTATTTTTTGTTAGCGTTTTAATTTATTATTTACATACTTAGAAAATTAAAAACAACCTAGCCATGCGTCCAAACGCACGTTCAACGCCTAGCTTAGCGCTTGGATAGTTTCCAAGAGATGCGGGTTCAAATCCTGTTACGTTCAAACTTTGATACGTTTAGTAAAAATATGTTTTTCACTTTAAAAATATTTGGAAAATATCGGAGAAAATATTTTTTTATTCCATTCTTATTTATACATAATTAATATTTGATATTAAATATAATTTTTCACACTTCAATGTTGTCTCCAGTAAGGCGTCCAATATGACAGTCCGAATCAATCTCGGTGTTTGCGGAATCCCGCATATAGTAAATATTACTATTTACGTAAGGAAAAAAGAATATGAATTACTCAAAGTAACTCCACATTTCTATAAGTTTTAATATTAATACATGATTATTTACATTACGCAGTTTATCGTTTTTCATAGATTTTATTTTTTTATCTTATTTCGTTCATTTCCTTCTTTTGCCAAAAATTGCGCTCACAAGAGGTAGAGTGCATGTTGCCGTAATCTCGTTGTTGAAAAATGCCGATCTCGGTATTCCGGGATTGGAAGCCCTAGTCTCCAGTCACGAGTACTCAAAATAATTTAATTTACACGCAACTGCAATATTCAGGTAGAGCTAAGAGTTTAGATACTCCATTCTTAAATTTCCGCAAATTTAAAACACCATACCTTGTTACTACTCGGCTTCTTACGAAATACCACGTGGCTATTTATGTATGTAAATTCGAACTAACAGCCTCGTACAAATAAATATGCCCGAAGTAGGGCACCAAAGTGTCAATGACAACAATTTGATTTAATATCTAAGGAAAACTCATGTATATTTATAGGACTTGGCTATAAGGATGTAATACTACCTTGAAATCCTCGCTGGCCTTAGCGCCTCATGCATAATGTCGAGCCGACTAAGTAGCTAACTTGCAAAATACCAAGACCCTGTATCAGTTATAGTGTAGCAAAGACCATTTTTGGCAAAGACGGTACAATTTTGTGTTTTATAAATATTTTGCCTAAAAGAGAAAAGAATGACAAAGTGACCTTTTTTGACATTCAATCGAAAAAGCAACTTGAAAAGTATTTAAGCTTTTATTTTTGTTAATAAATATTGTATATTCTACAGTACAGTCTAGTGTACTGTCTTATTGAATAGTAAAAAAACATATTTTAATATAATATGATTGTTTTAAGTAGAGAACGAAGTATCACTCTTACTACTTTACTATGCGGGAAAAAGCATGGGGTTGTTTTTTACCATAATCCCATAAGTAGGTAATGAACCAACAACCATCGTGGGTAGAGTTAAACAAATGCACCTCAAATAAAAAGACAAATAAATAAAGAAATAAAAATAAATAAAATTATGTTTTTTTAATCTTCTACAATAGATTAGAATAGAATTCGTCATCGTGGCGCCGTGGGACAGCTGACTGTAAATGTAATCAAAATCAAAAAATCTACATTTTCATTTCTGCGCTGTGGTAAGAATGCGCAAAGCGCGGCGTTGAGTTCCGCCACTCAACACACAATGTCTATGTCGGGCGGAAAGTGGGGGCAGGAGCGTCTTGACACTAGGTTATCTCTGATTAACCTGCTATACGAGAAAAAGAGTAAAGCTATGAAAAAAAATTATAATATCCATTACAAACAGATGTTATAGTTGTTTCATTAATATTTAATTTATTTTATCTCAGCTTAAATTGAATATCAACAGTAACTCAATATAACTTTTCACAAAATTCAAACAAAATCTTTTTATAAATTTAATTAATAAATTATAAATAAAGATGTCTATTGAAATTAGCTTGGGCAATGATTTTATGTAAATTTATTTTATTTTCTCACTCTGGTAAGACATAGTGCAGTGTTGAGTTCCGTGACTAAGCGCGCTATTTTAAACATTTTTTTAAGTGGTATTAAGACAGGATATTGAATTATATATACTTAGAAAACGTATATATTTTTTTTTGGATTTAGCCGGATGTAGAACGCATGGTTTTCATGAGGCGCGGGTTCAAATCCCGATGCGGTCAAAAAAAATTATATTACACGATGTCTCAAATTCATCAAAAAGTGAAGAGCGGAGTGCATCGACACCATATTATCTCTGTCTGCTATGCGTTTTTACACATGCATGCAAAGAGACAGCCTTATGCTTTTTAAATTTTTAAAGTATTTTTAAAGTATAATAAATAGTAATCATAATTTATTGATCAGATAAACATACAAACAGAAAAGAAAATTAAAAATAGTTGTTGTGGGTTCTAGTATATTAATATCGCCCCTAATGATATATTTTTTCAAATACCTTCCATGCACAGAAAGCGGTCAGTTAGCTTTTTACTATATGTATAGATTATATTTTTTACAAATCGTCAAAGCAAAACGGCAAAGAAAAAGAAAGCAACGGGAAAGAAAAACTCTCGACTCCCATTTACGAAAATTAAGCGGACTGAGGTATATGCTACAGTTGCCGCTATTAAGCTCCAGCTTTGTCTTGCAGAAGCGAGCTGTTCGTGCAATCTGCAACTTACGCCCTAAAGATTCCTTAGGGCAAAAATTTAAGAAAACAAATATATTGACAGTTGCGGCACAGCTGAGAATGTATATCACAATTTATAAAAATGTGAAATTGAAATAAAATGTTTGTGTTAAAAGTTATTACCTAATTAACGATTTTATACATGATAACACGCCTTGAGAATGAAATGCCCACTCCAGCCTATAGTCCCGCTGAGTTTCTTGCGCCGATTCTTCTCAGGACTGATTTAAATATTCGTTATTTCACACAATTTACAGTAAAAAAAATGCGCAAAAGGCGCTAAGAAGCATTCTCTACTATTCAACCGGATATAAAAGTGTAGGTACGCAAAGACCAAAGGTATCATTTTATAATTATGGATACATATAATAATTGAAATAACTATATATCAAAATACATATATAAACGCAATAGTATGTATAAAAAAATAATATAACATTAATAAAGTATTTGAAAGCCATCGTAGCGTAGTGGTATGACGTCTCACTATAAACGTGATTGGTTTTGTGTGAGATTCCCACTCGGAGGATTATATTTAAGATATATTCATTTCTCCTTTTTGGTACCTAAAACAGCGCCCACCACTGCCCACCCCTCCACACGCAATGGCTTAATTTCGGGTGGAAAATGGAGGACGGAGTAGTACAACACTTGGTTCTCTCTGACTACGCTGCGGGAAAAAGCAAGACCAGAGAGTGCATATTGGCATAATTTTTTTATTTTTTCATATTTTAGATTGTTTATTCCATACGTATGATTACAAAAATAATATACATACATATACAAATTATTATAATTTCTGGCAAAAATTCAAAAAGATTATATCGTCGCCTACGTGCTCTACGTGTGGGAATTTTCTATGCGTGAGTTCAAAGGCGTTTTATCATCAAATATTCTCACAATAAAACGTAAAGGCCACGCCAGCATCTAAGACATACTAGATTTATTATGATTTACATATGAATTTAAATTGAAATTGCCTACAGCCACAATGGCGCGTGACAACCTCTAACCGTAAAGGCAATGGTTGTGCATTTGATGCCCACTTGAGAGTATATTTAAATTATTTTTGTTTACCTATTATGAACATTTTATAAATTTTATTGACACACTTTTAGGACACACTAACATTTTTAGAAAACATATAAAGCTTTGAACGGATTCAATTCAAAATTCGTTGAGTTTCGCCTCTCAACACGCAATATCTCGATTTCGGAAGAAAAGGGCAAAACGGAATGTGTCGATAAATATAATCATTCCCTAAAGTGGGAATCGAACCAACAACTTCCGCGCTTAGAGTTGGACGCTGTCTCACAACGCCCCTAATAAAATTTATTATATTATACTAACTACCCGCTCACTGCCGCACCTGCTTAAACTACACGACCAAACTATTTCGTTTATTCGCCCGCCCCCGTTCTTACTTAAATCACAAACTTTGCTTAAATCTATTTGTTTTAAAGAGTATGCTTATTGAACCGATTGAAATGAAATTAACACTAAATGTTAAGGGAAGTTTACCAAAATACAATAGTTTAAACTGTATTTAAATCGGTCAAGTCATTTCTGAGATTTGCGTGCACAAATATACAGACAAGCAGGCATACAAACAAACGGAAAAGAAAATTATTATTTTGAGTTTTATTATATTGATATATATCCTCAATATTTTTTTTTCATATATCTTCCATGTACATATAGCGATCAGTTACATTTTTAATATATGTATAGAAGACATAGATTGTATCAATCTTCATATTGTCATAGTATCTCGACGAGAACGCAATGGATAATTGGCTTTCGCGCTTGAGCTGTTTTCAAGAGATACCTAGAGCTTATCGATTCCTTTAATTTAATACGTCTATAAATACGATATCCAATTTTATTAATATTTTACCGTTTGAAATATCTCTTGAATGAATTCAACAATACATCAGAATTGTTTAAATAAAATAAAAATAATGAATATAAACACGAGTCATTTTTTATTTCGAATGGTCAAAACCGTTAAAGCGTAAAAATAGTGTTGCCTTGGCAACGTGTAGGTATGTCACGTTTTTATACAAAAAAGTGCGTGTATGTCAAACAGGATTCCATGAGTTTTAATATGGTGTGTATAAATTACATTTAATTAATTTAATATATACTTTAATGCGCATTATTATTTCTTTATACATATATAAAAATATAATTTATAATCTCCCGTCCATATAATTTTCGCAAAAATGGATCCAAAAACTTTTCTTTACGTTTTAACATATACATTTTGATATATCAGTGGCCATCATGGCGCAGTGTGTCGTGTTGTTGGTTCGATTCCCATTCGGGGAATTGATTATATTTGAATTATTTTCATTTCTCAGCTCAAGTGACAAGACATGACAAGTCCTCTGTGCCTACCCTGCTATACGGTTAAGAGCGTGAAACTGAAAATAAATAGTATTAGATATATTTATTCTGGCAAATTAACTGTTCCGATACAATACCTTTTAAATGCGAATGGGAACCTGTACATGACCTAGTATTGTACAACTAGTTACAACATTCGCTAAAGAAATATTTATTGCTATACTCTGTTTAAGATAAATGGTTTAAATAGTTGTATTTCAAATAGTTTAAACTGAACATTGATAGATATTTGTGTTACTTTATTCTGAGAAGCCTTTATATGTAGGTAAGGGTTTAATATTTAATTTATTTTTATGAAAAGTGTAATCCTTTACACTTTTCTCCTGCTGCTGCAGGAGCAGGTCCTGCACTGAGACAGGTTTCGAAATTCGTAAGGTTGCATCTATGAAATAAAGATAACACAAACGAAGTTGTGGGTGAGAACTAGTATATTATAATAAATAATGTAACTGTGACACAGTTTAAATGAGTTTGACTGAGATTTGAAAACAATTTCCATTTGAAGGAATTTTCTTTCATATATATTCAAAATAATATCATTTTCCCGGTCTAGTTACATAAAAAGCGGCGTTAAGATCCGCTATAAACTTCGCTATTGCAGAAAGTGGAAAACGGAATCACTGTAATATCTACATCTCTCGCTTTTTGTTTAAGATATACAGTTTCGCGCTTTTTTCCGCATAGCAAGGTAGTCAGAAAGAACCTAGTGTCAAATCCCTCCGTTTGCCGTTTCGAATTCGATCGATTCATATGTAATATTGATATGCAATATTGAATATATGAGCGGCGCAACTCAACGCCACGCTTTGTCTAATGTACTTAAGCGGAGAAATGAAAATAATTACTGCAAGTGGGAATCGAACCCACAACCAATAGCTTTCACAGTTACACACTATCCCACTGCGCAACGATGGCCTCAAAGATGCGTGAAAATAAAAAATAAATAAACTAATATTCAAAAATAACATATATTTCGCCTGTGCATATCATCATCATGTTTATAGTATAATTTTTGTAGTAATATGGCTATATACCAAAGATTACTGTAAAGTATTTGAAATATTGAATCCAAATGAAATAGCTTAGTTAGAAAATTATACACGAGTGATGCTGAAATATAGTTTTTAACAGCTTATTCAGCTTTACACTATTTCCTGTATAGCAGGCTAGTCAGATATAATAGAAAGCGAGGGGTAGAGGTTGAGCTGTGCGTGCCCTTTGCCTATCCAGCTATGTAAGCTATGTTGCAAAATAAAAATATTATATATACCAAACAAGGTGAATAGTAATTGATATAATCGCTTAATAAGTTTCTAAGATAAGTGAGGAAAGTGTTTTAATTATTTATAATCCTTGTGTTGTATCAATGTTGCTAAATTGCCTCGTACTTAAAATAAAGAGAGGAAACTAGATATCTAGGTTGAATTAAAACTTCCATTATACATCATATTTATTTTAATCATAAAATATACGCCATTAACAAGTTTTTAAATAGTTTCGTTTAAAACATATATTTCGGATTATTCTAAAAAACTAAGTGTTACAATGTTAACATTTTCAAAGTGTTATTCACATACTTGAAAAAAAATCTTTAATATTTTATATTTTTTAAAGTGTTTATACACTTAGGAAGATAAAAAACAATTTTTAGTAAACGTATAAATGTTTGAACGCAGCGGAGTCGGATGAATTCCAAGAGGCGCGGTTTCAAATCCTGCTTCGTTCAATTTTTTATACGTTTTCTAAAAAATATTTTTAGATATGCGTAGTGGTCAGAACTCTTAGACGGGTTTCATGACGCGGGTTTGAATCCCGATATGTTAAATACGTTTTCTAGACAATGTTTTTTAAGTGTACTAAAAGTTTCTCCACTTATCATTTGTTACACAATATTAAAAGAGTATTTTTGTTACAGATCATCAAGATGGGCATCGAAGAGAAGAAAGGCACCATTGTTTTGGACAACTTTAATTCGACGTGAGTTAAAATATATTAATATGTATAAAAACACAGCTTCTTACCCAATGATTGTGGATTCAAGTCCCATTCAGGGGTTATATTTTTATTTTAATTTTTTGTATAGAATGAGGCAAAAAATCGACTTAATAGCTGCATAAGCTTTAGTGTCATTTACGTGAAAACCACAAACCAGGTTATACTTTTTATAAAAATATTATATTTGTTTTCTTTCTTGTCGTATATCTTTTATTTATTCTTTTCTATTATTACTTTTATTTGTAGACGTGTACATTGTATATACAGTTTCCGAACTAGTTAGTAGATCTGTTGATGTGTAAAATATGTTTTGCTTTATATATTCAAACACACAGTAGTATGTGTAATACTTATATGCGCTTTATTATAAATAAAAATAACTTTCCTAACTTTTCGTAAAATTTTCAACTCCTCCGTCTGCATAATTTTCATAAAAAAGGAATCCACAGTTTCACATGTAAACATAATATTTTCTTTTGCTAATATATTTTTTATACTAAAAAATATTTTAGACGAATCGAATATCCTAAACTTAATATAAGTCTTTTCAGGGCTAATTTAGCATCGAATCCGGGCTTTCATTCCACACTGAGCCTGGGCTCAAAAGAAGTCATCAATGAAAAAGCATACAGTCCTTTTGAACACAGAAAAGTGGAGCATCCCAATTCGTAAGTGACATATACTATTAATCATATACATAAAACCAAGCGCGGACATGAGTTCCGCCAATCAACACACAATTTCTCGTTTCGGATGGAAAGTAGAGAAATGAATGTCTTAACATCAGGTTCTCTCTGACTATCCTGGTATACAGGAAAAGCGTGGAGCTGTAAAAAAATACATATGTATACACCATTATGGCACAGCAGTGAAGAGCCCGACTGTCCACACAATGGTTGAAAATTCGATTCTCACTCAAACATTTATATATAAAATACTATTAAACAAAGTGTTATTGCATTATGTTACTACATTCTATCAAAAACACACATAATGCCAAGTGACGGAATATGACTACTGCCTACTTGGCAAAATATACCAAATTTAATATTTCTATCAAATCAGCAGAAGCGGGACGAAACATACAATAAATAGCTAAACTAAAAAAAATATTATATTTTTGAAGAAAAATGTATAGCCAAGTGACTTTTGAAATATCTTATAATAGAAAGTACTTATCTATAAGATGTCTGTCCTACGTAAAGATTTACGACTCTAACTGCTTGTGGAAACCTTAGAATAGGCAATTTGCCAAGTTTTATAATTTATACTAACTTTATACGTAAAAAACTGTAATTGTCGTTGATAGTTAAATCTGGACATAAAATGATTTTTGGGTTTTCTGTCCGGACACAAATTAATGTGATGTTTTGTTTTAACAATTTCGTATATTCACGATGGTTATCTGTTCGGTTATTTTTTTTTTCTTTCCCAACTTTAATGAGACACCGCGCGGTGGTAAGATATACTGCCTCATCATGAAATTCTATGGACATAGCAGAATGAAACATTTCATCACTAACTTATCCACGTGAATCCATGTGAAGCTAAAAAAACACAACAAGTACTGTATATGATTATGTCAGTAAACTCGAAATACCATTGATTTATTACTAAACGCCAGTATATGGATACTGGCGTTTTGTAATATAAACGTCAAAGAAATTTCAAATGCGTCTAACTTTCTAACAGTATTTAGGCATGCGTTAAAAAATTACACGTATAGACCCTCACAGGAGTATTTGGAGATCACCGTATATAGAGATATGAACATTGCCAAATATGTAAAAATCTTCTCAAAATTGTTTAAATTGTTTTCGGAATTTAGTTACTCGTACTTTTTAATAATCTATTTAATCTAGACAACTAAGAACTGAGTTCCATGAATACAGCCTATATAACAAAGACCGACTAAAGATGATTGATAAGCCCCATACAATCTAACAGATAACAAGGAACCAAAAAAAGAGCTTCTTAATATTCTGCGTGGGAGTTTTTAATCATATTAAATATCTTGACTTATGATTATATAATTAACATTATACTTTAATTGTTTACAAACTTTCTTTATTATTGAATGGATGTGAATAAGGATATAATTTAATCCCAGGATACAATTAATGTGTTCACTTTTTAAGAAATCTGTTAATGGCAGCTTTCGTTTTTGCCTGGGCGGAGATATTAATTCTCCTGAGTGGGAATCGAACCCACAACCAATGTAGCTTACAGTCAGATCCTGTCCCTCTTAGCAACTATATCCTATGTTATATATTATAAATAATACCAAATATATGAGAACATTAAAAATAATCAAAGCTATTTAATGAGCTAAATAATAATAAAATAATATTAGATGTTTATCTAAAGAGGCTACTTTATAAATCTAGAGTCCATTATAAATGGGCGTTTGCCAACTTTCAAGTATTAAATATGAAAATTTGTTTTCAAAATTTTCACGCTCACGCTCTAACAGTTTGATCTAAACTATCAGGCTGGGAACTTTGAAGGACATACGTAACTAGTACATTACTTGTCATTTACCACAAATGGTGTCTACAAAGCTTATAGATAAAATCTTATTTGTATACTAGCTTTGCCCGCAACTTCGTTCGCGTGGAATCCTAATATAAAAATAGCCTTAGTTACTCCAGCCTAAGTTACTTACATCAGCTATCTATCAGGGAAAGTCCCTTCAAAATCAGTCCAGCCATTACAGAGATTAATTAGAAGAAACAAAAGACAGATAGACAAATACACAACCAAATAATATTATTTTGGTTTATGTATCGTGTATACATGCATTAAGTAAAAAATGGTTATTTTAATATTAAATACTGATACTCCAATTTCATTAAATATTAAAGTGAGTTATATTTGATTTTGGGTAATTGATATGAAACATTCACTCGTAGGACTGTTTTTAATTATTTGATTGATTATCATTACCCTGCGTTCGTTCCGTAGTTCAACATATAAAGCCTCCAAAATTGGTGCAATATAGAAGTACTTTAGTAAAAAAAAGGTAATATTTACTATTTTTTTTAAAGTGTCAATCACACACTTAGAAAACTGAAAAACATATTTTGAGAAAACGAATAATTTTTTTCGAACGCAGCAGGATTCGAATTAGTGCCTCTTGTTTACCGTCCAAGCGCTCTGACCGCTAAGCCATGCGTTCTACATCCAGCTGCGTCAAAATTCTTAAACGCTTATTACAAGTTATTTTTGTTCTTGTTAAAATGGTAAGCTTTACAGAAATACGAGATAAGCTATTTGTAACTTCTTTTAGCTAAATATATTTATTATAAAAAACATCTACATATATGTTATAAATAACTTTAAATATGTAATTATTCTGATAGCGTTTAGAGATTTGAGTCTAAACAACTTTCAATTATGATTAAAATCTAATATTAAATGTCATACTAAGGTCCCTCCCCCTCCCTATATTGGTTTACACAGTGTAACCCTTGACATAGATCTGTAAATTGTAATATAAATAAAGGTTTATTTATTACACTTTTGTAGGTATATTTTAATAGGTTAGGTAGCTGAAAAACATATTTTTAGAAAAGTTATAAAAATTTGTACGCAGCGGGATTCGAACCTACGCTTCTTGGAAATCGCCCAACCGCTTTGCACGCTAAGCCTAAGCTAAGCTAAACGTTCAAATTTTATACATTTTTTAAAAATATGTTTTTTCAATTTCCTAAGTGTGTAATTAACACATTTAAAAAAATGTTAGGTATTAGTGGAGTGAGACAGCGCTTGACTGTAAACGTGATTTGTTGTGGGTTCAATTCCCACTCGAAGAAATGGTTCTATTTAAAATATTTTTATTTCTCCGCTCTATTACCTTAACGAGGCATTGAGTTTCGCCACTCAACATGCAATGTCTCAACTCCGGACAGAAAGTGGAGAACGGAGGGTCTTGACACTAGGTTCTCTCAGACTAGCTTAAAATTACCATTATAAATAAAACGGTAATTCCATCGATCCCATAATGAAAGTTAAAAGTGAAGGTTTTGGCGAGTATAACAAAAATATCGAATAAATATTACAAAACTAAACAGATTTTCATAGTTTCATTTGGATTACAGACTTTTTTTTTATATTGCAATAAAAAAATATATTTCAATAAAAATGTAAATTGACTTTTTATTTAAATTGAGCTTTAATACAAAAATCAGCGTCTATTTTTTATATGACTCAAGCTGAATATAAAAATCTTTCAAGACAAAAAACACTGCACTTTTTCACAATAATCATAAAAATAAATATATTTTTCCCAGTTCAATTGGTTCTCTGGTACATTTACTAAAATCTTCCCTCGGCTCCGGTATTTTGGCGATGCCGGCTGCTTTTAAAAATGCGGGGCTAGCTGTCGGTGCTTTTGGAACAATTATAATTGGAGTTATCTGTACACATTGTGTTTATGTATTGGTAAGTATATTCATATATTTTATATTTTCTTTACTTATTTTTTCTATTGAATTATCGTGGGTTTGATTCCCATCCTAAGAGTAGACTGAAAGAAAAGATTATTTTATAAATCTAATGTAATTTTACTAACATTATAAGAAGTTCGGTTGGCGAAATATGATCGTGTACCTAGCTAGCTTAAAGCTCAGATAGCTAAAGTTTACTTTAAAGTGTAAAGGTCACGGCTTCAAATTTTTAATAAATAATATTTAAAATATATTAATATTGGTATTACATTTCATAATCATATATTATATATTTTGTAGATATATGTCTGTTTGTCAACTGTAGTCCACCGTTAAGTACTTGAAACGTCGGATTTTCATAAATTTCATAATAAATAATTCTCTACATACATAGGTGAAAACTTCACAAGAAGTCTGTGTTGAAGCAAAGAAGCCTTCTATGGGTTTTGCCGAAACATGCGGCGCAGCTTTTGAATTTGGACCTAAAAAGTTACGACCATGGGCTAACTTCGCAAGGTTTGTATAATTTTTACGGGTTTATAATTTATGAAGAGTTTTCATGTTAAGTGGCAGAGTGGGAAAATTAAAATAACTTAAAATATAATAACCCCACGAATAGGGATACATTCTCCAAAAAAACATTAAAGTCTTAGAAAATTATTGTCTAATTAAAAAACAATATTGTCATGGTATTCAATTCCGTCACCCAGCAATACTAGAAGATTAAACTTAGTTCTCGCAAAATATAGCATAAGTATAGGTTCCGTATTTACTAAAAATAACTAAAAGTTAAAATTAAAATCTTCGAAATAATTTTAATAGAATTTTAAAAAAAATCTTTTCTTTTAGAACATTCATAGATTATACGCTGACATGTACATACTTGGCGGCGCTGTGCGTCTACGTCGTCTTTATTGCAGAAAATTTTAAAGAGGTAATAATTTAAATTGCTTAAAACTTTATTTTCTTACTCTTTCTTGCTAATTGCTAAAACTCTATTTCTCTTACTTCTTTATTTGTTTTAAAATTTGAAGATGTGTCCGGAACTGATGACATTATACAATTCATAACAGACCTTAAACTTGATGTAGACGAGTGAAAATGTTTGTACAAAAGAATGGGTATTCTTTTTCATTCATTATTTTATTTACAGTGTTGTACAGTCAGCTATGTACACAATGTGGGTAGAATGAGAAAATATTTGAAACATATATTTGATTGATTGAAAAAATCTAATTAATACATTTACTGTGTAAAACAAATATTTAAAACTAAAAACATATTTATTTCCAAAACAAAGCCTGACACTTGAATCCACAATTTATCTCTTAAGTATATGCATAGTATAACAAGGCACTCAATAGAAAATATTTTTAAACTACATGTATATTTCTGTAAGATTCAGGTAGGTACTATATTTCCTAAATGTATTTCAATTTCCTAAGCGTGTGAATAACACTTTATAAAATGTAACAAAAGTATTATATATTTTTATTATTTATATACGCCGAAAATTTCCATAAATAATATTGTGGTATAATGGAAAAGCTAATTTAAATCGATATAAACGTAAGTAAACAAACCTTAAAAATAACATGTTTTTAATTGGAAAGCGATTTGCGGTTGGCATTACTTCCAAATATTATTGTTATCGAATACACACCTAAATTTATTACCAACAAAAAAACGGAGCTTAATTACGTACACCGTAAATAACGGAGTACGTTTCATGTTTTGAGAAATTCATCAAATCAGAATGGGGATAGGAATTTTAATATAATTATCCTTATAAATTGTCCCAACTCGCAATGCCGATTTCAATCTTCCTCCGTAGTAAGAAGACTTAGTGCGGCGTTGAGTTCCGCTTAACACGTAATATTGGGGGAAAACGTTGACAAAGGATTATCAAGACACTAGGTTTTCTTTGAATACCTATGCTATGCTATGCGAAAAAAAGCGTGTAGCTTAAAAAATATACTAGATTATTTAGGAATTTTCTAAAAATTATTCTAAAAATGTCTTTAAAAATAAAACTTTAAAGATCGCGCTCGAAATTGTTTTCTCAGTAGCCTAGTCGTGCTGGTAAGGTATGAAGGTCAGGCTACTATATTGACATAGACATAGTATTATCTAATAGATAAATAAGATATAGGTGTATCTAATATAAGAGTGTTTAAATAAATTAAAGTAGATTCTATTATTTTTCATAAAAATATATAATTTCAACATATACTAATATTGAAATACACAACGAGCTGTCCTCAAACACAACTACATACAGCTTCATGCTTTCTCCCACATACCAGTATAGTTAGGGAGAACCTAGTGTCAAGACACTCCGTTATCGGCTTTCAGCACGAAATCGACACATAAAAAAGTAAAAGCAGCGTTTTATTCTACCAGAGCGGATAAATAAAAATAATTAACTTACATAAACATTCCCTCGATTAAGAATCGAACTCACAACCAATCGCCTTTACCGTCAGACGCTATCCCACTACGGCACGGCCTCAGACAAAATTATTAATCATTTAAACATTTTCCAGGTACTAGACGAATACTATCCAAATTACAAATTATCTGTGGAAACTTACTGTGCCTTAACTCTAGTGCCTCTAGTGCTTATATGTCAGATACGGAACCTTAAATGGCTTGTACCGTTTTCTGCGGTGGCCAACGTATTCCTGGTCATCTGTTTTTCCATCACGATGTATTACATCTTCAATGACATGCCGAACCCTAGCGAGAGGGAGATGGTAGCTAGCGTTACTCAATGGCCATTGTTTATTAGGTAAGTGGAATTAATAATATTGTTTTTACTAGAGACCATCTCGCAGCTTCGCGTGCGTAAATTACAGGACTAAACTATTACGTCTCATCGCCCGCCTGCATTCTCACTTAAATCAGTAGCTTTAAATTTATAATTTAAATTGTTGTAGCTGTTTTATTTATCAACCCATTCAAATGAAATAAACACTAAATGTTACAGGAAGTTTACCACAAATACATTAATCGAAACAGCTTGAAATTGGTTAAGCCGTTTCTGAGATTAACGTGCACAAAGGCACAGACAAACAGATAAATGGACAAACAGAAAAGAAAATCTATTATATTATATTGATAAATGTCTCTCTCTCTCGTAAAACCGTGGACATATTTCCACTTTTTTGCATTTTCATAGTGCGGTAGTCAGAGAAACAGGAGCGCTAAATGCAACCGTGCATGCCATCCGGAAGGTTTTCATGTTCTTAGACTAACATCTGAAAATCTTCTTTATTGTTAGCTTTAGAAGATGGGATCCATATATTTTTTTTGTTTCACGTGTTTCAATTCAAAAAAATCTAATTTCCTTTGTTTTCCATTTTGAAATATGATCCATATCTATGGTGATGTTTAAAAAATGATCAAATTATAATAATTTAAACATACATTAATTTTACAACATTTTTATGTTTTCAATCAAAAATTCTAACGTTAAATAAGTCTTATGTGGCGATATTTTCGCATAATGAAAATTGAGTATAAAAATTTGTACATCTTTGCAACAAGCTTGTTATCTCCACATTTAGTTTTCACAATATTATAAGACAGTAGTAACGACCCCAATCCGTAACGGCCTAATTACCCTGACTTTGAGACAAAGACTTTCGTAGGTTTCTTAAGCTATTCTTAAAAATATAAATTCAAAAATTTGTTACTTTATCTGCTCGACGGTTTTAAATTTATTTTAACGAGACGTATATATTTATTATAAAATACCTATATCTTGCATTTGTTAGCACAAGGTTTTCGTATATATTACATGCATTTTCATGCATATGCTGTGATTATATGTCATACATACGCATACATAATTCAATAAAAAATCATAAATTAATAAATATCTATAAATTTAACTTTATTTTTAAATTGAAAAAATAATTATCAATTACAAGGAGTAGTATTAGTAGTAGATATTTGAAAATCCAAAAGCAACTACACGCTTTATGCCGTAGTAACACGGAGAGAATTTCGTGTAAAGACACTCTGTTCTCCAGTTATCACCCGAATACGAGACATATAATTGTATAAGAAATCATTTGCAGTTTGATTTTATAGCGGCTGTGCAACCATTCCTCTAGCCAATTAAGTTATAAGTTAATTTATTCCCAGGCGCTTAACATTTCTGACATATTGCCTACTGCCTGTAAAATGCATAATGTTTAAATTAAAATTATCAACATTAATCTGGTTATATATATATATAAATAAACAATTAATAATCAAGCTCAATTAAATAACCAAACACTATTTGAACAATGTACGGCATCTTGCAAAAGCGTTTTGTGATTTTTGCTCAAGCGCCTTAAGAAATTATCACTGCAAAAATTTCAGCACAGTAATCTTCGCAATGGAAGGCATAGGGGTTGTGATGCCAGTTGAAAATGAAATGGCAAAGCCTCAACAGTTCCTCGGCTGTCCTGGAGTCTTGAACGTTGCTATGACCATAGTTATTTCCTTGTACGGCCTTGTTGGTTTCTTTGGATACATTAAATATGGAGATGCTGTACGTGGCAGCGTTACACTGAATCTACCTCAGGATGAATTGTGAGTATTCTTTTTTTGTTTATTACTTCTAAAAAAAAAAAAAAAACTAAATAATATTTATAACAAAAAACTCTTCATCAAATGACAAAATTGAACTCTGTTTTTGGTTCAAATTTATTTTAGGCGAAATGATATCTATTTTTTTGTAACTGGCGTGTATATGAACAACGGTTAAGCATATATTTAGAAAACGTATAAAAAATTGAACGGAGAGGGATTTGAACCTGCGTCTCTTAAAAATCAAATACCACCAATTTCCTAAGTGTGTGAATAACACTTTAAAAAAATTAAATGTTAAAAATGAATAAAAGTTTATTATGTTTTTACATTCAAATATTAAGCCTCTGTATCGCAGCAAAGAATTGACTAACGCATAACACGTTATTTTTGTGAGTTCGATCAAAAATTCCGCGCTCTGGTAAAAGAAAAATACGGCGTTCGGTTCCGCCACTAGTGACTGTGAAAATGGATAATCGAATTATAAACATTATAAGCTTACTCCGCTGAATGCGAAAAGTGGTTAAAAGTTAATAAAATAATGTTATTTTTACTCACAAAGCGCCAACGATCGCAAATAAAAATATATGTATGAAAATCTATGGAATGTTATATTTGTTGTGTATAAATTTCTACAAACTCACACACTTAGCTCTTTTTTTACGGCTTCTTGAAAAGCGTTGGGAACCGCTAAGTGATTTTAATTTCTTTTTAAAGGGGTTTTACATTGCTCGCAAACAAAATTGCAGCTTACAACTTGTATTATATTAATAATCTGGAAAAGGAGAAAATAGTGATTTTTCAAAAAGTCTTCCGAATTAAGTCAATAAGGGAAACTTAAGAAATTATATAAAAAAAAAATCACTTGCATGTCAATCAAGTTAATATGTTACAAAGAAACCCTCTTTGTAATATTAATGGTAGTGTGTGCTTAGCCTTATAGCCTACTTACCATTAAGAGGATATCTTAATAAAATTTGAGGTCTTATTGTTTTTAACATTTTTTAAAGTGTAAATCGAAAACCGTTCTTGAATGGCTTTCACGAGGCGCAGGTTCAAATCCCGCTGCGTTAAAATTTTTATACGTTTTCTAAATATGTCTTTTTCAGTCTTATTGTAGTTCTTTTCTTGTGTTGGTGTATTAACTTGTTTGGATTATATATATATTTCAACGATTTGAATATTGAGTACGAGATATTTAAATGATGGATTTCTTTTTACGAAAATTATGAGGACGAAGTATGAACGTTGGTATAGTTAAAGTTTTATGAAGTAGTTAACATCTAAAACACATACGTTTTTTTATATTTATTTAAGAATCTCAATCTTAGTTCTTTATTTCCAGACTAGCGCAAAGTGCAAAAATCTTAATGGCATTAGCCATTCTTTTTACATATAGCTTACAATTCTACGTGCCAATGGAAATGATATGGAGACAGATACACGACAAAATAGCTGTGAAATATCACAATTTCTCACAAATTAGTATAAGAACTATTGCTGTTGTAGGATCAGGTGAGATATAGAATTCCTATTGTATACTAATACGGATATTATGTATGTAAAATATTTTAAATTTAACATTGCTACCGAGAAAACGAGAATAATATATAATTTTCTTGTTACAAGGATCGTATTATTGGTTTTTATGAAGGCCATTCAACTGACAATGTTTCGAATTCAGACGGAATGTGGAGAGCAGAATATATTGACATTAAGTTCTGTCTGTACGTGTTATGTACGAAAAAGCGTGAAATTGTAATGCATTCGGTAGAAAAATAACATTAAATAACATTTAAGTATGTCTCTAGTTTGATTTGAGAAAATGCGTCTTTAAGTTCTAGTTTATTGCACAGTGATCTAAACGGATGGAAGTGGTTTTCTTAGGTTTATGCCTGCCTAGCATGGTAGTGACGTAAAATCAAGGGGAAGGGCCCCTCCTTCCCTTCCCCAGAGGGGGGTATGTAAAGGTTGACAACAGTGGACGAGGCGAAAGAAGTATGCAGGGAATGTAACGTTTTGCGTTCCGTTCTCTTTGACTATCCCGCTAGGAATTCAGAGTGCTTTATTATAAGTTTATATTACTATAATTTATTAATATTTTAAAATTTACAGTTTTATTTATAAATTAATATAAGTCTTATGCCCCTACAGTCGCTCTCGCCGCAGCGTTTCCCAATTTGGAGCTCTTCATCAACCTAAGCGGTGCAGTATTTTTATCAAGCTTGGGTCTTTTGACACCTGCTATAGTAGACACGGTCCATAACTGGGACAGAGGTCTCGGTACATTCAAGTGGAAGCTGTGGAAGAATATGTTCATTGCATTCATCTCTTTCGTTGCTCTTTTTGCTGGTTCCTATGTCTCAATTGTAAATATGGTTAGCAAATATAACATAGATGAAATAGACTTGAGTATGAGTAATGTAACTAGATTACAAACGTAAGTAAAATTTGTTTTTTTGTATTATATGTGATACACGATTTTGATGCAAGTACAAATTTTATAAAATATTTCTTTAAGAAAATTGTATGGGGTTTTTTTTAAATACGTGAAGTTGATGTTTAAAATGTTATTTTACTATCGCAATATGTAAAAAATATTTTCTTATCAACTTGTCGATAGATTTTTATATACTTTAAATTATATAACTACATGACAAAATTAATTGAATTTTGTATTAAACGTTCAAATAACTAAAAGTGTAAAACCAGCTCGTAGACTAATTTTTGACAAATAAGTATATAGATTTTATTGTAATATAAATTGAATATATTGTATTTAGACTTACTACAATAAATTAGACGAAAATAAATAAGACGACATTTTTAATATTTTTTATATGTCATCAACTACTTCTTGATTTAGACATGGGACATTTTTAATGGTAATTAAATATTTAATTAAGGTTAGCCATTCACTGATAGTATTTGTAGTTAAGGACATCTAGATTATAATGGCAATAAAATACCATGTAATAATAGTTTAGATGTATACAATAGAATAGAATAAGTGCAGTGCGTAAAATACCTTAGATATTACAGTTTTATTAGTATTTCCCAGGAAAAAAGTCTTGAAAAGCTGAACTTTATATTTTGATATCTTACAAATGTTTTTTGGGGTCAGTAAAAAGAGTGTAGTGATAATTCGTAGTTTTATCGATTTTCCGCCCAAATTTAGTGATGTATAATAAGTTGGAGAGAAAGCTCTGGTATGTTTTTTTTAAAATAAAAAGCCCTCAAAAATCTAACCCGTTACCATCGTGTGAAAATCATAATACAATTTCAAACTTTTATTGAAAAAGGGTTAAATATTATTAATGACGAATAAAATCTAGAAGTGCCAACTTCTAGACTGCTTGTTTTTCTTAAAACGAATTGAAATATTTTATATCAATAAAAAAAAAGGATTATTATAGATTATAAATTAAATGATAATGAAGATGTAACCTTAACTACCACTATATGCTGCCAGTCCTTCTTTCATACATTTACTGCCATTTTTATGCATTATGAGTACTTAATTATTAGTTCAATTATTTTAAGCCCTATAAGAGTATGTTTAAGTAATTTTATTATAAGCTTATCTATACTTCTAAACTGACTTTATTAAATTCTGCTACTTTCAAATTTCATTATGGACATTTTGTGTAATACGTATTAATTTCTTATTTTGTTTTGTGTGATGTTACCAATATTATTTGCTGTTACGGAGTTAAGTTACGCCACGCAAGGTCTCGAATCTGATCGGAAAGCGGAGAACGGAGTATCATGACATGAGGTTCTCTTCACCTTGCCTTCTATACTGCATAAAATATGAAGCTATTTCTTTAAAATTTTCTTATTCAGTTGTATTTTTTTATTCATAATTTAAGTGTACTAATAATTATAATTAATATAAGAATGTGATATTTGCTTATAGATGATTTTTGAAGAATAAATGCTTGTATTAACTTGGTTTTCTTTTATTTTTCATTGAAAACAAATAACCATCAAATTTTACTAGTGCGTAATTTCGAATTGGCATATTTAAATATACAAAGTGTAATGTTTGATGAAAAGAAAAAGTGCGGCTTTGAGTTTTGCCTCTCAACAGATCAACAAGATGTAACAAAATAAAAAATGGCTCAAAAATAATAATTTACATTGGTCTCATTAATAGGGTACTTAACACCCCATATAAGTGTTAAAACAATACATAAGAGCAAGCTTTCTAAAGTTTTATTACAGGGAATTTTATTTTCTACCTCAAGCTTTAGAAGTGATATTTTGAGGCCTTATTGTAATCCATACTTACTAATATTATAAATGCGAAAGTAACTGTCTGTCTGTCTGTGACCGTCATCACAGCCAAATCTGAGCCAAGTGTGATGAAATTTTATAAAGAGATACTTGAGAGCTTGGGATGAACATAGGCAACTTCTTTGACTTGTTTTTTTTATTTTTCCTGGAATTTCATTGTTTTACAAAAAGGCCGCTGAAAATATGAAACAGCTATAATTCACGCGGGCGCTAGTACAATATAATTACAATATAGAAGATATAGAGTAGCTCTCGGTTAATACCAGTCATACTTCATTAATTTATGAACGCCTGAAAATAAGTGAACGCAATAACATGTATAGACGTTATTCGGTTTATTTTTACCGAAATCGAGAAATTGTGCACCACTTACTTTTTGAAATATTATTCTGGTCTATATTTATAGAAAACATAAGTCAAAGTGAAATAATTCAGAAGTTCATTCTTAATTTTTTGAACGTCCAATAATTTACCACCGGTTCACCAACGATAGTGCCTCGGACTTGAGGAGGACTGGCGCAAGAAACTCAGTGAGAGTTCTTATTTTTAAAATAAATTACTTACAAATTTATTAGTGGCATTGATACCTTTGTAATAGACAGGAACGAGCATTTCATTCCTAAAGTCATTTTTTAACTGCAATAAGATTTTGCTATAAAATTGCTACAGAAACCACTATTATAATCAGAAATGAGATGTTGTAAATCATTATCATCTCAAGTTTATTACACAGATTCCATTGAAATAGCTTACTAGACAAATAGCTTTGACTGATACCGTTTACATATATGCCTATTGTAATAGGACAAGAGCGTATATTAATGAATGCCGCTGCGTAGTGCCTGTATATATGAGACGGGGAGGTTATCCTTACCTGTATTTACGTCTTTGAATTGAAGTGCTATTGTTATAAATGTATGTATACTATAATAGGACTGCGTCTGACTGTAAACGTGATGGGTTGTAGTTCGTAGGAATAGTTATATGTAAAAACGTTGAATAAAGGCAACACGCAATGTCGCGGCTTCGGTCCAAAATTAGGGAACGGAGTGCCTAGACACTAGGTTCTCTCTGACTATCCTGCTATTCGGGAAAAAGCGTGAAGTTGAAAAAAATTGTATTGATATAACGATATGTTTTTTTTTAAATTATAAAATGATAACTTTATTTCTATTTCTATGAATTTTATTTCAGTTGACTTGCCGTAGGCCTTGGTTGTAGGTTTAATCCTCATTCGGGGAGAAGAAGTCGAGATTATATTTAAATTATATTCATTCCTAGCTCTGATAAGACAAAGCACAGCGTTGAGTTCCGCCACTCGACAAACAATATTTTAAAATGGAGAAAAAAATCTAGAATCGCCAACAGGTTCTCTCTGATTAACCCTGCTGTATGGGAGCAAAAGTGTAAAATAAATTCTAGATATATATTATATTAAGATCCATGAAACTGACCAAAAATAGATGCAGATAGAACTGACGAGTCCGAGCTAAGTTCAAGATTTTTTTTTTAAATATTTTCTAAAAATATCATTCTCAATTTCCCAATCTGTTAAGACGACAACACATAATGCCTTAAAAATAAAAGTGAAAGTAGCACTTCTTATTTACTGGGTGTCGATAATTTTTTGAAGGGCAAATTGTTGAACCAAAACACAAAAGGTGTATTTAATCCTTATAGTTATATAGCTATATTTAATCCTAAATGAATTCGTTGTCTTGAACCAATTTGGATAAATTAAAAAAAAGTAAAGCTTTATTTAATACTTTTAGTTAAATAGTCATGTTAGGCCTAGATTAAAAATGTATACACATACGTATTTAGTAAAAACATACTACATACATATTAACCATTAACATATTTTTACAATTCTTGACTGTCTGTCTGCTTTTTCCGGCTAATCTCTGGAACAGCTGGACCGATTTTGACGGAATAATAACTGAATCACAGCTAATATAACTGAACCAATTTCATGTCAATTAAATACTAATTTACGTTTTTGGGTATGGCGTTATATTTTCCTATAAAACCCTTTAGTCGTTTAGCCTTGAAATAACATATACTCGTATGTATATATATATAACTGTACGTACGTCACCCAAAGTAAAGTGCTCTTTGCATAGAATCAAGTTTTAAATTAGCGAATTTCGATACAATTAAAATCCTTTGAGGCGGTCAAGACACGCGTGTGCTAAAACAAGTTTACGTGTTTAAAATTTCCATTCGTATTGCAAAGTAAAATAAAAATTGATTTATATTTTACTCTCAATTGACTTATATTATTATTAGATTTCTATGTATGTTTGTAGTGGATAAACTCAAAAACTTGTATATTTATTAACGACTTTTTAGCACTAAGAAGATCATAAGCGTGAAGTGGTTGTAGGTTCGATGCCCGCTCGGGGGAATAATTATATTTAAATTATTTTTATTTCTCCGCTTTGGGGTAAGGCAAAGCGCATTTTTGAGCTTCGCTACTCAACATATTATAATAATATCTTGAATACTGGCGAAGATTGGAGCATATATTGTATCGCCACAAGGTTTTTTCACACTGATATGCGAGAAAAAGCGCCAAGTTGAAAAGAAAATTATAAATTAATCATATTGTAGAACGTATCATATAATTAAAAAAATATATGTGTTACAAAAATTATTATAATATATCAAATAACATAAAGAGTACCTACTTTAAGAAAATTATTAATAAAACTACTACTCGCGTATATTACCTCATCATCGCCTATGAAAAAGTACTCAAGGCTATGCCAATGACTAATACAGACATCACAAAACAGTTCGTTCAAATAATGAATCAATCCATGATTATAAAAAAGTCCCTAATAATATGCATGGATTGCAGGACCAATTGTCGTGGAGATCCTTGCAGTAGGCCTATGTCTAGCTGTGGGAGGGCCATCGGCTGAGATGAACGTACAAACATTTTTTACATCGAAATTTTTCAGAGAAAACTTAGTATCAACACACTCCTTAACCGACATACCAAAATTCAACCGACATTCGACCGACACTTCGAACTTACGACGATCCCGTCAGGCCAAATACTATCCCACTGCGCCACAATAGCGTCAAGACAAATAACATATTCCCAGAGACACCTTGATAAAACGTTATTTATAATTTATGATAGTATATAGCTGAGTAATATTTCTGGATTGTCAATTATTTTTCTTTACTTTAAAATGCTGCGTGCGACAAACGCTCTAAATTCTATATAATAAATTGTATATAGTAAATTCTATATAGTAAATTTTATATAATAAATTCTATATAATAGATTTTATTGAATTTTAATTTGTTTTCCACTATTCCACTCTTCGAATTTCAGCCATAAGGTTTTACCTATTTAATGAATACATTATAAAGTATCAGCAATTGATCAAAATGGCATATTTCAAATATTTCTCAAACAAAACATGGAATTTTCCACATTCATAAAGCTGATGCGCACAAAAGATACTGACTTATGTTTCTAGTCAAAGTTTTACCCGTTTAAATTATTATAATTTTAAAAGTAATAATGAATAATTAAACCTGATTTTGAACCTTGAACTTACCATTATTTTGTAGTTAAGCACACTGTAACAGCACCAAGACGACTTTATTTTATTTTATAATAACACAAGTTGAATCTCGCAACTTCGTTTGCGTGGACTTAATTACTTACCTGACTGTAAACGCGATTGGTTTGATCCCCACTCGAAGGAATGATTATATTTAAATTTCTGCGTTCTTCTGGTACAAGACAAAGCACGGCATTGCGTTTTGTCACTGGGTGGAAAGTAGTTAACGGTCTTGACACTAGGTTCTCTCTCGTTACCATGCTATAAACTATATATAGATACACGTAAGCATATCAGGACATCCTCTTCTAGTGCTACACTATATCCTTAAAGGAACTTCCATACTGTTAATAATTAATTAATAGGGTTTCATGGGGTTTTATGGGCTTAATGGGGCTTAAGGGATGAAGGAAGTCCCTAAAGAATGCATCTGAATGTATTATATAGAAGGTTGTGCTCTTTAATCTTGCTTTCATTAATATGCTACAAACATAATAAATCGTTATATTTTTTTATAATTTCGTTTGTTTTCTGTTAGGTCTTTACGTCCAATACTTTCGGCTATGCATTGTCGTTCAATGACAAAGCCAGTAACGGAAGACTTTTATATATATATATATGTGTGTGAAGATAATATAAATTTTAACCTCCTTTTGAATGTAGGACACTTGGTTTACAATTGATTTACGAATATGTAATAATATTTTTTATTACTAATTTTATGTATCTTCTCACATTATACCAATAAATTAAGAAACTTTCTTTATTGTAATGATTCGCAATGGAGCAGCGTTTGTCTGCAAACACGACGGTTATCAGCTCTTATCTTATTTGGGGGAATGATTATATGTGAATTATTTTCATATTGACGCTCGGATAAAAGAAATCATGGCGTTGACATACGGCACTCAATACGCAATGTCTCAAATTCAGGCGGAAAGTGGAGAACGGAGTGTCTTGACACTAGATTTTCTCTGACTACCCTGCTATACGGGAAAAGTGTGAAGCTACAATATATTTGCTTGAACTAGTTCGGTTAAATATCATATAACCATATCATATAACCATCTAGCAATGGTTTAAGTAAAGAACAAGTGACCAGACCAAAAATGAAAATAACACTTTTTAAATACTACTAATTTCAAACCTGAGTTTTCACATTAATTAGGAAGTCCCTAGAGAATGTTAGATGTATTATATAAAAGGTTGTGGTCGTTAATCTCGCTTTCTTTAATTTTGTTAAAGATGAAATTGTCATAATTTCATCTTTTTCAACGTTAGTTTTGTCTGTCTCTTATATATCAATCAGTAGCACAAGAGTTTCAAATATCGACGGGTCCTACGTAAACTGGTACAAGTGCAAAAACAAGCTTCTGTAAGCTTTTATAATTTTTGATGAAATTATTTAAATATTTGAATGATAAATAGTGCATATAATAAAATATGAATTATTACCTATAAATAATGACAAAGTATAACATTTAAATCGTTCTCTTGTAAATTTTCATGGTATAGAACGAAACCAGAGCCAATAGGATAGACACATCAGGTAACTAAGATTTTTTAATATCTAAAAAAGTTTAAGGTAACAACCAGAAATAATTATTAATAGAGTTATATTTATAAACATAACAATAAAAAAGTGTGCATCGGTACACCTCTTGACACCCTTCACGGACGGCACTGAAGGTGACCTAGGCACTATGTCGCATTGTGGGGGCTCATCTAGTTGGAGGCGAGACGCCGTCCAGACTGTTAAAAAGGCAGATGTCCGTTGAAATATTAATCTCATACAACAGCCTAGTATTCAGTCCATACAAACTTCAACCCATATTCTCAGTTTTCCATATTTTCCATACTTCCTACGCATTAGCCGGTGACCATCTCTGGGCAATTAGTTACTCGCAGTTGGATCCCGGCTAAATCGTCAGAGTAAAGTTAATTACTATCTCAAAAGAGCCACCATCCATCCATCACAATATGATGATAGACCCAGCTTTCATCATTTTACTTCTAGACTCGTCACTCGTCGTCATTGGTGACTGTAAAACTGTCTCAGCCTACCCCACTGAATACCTGTCAACTGTCGCTGCGTTCAAATTTTTATACGTTTTCTAAATATGTCCTTTTCAATTTCCTTAGTGTGGGAATAACACTTTAAAAAATGTTAACAAAATAAGTATATTTTCATAAAATTTAATCTATGTCTTACTCAAATCGTTTGTAGCGAAGTAATATAATTAATAAGTCAAGTCAAGTGCCTACCCGTAACTTTTAGCTCCATTTTCACAAATCTTTTAATCAAAGTAGAATTTAATTAAAAGAATTCATAAATTACATTATCCTTTTATATATTGATTAAATGCTTAAATCTTTAGCTACCAAGACAAAGTAAGTTTGTTCCTTCTGTTTAAATATGGCTTAAACAAGTTTAAAATATAATTAATCCTATCTAATCAAATCTTTCAATCAAATCAAAGCCTTTATTTCTGATACTTAACTACTAATATTGTAATTAATAGGGTTGTTGCACATATTACAAAGATAGTTAAATTATTTATTTTTCTGTCAGTTTGAAAATCACAATACTTGCCATTATTCTTTTTACAGTTGGCAGTAGAATATAATGAAGCTACATTAAGCTTTAACCCCGAATAATAGAGAAGAAATTCTTTAGTTTTCATCTAATTCCACAGAATTTGCCATTGAACACGTTTAGTGGTGAAACTCAATGTTGCGTTTTGTCACTAATAAATTAATATAAAAAAAAAACATATTAATAAAAATTTGTTTTAAATAAATTAACACTTTAAAAAATTAATATAATTACTACTCAAAACGGAGATATATCGGACCGGCGACCATCGCCTTTCATTCTAACTTTCAATACCTATTTCACCCGTTTAGGGGTTGAATTTACAAATATCGTTTCTTAGTATTCCACTCTATAAAATAGCCCGACTGTCTAAATTCATACGTCCAGGTGCAATAGTTAATATAATAAATAGGGCAAGTTGCTTTATACGTATCGATATTTTACACGTCACATAAATTATACAACCTTTTCGTAATATCTGCAAGAGAATGGCACAATATTTAGTTTTGTTAACATCCGGCGTGATGTCATAACTTGTAATTGTAGAAATTTAACAGTAAAACTTGCGTAAACTCTTGTTTTATTAGTAGCCAAATAATATTTTACATTTAAAAAGCATATTTTTAGAAAACGTATAAAAATTAGTTCCGCACGGCGTTCCTCATAGCTTAGCGGTCTGAGCGTTTGGGCGGTAAAAAAGAGGCGCGGGTAAGAAAGCATATTTTAATTTCCTAAGTGTGAGATTAACAATTTAAAAATGTTAAAATAATATTATATTTAGTATCTACATGGATTTAGTTCCTGTTCTTTCAGCGTCACGCTAGTGTAAAGTGATTCCCTTCTCCACTTTCCACCCGAATTCTAGACATTTTATGTTGAGGACTTTAACGCTACACTTTAATCAGAGCGGAGAAATGAAAATAAGTAAGTTATAATGATTGCTCCGAGTGGAAATCAATCAAATCAAATCAATCACAATTGACTTAGCAACGTATATGAGGAGGCGTCGCCGCCGCAGACTATAATGCCTCCGCCCAGACCGAACCGGGACAACCGGGAAAGGTTGACAGCTTTTTTTATAATAACGATATGTAGATGTAGTCCCCAACTACGTTTGCGTGGACTGTTAAACGTGAACCCACACTTCCCAAGGAACCTATATGAAAAAAAAACAGCTTTCTACGCGAAGTGATTTCGATTGTACGTTGACTGACAATAACGCAATAGTTTTATATATATTTGTCTCTCTTCTACTTCTTCAGAATTCAGACAGTCTTGGTGGGGATCGAATTTACAACCATCGCGTTTGTAGACGCAGGCGCTAAGCCACTGCGCCACCATTGCTTCATTTTGAAATACAAAACAATATAAAAAATATATTACACATAATACCCTGTGTTTGGCATACACTTTTGCTAAGGCTGTGTGCCTTGCTGAATCGACACGTATTTTACGCGTCACTACTAGTTATATACTTGACTTCAGAGGTTTTTAAATTGTAATATAATTAAAATTAAGCTTTGAATTATGTATTTATATATGAATATAAGAAATATTTTCCGTATATTGTACTGTTATTTCGTATAGTAAATATCATATGTCAGAAGAAACTCAATCAACCTACGATTACAAGTAGAGCGTGGGTTGCACTCACTGTAAGTACTCTGTAGCCTATCCTTAGAGAATTAACAATGTGCCTAAAAAGAACAAAACAAAAAGAAAAATAAATATTTGATTAAATTTGTTCATTCTTTTTAAAGGATAGTTTCCTTAAGTATAATATAATATAAATCATTAAGGCCTGATTGGTCGCGAGTTCGATACCCACTCGGTGGAGTAATTATATTTTAAATATTTTCATTATTTCGCTCGGTACCTAAGAAAACACACAACACGCTCGATTTCGGGCGGAAAGTTGAGAACGAAGTGTCTTGGCAATAGGTTCTTTCTGGGGGAAGCTACTACAAAAAATGTAATATAATGTATTTTGATACAATAATGATAAAAAAATTCAAGTTGAACGGTTTTTTATAATAGAGCTTTACTTAAAGGTAATACCAATATTATTCGCAATTAATCCGGTTTAAAATAATTTAATTTCAAAATGTGTAATAATCGTGAAAATCAAAGAACGACATTTATATATTTATTTTCTCTGGTAAGATACAATATCTGGTATTGGAGTAGAAAGTGGAGAACGGAGTGTCTTGATACTAGGTTCTCTCTGACTACCCTGATAAGCGGGCGTGAAGCTGTAAAAATATAATATACAAAAATTGAATTTTATTTGTTTTTTCTATTTTCAATTTTTGTTTATTATTCTTATTATTTCAAGTTCAAGTTTTCAAGAGGCGCGGGTTCAAATCCCGCTGCGTTCAAATTTTTATACGTTTTTTAAATATGACATTAACATGTGATTGACATACATTTTTGTATATACCCCATATAAGTGATAAACCCATTGCTAGGGCAACGCGTATTTGACCCGTCAACGGTTTCACTAGTAAATACAATAATCTTTATTACAGTTGAATTAACATGATAGATGTAGCGCTTAACAGCTATAAAATGGTAAAAATATAGAGAACAAGTATATTTTTACCATTTTACAGCTTGGTTATTATATAAAGAAAAAAAAACAGCTTCACGCTTTTTCCCGCATAGCAGGGTAGTCAAATACAACGTAGTCAGACAACACTCCGTTCTCCACTTTGACTTTGCCCGAAACAGGGACATTACAGACAGGGTGTTGAGTGGCGGAAATCAACGATGCGCTACACACATATCACCACAGCAGAAATAAAATTAAATATAAACATATGCGGGAACCCCGAGTGGTAATCGAATCCACAACAGACCCTGTCCCACTGTGCCACAATGAACTTGTTCTTTTTTTAGCAATGTATACAGGAAGCGCAATAGATGCTGGTGTGGAAGAGCCTGAGAGAAATTAGCCTATTCGACAAAATACGATATCTATTAAAGAAAAATACATATTACATTAGTTATAACGTATCTTTCAGGTTTCAACGAGGCGGTTACCTATTAAACGAGTCGTAAACTAAGGCATAAATTAAAACAATTATACAATTCTCGATATTCTATTAAGATCAAACAATTGTTTTCTACAATAATATTTTATTATGTCTTTATAGCTATTACATGTAAGCTTATTATAATTTTATATTTTTTAAAGTGTTATGCAGACACTTTAGATGTGATTTTCTTTTGCAGCTTCACGCTTTTTCCCGTATAGCTGGGTAGTCAGAGAGAACCGAGTGTCAAGGCACTCCGTTCTCCACTTTTTGTCCAAATCCGAGACATAGTCTGATGAGTGGCGGAACTCAACGCCGCGCTTCGTCTTTGATACCAGAGAGACAGACAGACAAGGTCTTTTCTCTCATCCTGGGGGGAGAGAGGAAACGGTGCCAGGGCTGAGCCCCCTAACCGTAGCTTTCCATTCAGTCCATAAATATTGACCGGAGCTTGGGGTGGGCCATAGGCCTGAAACTGGAAATACCCCGAGAGGGGCTCGAGATGGGAAGTAAGAAAGGGGAGGGAGGAGCTATTGTTGCCTGTCTTTTCGGGATCCGGCTACTGTGTGTAAATTTTCATAACTGCGTTAGAATATTAGATGGACAGATAGATGAAGTTAACAAAAAAGCGTTAAAAAAATTCTCATGGAATCTATATATATTATTATATATAAAATAAAAAACTATATATTATAAAAAAACTAGATATATATATTCCTTATAAAAGTGACCTATGCATACTTTTATTAAACGTATATATATATATATATATATATATATATATATTAATAATGATACACAATCTTAGTAAATTAATTGCTTGGTAACAACTAACCTATGAGTGTACAACTACACGCTTAAGGAATACACTGTGATAATAATCAGCAAGGCCTGTAATTACAAATAATAGAATGTTTGAAATATATAAATAACTAGCGACCCGCTCGCGGCTTTGCCTAAATTTGTAATTTTCATGTTTGTAACTTATTTGTTTATGAAGCTATTGAAATAAATAAACACTTAATGTAAAGAGAAGCTTACGACAATACAAAAGTCAAAATCGGAAAAAAGAAAAGGCATACTCAAAAAAGTTCATTTATATCGGCTAAGCCGTTTCTGAGATTAGCGTGCACAGACAAACAGATAAACAGACAAACAATAAATAAAATTAAAAATAAATATATTGATAAATTGACCTAATAATATTTTTAATATATATCTTTATTCCATGTACATGTACATACAGACAGCGATCAGTAACATTTTTATGATATGTATAGATATAGATTAAAAATCCTTTATTTCAGAGATATATACTATTGACTACTAATATAGGAGAGGTCATTGTGTGCGCAGTGGGACAGCGACTGACTGTAATCGCTATTGGTTGGGGTTTGATTCACACATGGTGAAATTATCATAATTTAATTATATTCATTTCAAACAACACAAAGACGAAGCGCGGCGTTGAGACCTTCTCTACTCATACTCATCCCACAATGTTTCAATTTTGAGGGAAAAGTGGACAACGGAGTGTCTTGGTATTAATTCTAGGGTAGGTAGAGCTACCCTGATATGTGGAGAAATGTAATATTGATAAATAACTAATTCACTATCGGCCATTTCTTATGAAAATCCATGTTGAAATATAAGGTTCATATGATTACTGTAGGAAGATGTCACGAAGATTTGCTACTCACGAAATATTTCGAAATAATATTATTGGTTTTAATTATAAATTAAAAGTACCAATAAAATTGATTATGTAAATGGTGTTTGTTTTGCAAAATTGTAATCAAAATAATCCATTAAATTATACACATATAAGCTTTTAATTTGCAAACTAGACACTGAATATTTATTTAAACATATTTTTGTTTTACATTTTGATAGTTAAGTAAATAGTATTTAATTTTTTTTTTTCAGGGTAACTAATTATAGTTTGTTTACTCTCTTATTCTTCATTTGCTATTTCCTATGCCTTAAGGTTGTCTGGAAGAAGACGCTACTTTAGCGACAAGGTCGCCTATTGTACACGATACGAGTATTCTTGTACTTTGTATATTCTTTTGTTTTTTTTTCATCACATGTTTTTATTTCTATTTGTGGATGTACAATAAACAGTTTTAATTATTATTATTATTAAAATTGAACTTGTTACCGTCTCTAATGATTATAAGGCTTTCTTTTAACACAAGCTAAATTATACAGTCAGTTACATACTATCATTTATTTTTTGTGTACGAGTGCATTACATAATACGTAAATATATATGGATTTTTATTATTTTTATGCATCTCATAACAATATGCTTATAAAAGAAAGTGAAAGGCACATTTCAAAAAAAATCTCGTCATCCTATTTGTCCTGGCTTTGACTTATCATTAGATCTGGACATATGTGCCAATTTTCAAACAAGTTTAAAGGTCGATCAAACTAATAAAAATTATTCACATATAATAAAAGTATTATTTACACTCTTAGGAAACTGAAAAACATATATTTAGAAAACGTATAAAAATTTGGAACGCAGCAGAATTTAAATCCGCGCCTCTTGAACGGTTTTCAAGTTTTTTTTTATAAAAACATGGTAACTTCAATAAGGCTTGGCGTAATATCTCACTACGTTTTCTTTTTAGTTTTTGATCTATTTGATCCATTGTACATAACGCTTATTGAACGATAAGAATTACTACTGGAAATTAAAGTACTAAATTACCATATAATTTTTTACAAGTTATATATATATTTTTGGTTATTTTTGTAATAGTATTAAAAACACTAAATAAAGTGTGATATGTAAGAAAATACATATAAAATTGTATTTTTATACATATCACACTTTATTGCGATATAGACAGAGATAAGCTTTTTTTTACTTACTGAAACGAAGAACTCCTAAAACTCTGTGCTTAATGCAACCAATCAGTGGTAACATTTACAAAATAAAAAAATAATTTAAAATTTAATTTAATATAGGTTTTTTAACATTTAAGTAAAGCAGGAGCAGATCAAAAAGCTACTTAAATGTCACAACATATATCTACATTTAACTACTTTAAACGAAATATCGCTTATCAATTTGAACCTCACACTTTAACATAACTATTTATTATATGACATTGAGGTTACTAACCCATCATTAGACACATGTATAATAAGCGAATCATGCTTGACTTTAGTTACAAGGCTTAAAAGTGAAGGTTTTGCTGTAATTACTTAATATATGAGCCTTGTTCTAGAAAATTTATGTCATAAGTAAGTTTACTTTTGTTTGTTTGATGTGACATCTGTCACAAGTAAGTTGGTAAGTAAATCACTTTCTGCCAAAGAAAATGATGAAAATGATAAAAAAGATGAAAATATTTAAAGTACAATAATTCTCTCGTAAGGGAATGGAACCCACAACCAACCACTACAGTCAGATGCTGTCCGATAAAATGATACACATGAAACCAAAACCAAAAATAAAATTTAAATATCTTTTATTCAAGTAGATCTTATACAAGCACAGCCGGCTTGGAAGGCACTTACAGTGAGAAGAGTCGGCGAGAAACTCAACAGTTGCTCTTTTCAAATATAAAAGTTACAATTGTATTATTTAATACATTGGTAGCTAACCTCAAATCATATTACTTAAAGTGTAACAAGCTTTACTTGGCTTCATAGTGACTTTAAATTTTGGCAGTGCTAAAATAGATTGATTGTTAAAATTTTATTATAGATACTAAAAACTATAAAACGGAAAAAAACATATAAATTATATTGTATATATGTACAGCAGACTCAAGCAGCCACACAGTGCTTGCATTTTCGCAGGGATTGAGCACCCTTTTCCCTCACCCCCCGGTGTCGCTGTCAAGACCAGTAAGGTCAACAGAATAGTGTCAATTTCGAAAAAAAAAAAAAATGTACAACAGTGTGAAGTGCAAAACAAAGGCCATTCAGCATAAATGTTGCAGATTTTACATGTATACAACACTCGATGAGAGGCAATGCTGGTTTTCAGTGTGCGTCTAGCAAAAGACGCATCTGCAAACGGTACTAAATAATAATAACAAAACTACGCTATACTGCACTATACTATGATATTGATATATTATAGAAAATAGTATGTAAATATGTTAAAAATATATAAATATTTATTTTTTTAACATTTTTTAAAGTGTTATTCGCACACTAAGGAAATTGAAAAAGACAAATTTTGAAACGTATAAAAACTTAAACGCAGCGGATTGAACCCGCGCCTCTTAACATCAGAGCTTAAACGGTTTTCGTTATGCCAATAACATTTTAAAATGTTAAAAAAATATATATTTAATAAATAGCATTCTCTCTTGCCTAACGATTGTTCGTAAAATAATCTTTGGGTAGCAGAAATTTGTAAAAATCTCACTACAGGGATGCTAACAACAAATATAAGTTGTAATAAAGCGTATAAGAATTTCGACGTACCTGAATATGGAACGCATGGCTTAGCGGCTGAACGACCGCTTAAACGGTATTCAAGAGGCGCGGGTTCAAATCCCGCTGAGTTCAAATTTTTATACGTATTATATATATATATAAGTATTTTCAAGTCGCATCATTCCGAGTAGGAAAAAGGAACGTAAAGATTAATCACTCCACATTTTAGAGTAGTGGTGGTGTAACTGAACGCCGCAGTATGTAGAGGCAGACGGGAACCATGTTTTTAAATATTCATTCTAATGTCATTTCCAGAGAAAGTATGCACATTAAAATTTATATAATGTTTTTGTTCTCATTTTTATGCTTCTCATAGTAAGGAGTTTGAATTTAAAAAGAATGTATCGTTACATTTAAGTATTTTTATATATCTACAATATTAAAAACAATTATTAGATAAGAAATATTTTAAAAATATTCCGCTACTACCAAAATTTCAACATGCCAAAGTGATACCACTCAACATTAGTGGAAATAAACCTAGTTTTAAAACGATTTGTCCTCCACTTTCCCATCTAGTGATTTATATGTTGAGTGGTGAAACTCAGCGCCGCTGTTACCCTAAAAAAAATTGCCACAAATGGTAATCGAACCGCAGCCGTCGAATGAACAATCCGACCCTTTCCCGTCAACAAGTTTTAGTTAATTTACCATTATTGATTAAATTGCTAAATGGAGTAGGAATTGAGACTCGGCCTTCAAACAATTAACAAATGAAATCACTTTACTATACATATATTTAATTAAAGTAAATACTACACTTTTTAAGAAATTAACTATTGTTAAATGATTCAGCAATTACTTGAAGAGGTACTTATGATAATATATTCGAATGAATCATAGTGATGTCCCAAATTAGAGCAAAGCCTGTTTCGAAATTCGATATTGTATTTATAATTTAATATATTTTTAATGATAGCAAAGATATTTCTCTGTCTCGCTCTCTCTCCGCATGGCGGTATATGTCAGCTTGTTTTTTTAATATACGTAAAAGTCACGCTTAAAAGCAAAAAGTGGATCATTATAAATAAATATTGCAAGATTATCATAAAGGCGAGAATAAATAAACACTTTATTTAATAAACATTGAATTAAATATTTTTTTTAAGGCAAAGTAGGATCTGCACGACAACCCAGTGTCAGAAAAAGCTTTGTTCTCCGCCTTCACGCCGAATTCGAGACATTGTGGGTTGAGTGACCAATGGGACTGTCTTGTGACCAGTTTTTATAAAATATTGATAAAATAATCTTGAAGATTTTTAAATCGAGAGTAGAATAGGCTAGCGTTTTTAATATTTTTTGAACTGTTATTACACACTTACGAAATTGAAAAAATATTTTTAGAAAAACCTATAAAAAATAGAGTAGGCGTTAGGGCAAGTGTGTGTCTCTTCGTAGACCATATTAACCCCTATTGTCTTGGCTTGGTGTTGTGAAACATAAAAATATATATATATATATATATATATATATATATATATATATATATACAAAAATGCTTCTGACCGTTCAAATCACGACCGCTCAATCTGTACCACTGAGCATTGACTTCTAACACCATCTTATTATAAATTTAAAAATCCGTTAAACAAAAATTTGCATTCATTTTATTAACCGGTATTTGGCAAGTTGCAGTGCAGTTTCTCTGTTGCCATTTATCGATTTATATTATGTCTTATACAAAAACAAAGTTGGTTAATATTTATTATGACGGATTCAATTTCGATTGTAATTATTTTAAGCAATCAACTGTTAAACAAATAAAGCACAAAGCTGCCGAATACTAGGCTAAGGTCTATTGGGAACTCAATGCCGTACGTTTTTTGTTTAACCAGAGCAGAAAAATGAAAATGAACCCATAACTGAACGTGTTGAACGGTCGGTTGCTGCCCCACTGCGCCACGATGACCTTAATTCTAATTGCTATGTACTATATTATTACATATATGTTCTTTTATTTCACATTAATATATACAATAATTAAAAACATAGTAACAAGAATATATATATGTATATAGTTTAGCGGACAGTGCAGGGGTTTTTGTTAATTGAGTTGATTATACTTCCTTTCCATAATGAACTAGATATGAAGAATAAAAAAAATTGTAAGCAAATCAGAATAATCCAATATATTTACAATTAATATTGTAAATTTTCATAAAAACTATATTTATGAACACATCCTGTATGTTCAGAACGTAAGGACTCGTACCCCCTTTTACGCGGCATTCAAATTATTATACCTCAGCTAAAAATATTTTGATAAGGTATAAAAAGTATGGGAATATATTATAAACCTCAAAAATATGAAAACAACTTTTAGTATACGAGACCAACCATTCTCTTTAGCAAAAATACTTTCAACCGTATGTTTTGTTTCATTGTTTGGCGCGACGACCATCAGCGCGGACGCATAAAAAATTGCATTCAACGTACTGTAATACACTCGTATCGTATTATTTTTGTATATAAATTATATAATTGTCATATTGTGATTGTCTTTTGATTTGTGTGTTTTGTGACAATAGTGATATTTTTAGGTAAGTTTTTTTTTAATGAAAATTTATTAAATATATTGTATATAGTACAAATAAACATTTAGTGCTAAATACGCCAAAGCGTTCTATCACCCAACACGCTTCACGCTTTATCCCCCAAAGCAAAGACAGGCAAAACCTAGTGTCAACACACTCTGTTCGCTTATTTCCGCCCGAATTTAAGGCATTACGAGTTTAGTGGGGGAAACTCAACTCCGCGCTCTGCGTTACCAGAGCGGGAAAATGGAAATAATTTCAATGTACTAATTTCCGTACACTATCCTACTGAACCACAATAGCCTCTATATGTATTTCTAAGTAAACGTAAAATGGAGAGAACGGAGTAATATCACTATGTAACACTAAGTTAGAAGGTAATTCTATTATAAAAAAAGGTAGATTTTTGTTTTATTATTTTATTTATTTATTTTGAGTTAGATATTGTAATTCACCTTTACTGTTTATAATAAAAAAATATTAATTTCTTTTCACACCACTTTGTCAAGGTAAAGCCAAATATCCTGAATATAAAACAAACAGTTGAACTCAATAAGCGAAGTACCTTTGTGACAGAATATCATTAAAATTAATCCAATAGAAATAATTAATCTAAATATGAACGCTACAGAACTAAAATCATTTTATACTACTATATAGGGACAGAGACAGCGACTGACGAGAAATGCAATAGTCCTGGGTTCGATCTCTACTCGAAGAAATGATCTCGTCTAAAACCTTTTCGTCGTCCAAAACGCTATATATAAAATGTTGGTGGAATACGGAGTGAAACAATATTCGCTTCTCAAAGCCATTATGCGGGAAAAAACGTGAAACTACTTTTTAATTGATATAAAACGCATTTTAGTATGTGTGCTAAAACCGAATACTTAGACGACCTCATTTAGAAATATTTTTTTAAATATAATTGTTTTCATAAAGAAATTTGAACCCACCGACTATACTAAGTAAGTAGTAGTAGACTATAGTAACAATTTATATCTGTCATTATACATTCTACAGTAATAAAATTTGAAAGAAGGAAACCTGTAACCAAATAACGACTATTACATTATATTTAAGGTCATTGAACAAAATATGCTTGTACGCATTTTCTAACAAGCAGTATAATTTTAATCTTCAATTTATTTTTTCTATCTAGCAATGTAAAGTATTTTTGTGGCGCTGTTTTGGCCCACTTCTTGCCATCTTGTTTTTGTTTTCTTGAAAATTTGCCTACGTGTCCGGATCACATAATAATACGATATTTTATAGCATAGTGACAATCTTTATGCAGTGTGACAGCATCTGACTCTATACGCACCGGTTGTGGGTTCGATTTTCATTAGGGGGAATATTTAAATTATTTACTTTGTCCACTTTCGTGAAAACGCAAAACGCGCCGTTTAATATC
Organism: Podotricha telesiphe; assembly: GCA_038994665.1. Lineage (NCBI taxonomy): Eukaryota > Metazoa > Arthropoda > Insecta > Lepidoptera > Nymphalidae > Podotricha > Podotricha telesiphe. The sequence continues at coordinate 392,043 of JAOYRR010000259.1, forward strand.
GACTCCAGACGCAATGTTTCGGATGACGGCGGAAAGTGGAGAACGGAGTATCTTGACACTAATTTCTTCATAAATGCCCTGCTGAGCCGGTAAAAAATGTGAATCTGAAAAAAAATCATAGCATGCGCCTGATATCCTTGCTATAATGACCAGGATAATGACAAAGTAATTTAAAGTATTTTCCTTTTAGTTTATTCTTAAGCTGGTTGGTTGATTTATAATCAAATATTTACCCCATTTAAGGGCTTAAACAGAAAAACTATAGTGTATGACTCTGTCACATAGTGACTCAGTTCTCCACTTTCCTCCTATTCAAGCAAAGTGTGCCACTAACACTTAATTACATATAGAACTGTTTTTAAATAGATAAAGATGATTAATATTTAATTACGTTACAAGGTTTTCATTACGTAGTATATGTTTGTGTCATTTATTGATACAATACAGGTAAAATTTAGAGTACATAAATCTCTTACTAAAACAGGGACATTACCTTAATTAATCACTTTTATTTTATTTGAAACTGAAGTATTATTTATAATTAACTGACTAGTGGTCATCAGTTCGATTTTGAATATTGTTACTTCTTACTTTATTACTAATAGCTGCTCGCAACTTAGTTTGCGTGGTCTCAATAATCATTCTCACCAAAATACTTTTTAGTATAGATTGTCTAATATAGTTATACATCAGGTGTTCCACTTTTTAAAATTAATTATATCTAAGGCCTGCCTAAGCTTGAAAACTATACAACTCAAAAAAATCGTTGAAAACATATTTAGAAAATTTTAATATGTTTTCTTAACATGTTTTTTCAATTTTCTAAGTGTGTGAATAACACTTTGAATATTAAAACTATTTTATAAAATGTATTCTCTCTAGCCAAACGATTGTCCGTAGACTAATCTTTGGGTAGCATAAATTTATACTAATCTCTCTATCGCGATGCTGACAACAAAAATAAGTTGTAATAAGCGTGCGCTGCGTTCAAATAAATTTTTATATGTTTTCTAACTCTAATTCTAATTTGCGTATATTATTGGTATTCGAGAATACATTTTAGTAACCCGCATTAGGCCATAGGTTCTGATTTCTTTATATATATATATATATATATATATATATATATATATATATATATATATTTTAAGCTTCATGCTTTTTTTCGTATAACTAGGGTAATCGAGAACCTGGTATTAGTACTACATATTGAAATGAAACTATTTTTTACCAGATAATTTGCGTATATTATTGGTATTCGAGAATACATTTTAGTAACCCGACGAATCGAACACTTTACAGAAGTCACTGGTCACAGGTAGACCTAAAGTAAGATCCTAGTGTCAAGACACTCCGTTCTCTTCCCTCAAAATTGTGTGTTGAGTGGCGGAAATCAACGCCACGCTTTATCTTAGGTAGCAAAGATGGGATATGTACATTTTTAAATATAAACATTCCCCCGAGTGGGCATCGAACCTTCAACCAATATCGCAATTACAGCTCTACACTTCCAATATCGCAGTAACAGGCACTGTCCTACTGCGCCACGGTCGCCTCAATATTTATATAAAAAATATTTTCTGTTTCCCAATTAATAGCTGATTGAGTAATGTTGATTGAGCAATTTTTTGCCTAAATACATAATTATGATAATAGTATCGTATATCATAATATTTTCATTTCAATCTCTAGTAGTACCAAGTGTAAAATGTCCTCCTCCTTCTCCCTGTAGATATTTCGGTAAATTTCTTCCCAAGAAGTTTAAATACCAAATTTTGGCTTTCTACGCCCAGTTTCACTCACTAAATAAAACCGATTCTTACATATAATTATAGTAAAAATCACACTATTAATAATAAAAATAATAAAAGATTTTATATTTCATAGCCTTTTTTTAAGACTCTAAGTTAATGATATTTTAATCGTACCTTACTTGGCTTTCTATTTAACATACGTAAATTGCACTAAAATATAATAGTACCAACTAAGTAATTTAAGGACGAGGTCTTCGTGGTACAGTGACTATATTTTAATTGAAAAAGACATATTTAGAAAACGTTTTCTAAATATGTCTTTTTCAATTTCCTAAGTGTGGGAATAACACTTTAAAAAATATTAACAAAATATATATTTTAATTTCTTTGCTCTGGTGAGACAAAGCGCGACATTGACCGCCACTCAACACGAGTATCTCCAATTGGCGCGAAAGAGTTATTTATATTTTAAATAAAGTTAATATACAAATATAACTTTTAAAACTTCGCCTTATCTATACTTTAATAATGAACCTAGTTCAAAAGTAGTTTTAGTCACAAGAAACCGTATTTAAAGCTTTTATAGCTTGAACTTATTAAATAATTTAAAACAGCGAAAGTCAAATATTTAACTATACACTCCATATTTATGGATTCAATCACTGCTCTGTGATATATCTATGGTCAATAATAAATTAATTTTTGAGATAAATTCGTAGACTTTTAAATCATACTAGATTTATGCTATGAAAATAACATATTGTCTTACGGAAACGTGTATAAATTTTCAAGTAAAACAGGGTCAAAATGGTGTTGAGATAAACAATAATGGCGCGTGAATATTCATAAAAGCGTGTAATAAAAGAGTAGTGAAGTAAGTAAAAGACATATTTAGAAAACGAAAAAAGACATATTTAAAAAATTAAACGCAGCGGGATTCAAACCCACGCGTCTTGGACATAAGTCTAAGCGCTCTGACCAGTAAGCCATGTACTACATCCGGCTGCGTCGAAATTTTTATACGCTTATTACAACGTATTTTTGTTGTTAGCATCTCCATAGAGAGATTTTTACAAATTTCTGCTACCCAAAGATTATTCTACGAACAATCGTTTTCCGAGAGAGAATGCTATTTATGAAATATTTTAAACATTCTTAAAGTGTTAGTCATACACTGACATGTGTGTGATTAACACTTTAAACATTTTTAAAATAAGTACGTCATAAAATATGATTGCTCAGTACCCAAAAGTAAAGTGCATTACGTTATTTCCTTAAAGACTTATACTCTAACTAGCTACCCGATCGCAGCTTTGCCCGCGTAAATTATAGCTGGTTCTTATTTTCGGTGGGATTTCCACAAAAACAATGAAATTCCTGGAAAAACTAAAAAAAAGGAAGAAAAAAGTAGCCGATGTCCATGCCCAGATCCTCAAGTATCTCTTTATAAATTTTTTTTCGCAATTTATAATACTAGTATGGATGTAACTGTTATATCGGTTTTGATATAATGTATGGTTATACATATTCGTTATTTTCGATTTTTTAAATGCAATATATGAACTTGGTAAAGTATTTTCTCATTAATTTTGTATAATAAACAGTAAGTCTAATGATACACTTTTTTACGTTCTTAACTGAAGAGAAGCTAGTGCCAAGACACTACGTATTTCAGTTTCCGCCCAAAATCGAGACATTGCATGTTGAGTGACAGAACTCAATGACGCACTTCATCCTGCCAGAAAGGGAAAATGAATATAATTTGCAACCATTGCATTTACAGTCACACGTATGTCCCACTGCGATACAATGCGGTCCACGGCCTCAATGGTGATCTCTTGCCCTTCGTGGCGCAGTGAAACAGTGTGGACCGTGTACGGTATGGGTTTTCCCCATTCGTTGTTTAGATGATGTTTATATAGCACACATGGCGTAGCGGTCAGAGCGCTTGGGCCGTTTACAAGAGACGCTGGTTCGAATCCCGTTGCGTTAAAAATTTTCATAGATTTTCTAAGAATGTGTTTCTAAATTATATTTAAATTATTTACATTTTCGCGCTGTGCTAAGAAAAAGCGCGGGTTTGAATTTTGCTACTTAATAAATACGCAATGACTAGACTTCGGGCGAAAAGTCCCTGTTATGAAATACCGTGTAGCTGGTTTTTTAATTTACAAAGCATTATAAAATATTAATATTAAACATTTTAAAATAGCATTACTAAGAATTAGGTACTATGAATAATACATATATTGAAATATAATAATTAAACAGATTTCAATATATTCCTTTTATTATTTTTTCCTAGTACAATAATAGAATTACATGCATTTTCAAATTGCACGTGCAATCTGATACCAAATGCAGTGGTTTTTGTTATTAAAATATATTTCTTACTAATATATAAATTTCCGCTAACATATCGATGGAAATATTGTAGATATAATACACAAGCGATGGTTAAGGGTTCGATTCTCACACTTGGATTAAAATTTTCAAAATATTTTTTTTTCATTAAATTAATCAGCCAAATCGTGGTTTTTCGATATTTACATGGTTTACTGATGATTAGATTCTTGGTGGCGTCTGTCTTTAAACCCGACTCTTACTCTCTAGTTGAATGAAGCTTATATTCTTCAATCATTTTCATTTAAATATGTTTGAAAATAATAGCTTTTTATATGTTATTCGCAATCTATCAAGACAAATTATGTTTTATTTATTGATAATGAAGTTTTTGTTTATACTATTAGTATAAACAAAAATGTTTAATATTAAAAATATTGATATAAACAATTGATATTTTACAGAATTTCCGTCATGTCTGAGAAGAATCTACAGAAACAAAATAATAAAATAATTAGTTTTCCTCTTAAGGCTCTAGGAAGTAAAAAGTTATCAACTCAATCAAAACAATCTTCTTAACATTTTAATAATTCAGTACGCCTGTTTTTGTTCATATGAAATTTTTATACTTACAATTGAATACTGACAGCATCCGACTGGTAAACGCGATTGTATGGATCGATTCCCACCTGTGTGTGTGAACGGAGTGAAGTGTAGAACGGACTGTATTAACACTAGGCTATAGAGATAGCCTAGATATAGGTAGGCAGAGGCCTACCCTGCTATGTAGAACAACGGGTGACGCTGAAAACGAAGTAAAAATAAAATAATGCTGAAAAAAAATAAAAAAATTAAGCATTTATTGCGTACACGTAATTGATATGGGATATCAGAAGTGCAGATGTAATTTTCTTAATATATTTCAATATGAAACACTTCTTGGATTAGAATAACGGGCTGCTGCATAAGAATTCGATATAGCTCGGTAAGAACGTATAGCTTAATCGGCAGCACTGCAACGAATTTCACGACATCCAAGCTTTTAAAGCTTGCTATAAATCTTGTTATATTGTAAATCAACTTGAGCAATACTTACGAACATTTATTACAACTATTTATTGAAATTGTTTCCATTTTATTTTTTGTGAACCCTTAAATGGTGATGTAAGTTACGTAAACCCGTAATTATAAATTTAATGAAACTTTTGAAATCATTCATTAATATTGCAATTTCTATGTGTGAAATTTGAGAAACTAATAATCGATGCTGTATTATAAACTATATTAGTTAAGGTCGTCGTGGCGCAGTAGAAAAGCGTCTGACTGTAAGCGTGATTTGTTGTGGGTTCGATTTCCACTTAGGGGAATGATTTATATTGAAAATATTTTAATTTCTCATCTCTGGTACCTCAGGCAAAGTGGGTTATATTTGCTATTTTTATCCAATTTTTATCAGCTTCACCTATATAGTATATCTAACAATCAATGTAAAAAAACTTTGTCAGGCCTTAGGCTTCTTTTTTTGAAATTCGATTATATTACTGTCCGGACTGTTAATGTCCGGATCCGATGTCAATAGAATATATTCTTTTCCAATTTTACTTATCAATATGAACTTCATTCCCTTTTCGTTTTTTGTTTAAAAGTAATATGTTCTTTATTAAGCAATGCTCAATACAATGCCATGCCACAAAAGTCTGTAACCACACAGTTTTATATTAAATGTTATATAATAGCCTTTAAAGCGATTTATGGTAAAGCAATATCATAATAACTTTTAGAGCGAGATGTTTAAGCGGATTAACTGGGTCAAAAAAGCGTTACAAAAGTTTCTTTTTTTACCTAGATTAATATATAAGTAAATCTAATAAAATGTTAGCTGTGGGTTTTATTCCCACTCGTTGGAATGATATAATCATTCTTGATTATATGATTTTTATAACGAAAAGTACATTGTTATTATATATTTGTGAATGAGTGGAAAGCTACGGTCAGAGGGCACGGCCCTGGCACCGTTTCCAATATCTTCACTCTTCCCCAGAGTGAGAGAAAAGAGTCCCAGTCTGTCTGTCTCTGTCACTTTGGTGCCTAAGACAAAGCGCGGCGTTGAGTTCCGCCACCCAACGCGCAATGTCTAAATTTCTAGTGCTCTATGCCTGCCTTGCTATGTGAAAAAAAAAAGTGAAACTGCAAAGAAAATAACTAAATTAAATTATTATTCGCCCCTGTCTATTATAGAACCAACTCTATCTAGCCAACATGCATAATTATATTCGCGGATGACATTAACATTGGCGATAAGTAATTTTGAGCGACCTCCGTCTATCTGGCACAAGGTGAATAGCTTGACGAAAGTCCTTTTATGTAATAAATGTATATTAGTATCGAGGTATCGAATAAAACTGTCACGCCGTATATGAGAATGTTTAATTCTGTTTTAATTTCAATAGCAATAATTGAGGTTATTACGGCTCAGTTGAAAAGCATCTGACTATAAACGCGATTGTCACTTCGAAGCCTACTCAGGTGAATTTTTATATTAAAGTTATTTTTATTTCCCCGCTCTGGTAAGACGCGCGCTTTGAGTTCCGCATCCTAATAAAACAAGAGTGTTGAGTTCTGCCACTCAACACGAACGTGGAGAACGGAGTGCCTTGACACTAAGGGTTGTAGGCACTTCCTTCCACGTGCCACTCAACTGTGGAATGGCCTAGGTCCAGGTCTATTCGACATGGGTATCTTCAAAAAGCGCGTCTATATCCACCTAAAAGGTCGGCAACTTCCCTGTAGCTCTTCTGGTGTAACGAGGGGTCGTGGGCGGCGGCGGGTTTGCCGTGGCTATTGAATTAAAAACCAAAAAAACGGTTCTCCCTGCCTACCTTATGCGGTAAAAAGCTTGAAGCTGTAAAGTATAAAAATCTTCAAACAGACCTTCACATAAATATATATATATATATATATAAGAGAAATACTAACATACTTACGATCCTAAGTGTGTCAATATGAATGTTAAAAGATTACAAACGTAAAAAAAAAAGACGAATATACAAATTGAAAAATGGTAATGACTGTGAAGTAACACCATATTATGTGTAATTCCGCCTTTCATTTTAGACGAACTAAATCGTTCTGTAGATACAAAACAAATATTTTTGTGGCCATCCTCGCGGAGTGGGACAGCGTCTGACTGAAAACCCGGGGGTTGTGGGTTCTATTCCCACTCGGTACATCCGTGTAATATTTAAATTATTTTCATTTCTTCCCTCTGGTAACAATCTTGAGTACCGCCACTGAACACGCAATGTCCCGATTTCGGGCGAAACGGAGAACGGAGTGTCTTTGACTCTGGTTAGCTCCTTCCGGACTAAAGCGTGAGAGCTAATCAAAAAGAAAATATTTAAACACTATTTTTAATAAATATATAAATGTAAAATACACTTAGTATTACAACTAATTCTTAAATTATGTACGCTTGTACTGTTTGTATATTTTATCATGTAAGAGCACTAACGGAACTTAATACTCCGTCAAAATGGCGAACTCGGACACAATTAGTATTGGGCAAGACGCGGCCCAGTTCTTGTTACTAATAAGATCTCTTTGGCTTTCGTGATTATTTAACATTTTGACATGAAATGGTATTTGAAAATACATTTTAGGAAACTCAACGTATCCTTTACAGTAGTCCGTGGTCCGTCCTACCCTTGAGGTACGCTATTTTATCAAACTACCACCTACCAAACAAAATTTTGTTGCCTAGCGACGCCCTGAATTCTTGCAGGATGAGCTGAGTAGTGAGTTTGATTTATTATCTTTTGTTACTACTAGCCAAATTGAATTTGTCATAATAAATTTTTAATACCAACTTTTTATTATTATTTTTGAGCACAGCGCTAAGTTTGGTGATTTTAATAGATATTTTATTTAATTGAGCATTCACATTCAATTATTAAGTGTTATATCACGCTTCTTTCCTATAGCAAGAAAGGCAAACATAAATTTGTATCAAAACTCTCTGTTTTCCACTCTCTGCCCAATTTGTAAATGAAAGTGAAGTGATATTCAGTGGCTGAACTTGATGCCGCCCTTACTTTTCTTACTAGAGCTGAGAAATGGCATCGACCCGACAACCGTCATTCAACAGTTAAACACTGTTCCACTACACCAGGTAGCCTCTTTTATTAGTCGATCTCTATACATAAGACTTGAAAATGTAAAATAAAAAATAAAATAATATTAAATCCTTATAAGCCGGTCACAAAAAACCACTTGTTGCGACCATTGTACAAAAAAACTGTTTTTAATTATGTATTCAGAAATTTTATTATATATTAATATATATAATATATATGAGCATTAGTAATATTTAATTATTTTTAACTCGAATTTATTAGCTTTACTACTACCATCTGTTCTATTTAATATGTAAGATTTATTTATTAAGTAAATTTCCTATTGTGACACCTTATAATAAGCCTATAAATGTTTACACGTGTCCGGATCAGATGTCAATAAATGCGATGATAGCTAGAAAAACGATTATGAACCTAACCTAGATTCTAGTTCTTTTATAAATTGATTATTATTTTTTTACCAAATGTCAATAATAACTATATTAAATGTATATAAATTTGGCGACATACTTACTTATATTATGTTAGCTAAATCAAGAGAATTTAGAGCTGTCTAGATTTTCTTGATTGACTTCGTTTTCTTTGAATTCGTATTTTTGCCCCAATTCGTTTAAATCAAACGTAAAAAACGAAATATATTAAAGCTACAAATAGTTTTCTATTTGAGAATTCCCAGAAAACTCATAATTACCGCCTTTTGACATGAATATAATGCCAACCATTCAGCTTTAGAGCGTTAGCTTCCTTATAAATATATATTTTATATTATTTATTAATATTTGTATTAATTTGTTGCGTAAAGGAATCAATTTTAAGTTTGACATAATGAAATAGTCGAAAATCATATATATATTTTTTTTATCGGGACTCTCACCGCGGACCAAGAGGAGCGGATTCGTATACGTTCAAATTGCGGAAACTTATAAAAATCTGTACAGAGATGCTAACAACAAAAATAATTGGTAACAAGCTTATCAGAACGCTTTGACTAACTAGTTTCGAGTCCTTAGTTCTAAAACAGTATGTCATATTCTAAGTGTGTAAATAAAATTTAAAATATATGAATTAAAAACTAACGAAGGTTTTGTCTGTTATAACATAGCATAGCAAAAGCTTTTAAAATATTACTACTATAACCTCGAGAATAACTTGAACAAAGGAATTAAAATATAAATAAGGCATTGCACGTTTCGCTTCTATCAGAAACAGATGTTGTAATAAACTATATTATAGTAACAAGTGTAATTGTATTGTATATATTATAAAATATTAGCTTCACGTTTTTTCCGGCAATGCTGGGTAGGTAGTTAGAGAGAACCTAGTGTCAAGACACTCTCTTCACGAATTCGAGATATTGCGTTGTCGCCAGAACGAAGAGAGTATGAATCGAATTATGATTTTAAAAAATAATCAATCCCCCGATTGGGAATGAAACCCATAAAAAAACGTGCTGACAGTAAGACGCAATCTCACTGCATCGCGATGACCTCGAAGTATTAATATATTGTACATAAATATCTTATAAGATTTACTATGATAACTTCATTAGTTATTTAATTATTTATCTATAACTGCAAGGCTATAGTAGCGCATTGGGACGGTATGTGACTGTATTTATTTATTACCAACGGTTGTTACATTAATATATATCCAGTAAATTTGTCTTTAAACTAATACGACTAATATAATACCACTTAAAGGTAAACATGAAATGCAAAAGAAAAATTAAAAGACAACAGACAAACAGAAGAAGAGAAAGTTGTATTAACTTTCCTTTTTCAATAATTGCAAAATACAATATAACTGTAACAGTATTAATGAAATCAAAGTCGACATATTGCCCTTTTAAATGCTGTATAGATTAACTACTCGTAGAGACCCGCTCGCTTCGCCTTCATGAACTATAGCTGTTTCGTATTTTGGGCGGCCTTTTCGTAAAACAATGAAACTCCTTGAATAAAAGGTTCTATGTTCATCCCAAGACCCTCAAGTTTTTGTATATAAAATTTCATCACAATCGGTTTAGCGGTTTGGCTGTGATGACGTCATAGATAGACAGACCGACAGACAAAGTAAATTTTGCATGTATAATATTAGTATTTTGTATATAATATTAGTATTACATTGTAAGTATTGAACTTGGCTCTAATTTTCGCACCTAAGCACATGAAATTATATTACAAAATATATATATTTTTCAAAATAACAAGTTATTGGAAAGAAAAAACATGTGTCAACAAAAAACAAGAAATAACAAGTTATTGGACGTTCAAAGCATCATTTAACTGATTTCATTATTAAAGTGGAACACTGACTTTATTTAGTTGACATCATCTATATTAATAGGCATGGATATGCCTACGACCTCTCTTTAAAAAATATGGCCAGAAGAATATAAAAATTGATATAGTTACACTTGACATGGAGAAGATTCTCAGAAATACATTAATTTACACATTATCATGTATTTGACATAAACATTTATACAAAGCAATATTTCACATTGCTATGGTAACATGTAATTACTCGTTTTAACGTCTCTACTAGTATGTATAAAACAACATTGAGAATTACTTAGATGTATATGAAGTAGGCTTCAGATACATCTAAGTAATTCTCAATAGGATAGGTCCTTAAAACAAACAAGTATTCAGAACAATGTCAATGTAATCTAGATATATATATATATATATATATATATACTAATGTATAAATTTTGAGATTATGTTGCATTCCAATATAAATAAATAATGTTACCATCTTCACGCTTCTTCCCGCATAGCAGGTTAGAAAAGTCAGAGAGAATCTAGTGTCAAGACACTTCTCCACTTTTGGCCAGAAATCAATATAATGCGTGATGAATGGCGGAACTCAACCCCCTTGGCTTAGATAACAGAGCACAGAAATGATAATAATAGAAAAACATTTTTAGAATACGTAAAAAATTGAACGCAGCAGGACTCGAACGCACGCCTCTAAAACCATCTGTTTCAATTTCCTAAGTGTGTAAATAAAACTTTAAACAATGTAAAACATATAGTAATTCCCTCGAGTGGGAATCGAACTCAAAACTAAACGCGTGTAAAACCAGACGCTGTCCCACTCCACCGCTACGGCCTCAACTTACAAGTAGATTACTTCTATTATATAAATTTTGCGACAATGTTACATTTAAATAACGTAACGTAACATACAAATAAAATTAGAGTGTCTGTTTGTAAAATTAAAATAACCGCATTTTACTAAATGCATATGTATGTATACATGGTGCACATGTCGGCGGCCGATTCTTGAATTGGCCTTATACGATACGCCTAGGAATTTGGTAAAACGACGGAATGTCACGATTTTCACGACGTGCCCAGTGAAGGGACGAGAACAATGTTTTTGTCGATTTGCTGGGAGCTGGGACTGCAAAGTTGTTACATTTTGTACCTATAGTGGCGCTGTCACCGCGCGCTTTGACTTGTTTACACCAATGGACGACTGTGACGTAACACACACGCGATTATTACAACAGAAAAGTTGGGTGTCCACGCAGCCGGATTTAATGGTAAAAATTCTAAATCTTACTTAACTGAGAAGAACAGTGTAAGTTACACCAATGTGTTACTGAGATTTACTTCTTAAATTTCAAGTTTAATTTATATTATTTTTTTTTAGTGTTCAAAAAGGCCGTGGAGAGAAGTTATGTCTAATAATTTTCAGAAATAACGTAAGGTTACGATTTTATATCAATACATATATAATTTGAAAATCTTATTTTATATGACAAAGCTTTTGGACACCATAAATAAACGATATCTTGCACTTTAAGCGTTGAACAATATGGCTGCTAAAATAGCTAGATCGCTAGAATCATCGAGCGTCGTTTTACAAAATGTTCAGCTGCATTGTGATCTAGCTAATAAAGCCGCCGGCCGCATATATCAAAAATGTCTGTCTGCTTGTTCTGGCTAATCTCTAGAACGGCTAGACTGATTTTAAAGGGAATTTGACTGGCAGATAGCTAATGCAATAACGAGTTAGTTTTATTTTAGAATTTCACACGAAGTCGCGGGCACAGCTAATTACATAATATAAAAGGCAAACAGAATTTAAAAAGGTCATCTATTGAGTATTCTTCCAGCTGTTCTTGAATTTCTATTGCATATTGCCATATTTAGATTAATAGATGACGAAAAGATAAAACTTAGCATTATTTTGTCAACTATCAATTAAATTAAGAAAAATGTTTACAGAGATATTTTGACTGAGATACTTAAAAATTTGCAATCGTGTCCAGATACGATGACATAACAATATTTTCTTAAAATTACCTTGATTTTCAAGGCAGGGATGGCCATGATAAAAAGAAAATAATTGTAAAAATAATGACTATGAGAATGGCTCAACTAGATTAAGGAAAACTTAATCTAAAAAGAACTAAACACTCTTTAATTAAAGATAAAATAGCCATCTTAACAATAATACGTCTTGTAGATAAGCGATTTATAAGTATATAACCTTAAAATAATATGAAATGGCCTTCAAATCACGTATAAATGAAACACAGAAAACAATTATATCCGCACTAATAGTTGTCAATTATATGAACATAATATATGATATTTATTAGAAAAACTATATCGAGCTATACCGCGAGCAATAGTAAATGAACTTAAATGCCCAAAAATGTTAAATATTTTTTATATTATCTTGTACTTTTCACAGTATATGTAAAAAGAACTTAGTTAAACATCCTTTCCTACTTTCTGTCCACACAAAGTCGTTCGCGGAGTTTAACACCGCAATTATAATCAATTTTAATTACGATAATATCATTCAAATAAAAAACATTCTCTTGATTAAGATTCCAAGCCACGAAAATCGTTTGCAGAATCAACAACGTTCCCACTAAGCCTAAATGTAAAACCATACTCAAATTAAAATAAATTTAAATAGAACATGGATATGGATGGATTGGATGGATTCACAATATAATCTTCCATTTACCTTTTGTTTTCAGTGTTTTTGTGAAAATATATTACAATAACGCTTTTCCTATAGAAATGTCTAACAATGTAACTTATCTAAAACAAAACAAAACAATGTAACTTATCTGAATCAACAAAAACAATATTTCCTTGAAATCACATTATACATTAAATATGGTACAATGGACGTGTACGTTATATGCGCGTATGTGACAGAACAGTTTTTTCTATATTCTATATATCAATTTATTTATTAATCTTTAAAAGTAAGTTAATTAATAAATATTTTACTTACTACCGATTCAAACATTTCTCGATCTTGGTACTTGTTTCCAAATAATCCTTATAGCCTGCTATGAAAAAATTATAGAGATGTAATGAATTTACTTGTAAGATTTGAGGTGCCGAGTTTTAAGACTATTCTGAAATTGAATCAAATAAATAATACAACTATAATTAAATAAATAATAAAATTTATTTCATTGTCGTATAGTGGTACATAGGTTGACTATAAACATGAACGGTGGCTAAATCGATCTCCATTTCCATGTGATTTTGCGTTAATCCTCATGCAATACCTCCAAAACGTATTATGTTAAAAATTAAAGAAATTAAGCTCGGTGTTTGTCTTGTCTCATGGAAAGCCCTTAAGAAATATACGCAAGTAAATTAATTTGCTTATAAGTAATTTTTCATTTACACATATTATAATCGTAAACTAAAGTGTACATTTTAATCATTTTGTAAATAAATGACAAAATTTTTTATTTAATGTTCAAGGTGACTAACGTATTTATCTGGATAAGAAGTAGTATGATAGAAAAAAGTGCGCCCGTCATGGCGCAGCGGGACATCGTCTGAATGTGGTTGTGGGTTAGATTCCTACTCGGGGGAACGATTATATTTCAATTAAGCAGTCAGAGAAGCATAGATAATAAAAGCGGGTGTAAATGCTCGTTTAAAAGGGAACTCTAAAGCTTACATTCCGCCAGTCCCAGGCACTGCTCCGGGCTCCTCTCCCTGCATTGCAATTGGGGTAAACGGTAAATCCATGGCACGTTAAGTTGCTTATTTCGTTTCATAGTGTAACATTCATTATGTCTACATAATAAAAAACACTATATTTTTAACTTTAGCATAACAGGTTGAGTTCGGTCAGGTTTAAAAAAAACCTAGTTTCAAGATACTTCGTTTTTTTACAAGTGGCGGGACACAACGCCTTACGAGAGGGAAAACCTAAAACATTTGGATATAATCATTCCCCTGAATGAGAATGGAACCAATCTCTAACTCGTTTACAGTCAGGCGCTATCCCGCTGCCGTGTAAAGTTATAATAATTTTCAAGGTTTATTCACCCACAATACAAAATATAAAGAGATTTTAATAGTAATGAAACTCCTGAATATTTTTTTTGTATAAATTCTGAATTATGAAATTTAGTATTACCAATTAGATGTTTAAACATTTTACGTACATACATACATACATAAATAATCTCAAAATAAATTAAAACACTCATAAGTAACAAGTAGGCGATAATTATATTAAACGTGAAGCCACAGTTGATGGCAGACGTAGATAGCAAATGAGCCATTCTCTTATCAAATACTTAAAATAAGGTAAGTCAGGATTATAATAAGATCTTTGGTTTTCGCGATTTTTACATATTTTAAAATGAAATTGAATTTTAACTGGATCAAACGCATATATTCTTGTTGTTTAGACTACATTTTAGAAAACTGTGACCACGGACTTTTGCAGATTACAGATGAATCCAGTTATAATAGTTTAATTTCCAAAAAATCAAGAATAGTTTACAGTATTTGTATATTTTTTTATAATTTACTGTCAAGTGGATGTGATGGGATGTGAAGTGGAAGCGGATAGTAACATCCCGTTTTATCCCCTTAGCGGGATATTCAGAGGAAACCTAGTGTCGAGACTTCGTCCAACTCCTGTAAACATTTCACATGTACGTCTGTCTGTAACTCAGTACACCAATGAAAGGGTTTTATATACGAGTATACTGATTGATATAGATGCCCCGTAGCTAGTTTAGAGATGAGGCTACAGTAATGTGCCTTTACGCCTTAGCTCATGCCACAAAATAAGGAATGTGTGAGAGTATAATAATTTACATAGATTTTATGACACAAAATGAAAATTTCCATACGAGAAAAATATTTCTATTGATTGTAGTCAAATAGTATCATTTAAATTATATTAAGGCATGAAGTAGTAGAATGCCAACGTCCATACAAAATCGATTTGATATGCCCACACAGACTTACTCGTTGTCATATTGGCAACACATGTTTTGCTGTACTAATTATAAATAAATATATAATTATATCTATATCATAAGAAAACTTATTTTGACTTCAAATAAAAAGTGCAAGAATACGGTATTATGGTAGTTTATAGAGCTATGAACATTTTTTTAAATGTTATATGTAGATAATTAACTAAATAAATTGTTTCGATTTATTCAACTTTTTCATATCATGCATATTTCCTAAATATATGAAAAAAAAATTTTAAATTTCGTATAATGCTACTTAAAAAGGTTGGGTATCAAATAAAAAGTGCAAGAATACGGTATTATGGTAGTTTATAGAGCTATTAACATTTTTTTAAATGTTATATGTAGATAATTAACTAAATAAATTGTTTCGATTCTATTTATTCAACTTTTTCATATCATGCATATTTCCTAAATATATGAAAATCTTTTTTCAAATTTCGTATAATGCTACTTAAAAAGGTTGAGTATCAAATAAAAAGTGCAAGAATACGGTATTATGGTAGTTTATAGAGCTATGAACATTTTTTTAAATGTTATATGTAGATAATTAACTAAATAAATTGTTTCGATTTATTCAACTTTTTCATATCATGCATATTTCCTAAATATATGAAAATCTTTTTTTAAATTTCGTATAATGCTACTTAAAAAGGTTGGGTATGTCAGCTTCAGACTGCATACGCGACGGTTGTGGATTTGATTCCCACTGGGAGGAATGATTATATTTAAATTATGTACATTTCTCCGTCTCCGTCTGATGACAAGATTAAGCGCGGCGTTGAGTTCAGCCACTCAATACGCAATGTCTTGGGACCGGGTCGAGTGTCTTAAAACTAAGTTTTTTCTACCTACCCACCAGTACGGGAAAATGCGTGAAGCCAGTCAACAAGCGTATACCCAAGTAGGGATCGAACCGACTGTGCCTGAATGTATTTTTCATTTAATTTAAGAATAATATTTCTAGTCTTTTAGTCAAAGCACGGCGAGATTTTCCGCCATTTATATTAAATAATGTCAGATATTTAAACTTATAACGACCGCGTACATTAATCAATGTCAAATACACTGCAAATAGAAATCATGGACTATATATTGAATATTTTAGTGATAGCTAAATTTTTTCATTTTATATTTAGAAAATGAAAAAATTAACCGAAACACAATGTCCTGAATTCGGACGTTCGTGAGAAATTAAGAACGAAGTGTCTTGACACTAGGTTTTCTTTGACTACCGTGCCATACCGGAAAAAGCTTAAAACTGAACCTCAAGCTGAACCAATAGTTATGAATTAAATTCCGGCTCAAAGAAGTACATATTATTAAAAATATAATAATAATAAAAGCTCTTTATTGTACGTCCACAAATAGAGACAAAAACAGCAAATTAGTTAAATAAATAAAAACATGTGAAAAGATAAAAGAAAACAATATACAACATACAAGAATACTCGTATCGTGTACAATAAGCGGCCTTATCGCTAAAGTAGCGATTTCTTCCAGGCTTAAGGCGTAGGAAATAGCAAATTAAGAATTGGATAGTGTAATCAAAAACAAGAAAATCAATGGAATAATCGTAAGATATACTATGATGATATGTGTATATAATACATATATAAATAAATAGATACATATAAACCTATACATATAGACATACACGCATACATACATACTTATATAAAATTTACATACGAAAAATACACATAATCACAAATAACAAAGACCAACAATTTAAAATGTAAGGCAGTGCTTCTTTAAATTATTCTTAAAAATAAATAAAGCTTAAGAATTTCTAATATTTAAAGGGAGTTGAGTTCCACAATTGTGACACGTTGTGACGGTAAGTGAATAACTGTAAAAAGAAGAGGAATGAATAGGAATATTCCATATAGGATTGCGATCGGAACGAAGGAAACGGGAAATTGAGCCGTCCAAAAATTCAAAACGATAGTTTCGTATTCGCCGATCAGTTCTACAATGCGAGGCCTCAGGATCCGCCACTCAGCACACAACATGAAAGATTTTATATTTGTTAGTTCAATAAAATTCCACCACACAATATATCAAAAATTATTAAAAAAAATGAGATACACAAACAAACAAAATTAATTTCACATTTACATATATCATAGTGTAGATTTAATTCAAGTATGTAGATACTAACATTAACAACATCGTTAGTCTTATCTCCAAAGGCTTTAGATAGAGACCAAGGGTACATTAAATTATATTTAAAGGAAAGCTATTTATGCCAATTATTCCAGTTTTTAGTAAAGTCATAATGAATTAGTTGGATTTATATATATTTAATATTTTGATTGAAAATGAAAGAGAGCATTGAGATTTGGCACTCCACTTTAAGCCAGTTTAAAAAAATATATATACATACTGAGTGACGAACTCACTGTTGCTTTTTATCATTTTGAAAATCATTATGAAAATTATGCGGACGGAGATGATGCATATGACATTTGATTTATGTAGGAAAGTTTTGTAGAGTAGAGAGTAGAGTAGGAAAGTATTATTTTAAAATGCATTAAAAACACATTTTATTATCAAAATAAATACTACAAACACCATGTGTTTCATATACACTATTACATAAAGTGAAATGAACATAACTAAGACCACGCGTCAACCAATGGAACTAGATATAAAACAGAGATATTTTAAATATGGAACATGAGTTCCAGGACAAATATTAACCAGTACAAATCGCATCCATAACGCCCATAACGTTTCTGCAAAACTTATTATACAGATGACTTAAATGTTATTATTAAATAACTAAAAGAAAAATTGATTAATTTTGTTTGTATATAAAATACGCGGTCGTTACGCTCTATATACTCGCTAATGAGCCGTTAGAATCTCACTCACAGACGTCAATTTGCGATTAAATAACCTTAAACATCATATTTGTAGATGACTCTAATTGTTTATATATTTTTAACGTCAATGACATTTCCTAGTTCAAGTGTTAGTTTAACAATTATTAATAGATATTTTTTGCAGCTTTACGCTGATACTAAAGTTATTTTACAACAAAAGAACTGAACGAAGAACTGAACTAAAGCTTCAACTTCGTACTGAGGATAGATTTCAATTTTTAAAAATTTTATTTTCTTTAATAAAAATGCAATGAAATAAGTATTTTAAGTCTTATCAATCGCTTAAAATCGTAATTTCTGTAAGAGAAGATTATTCAAACACCTAGAGTTATAAATGTGTTGAAATGGTTATATTTAGGAGGTTTTGAACGTTTATTTACTTAAATGCGAAATTCAGAAAACTCAATATTCGCTTAACAAAATAATTTTAATAAAACAAATAAATATCCAAGAGAATATTTAGGATTTTGAACAAAGAAAAATATCAATTTATTTACACAATATCTAAATTAATATTATAATATCTTAATATTTATATTTTAATACTTTAACATACTACTCTGATACAAGGTGATATTACAATTAGTTAATTCATAAAACTTGAGGCTATCGTGGCGCAGTGTGACAGCTACTGACTGTATTTGCGATGGTCGTGGGCCAATTTTCATTCGGGGGAATGAGGAATGGATGGATATTTGATTTTGTACATTTCTTCGCTCTGGCGATAAGACAAAGCGCCGCGTTGACTTCCGCCACTCAAGACGCAATGTCTCGGTTTCGGGCGTAAAGTGGAGAATAAAAATGCCTTGACAGTAGGTTATCTTTTTCTAACATTTTATGTGAGATTTTGGTCTTAGTTGGGAACTGTCCAACTATATATGCAAAAGTTGCTGCTTATTAACTCGAATTAATAGATATAAGACTCCACATATAATATATTTTCGTACATCCTTCTTGAATGCTACTACATTACAGACACACAATGTCTAAAATGAGATAATTGTCATTCGCGACATTTCCTGTTTAGAAAGAAAGTCAGAGAGGACCTAGTACCAAGACACTTCGTTCTCCACATTCCGCCCGACTCCAAGTCTTTATGTGTTGAGTGGCGGAAATTAAAGCCGTGCTTTGTTTTATTTATAAGAGGGAAGAAGTGTAGTATATATGATCATTCAACCGATTGGGAATTGAACCATCAACCAAATGTAATTACACTTAGACGCTGTTCCACTGGACGAAGATGGCTTCCAAATTAGTTTAAAAATACCTAAATACAAGTTACTTAATATGTTTTTGTAATCCTCCTCGGTCGTCCTCACAGAGACATTAGGTTTGTGCTACGAAATTTGCATTGTTATCGGACACACTCGCAAATTATATTTTTTCGGACAAAATAGTGTTATATAAATATTTTCTAAAATTAATTGATAGATAAGTGAAACTAATAAAAGTGTTTTAAAAAAGGGCAAGAGTTAGAATACTTAATGTCGTATTACCCAATCAAGTTAAGTCACTAAACTGTTATTGATGATTTTTTTTATTTAATAAATGTATTCACATCATATTATTATAAAAATATGTAAAGTAAATTCAATGTTGCTACATTTAAAAAATAAATGTAATAACACTATAATATATATTAGAAATAACTGTCTTTTTATATTTATAAAGTGTTTATTACTCCATATATAAATTTTTTTTATCGTTTAAGCTCCGAAAGCTGTTATGCTATAAGATAAATACTATTGCTTTTGATAACGTTATCAATTTTGAATATTTTGATTTATGGAATTAATCTCATGCTTAACTGAGCTTTTAGTATTTACTTATTTATTGTGATTATGGTTTTAAAGCGTTGGTATAATTTAATTTATTTTAATCAACAAAAGTTATCCATTAAATAGACAAAAGCTGATAGCAGAGCGTCATAATACTAGGTTATCTATGCCGACCTTGTTAAGCAGAAGAAAAAACTTAAAAAAATAGAAAAAAAAAATAGTTTATTTCATGTATATAAGACTAAAAGTTAACGTTTTTCTGGTACCATTCAAATTAAATACTTGTATAACTTAAGAAGACTGATAATACTTTTAATTTTAAAAATATAACTAATGAGATATAAAAATATATATATTATAGAAATTTCAATTTGTCAATCTGTACTTACATGTGTGATGAGTTCCGCCATTCACTTTTTCTAGTAAACTTTAAATCTAAGTATTTCATAATGTAATTAAATTTTACCCAGAAATGACCTTTGTAAAGTAACAATGAAACAAATGTTGACATATAAAAAAATATGTAACAAAAGTTATATGTAAAAAAATATTGCAAATTGTATAAAAAACCAATAGTTTTTTGGTACAAAAAATTATACCTCAATAATAAAATATTTATTTTGTTACAGAGGAAATGTATGGATATAGAATAAAATAGCAGCGTTTGAATCTCTCTACAGTAGACCGCCATGGAGAAGGAAAATGGAACATCGCCTGTACAAAATGGAGTGGACACATATAGTTCAAAGTAAGTTCTTATCTAAAGTTATTGTCAGGTAAAAAAAAAGCTAAGTTACTATCAAAATTACTTAAAAATTCTATGTGTGATTAGTAAAATATATACTAAGAAAATTTATAATTTCTCACCTTCACTTTTTTATACGTTTCCTAAATATGTTTTTTAAACTATTACTTTTGGAATTTGCAGTATATCAGATTATAATTTAATATATTATATTCGTTTGAAAATTCGTTTAGATTTAAGCAGAAGTGATTAAGTAGGTTTAATAAGGCAAACCATTTTTTATATGGACGAAAAAAATCTATGATAATTGGTAAATAAATAAAAAACACATTACGGGTAGTAAAATTTAGCTCATTGCTCCATCAAGGTGGCTTTGTCACGTGTATATATTATATCGTAATATATATACGTGATTCCTTATCTAAAGTAGTATGTGCATATTAATAAAACTTTATTTGATCTATTATTTATATTATGTAATTAAAGTTAACGACTTGAACTTGATAATTTTGAGCGCATTAAGATTTTTTGAATTCTTTATACAATAATTAAATTTTGTGCCGGAAAGTCTCCATTTTTTTCAGAAAGTGGAGACCAGGATGCTTTGACACTAGGTTCTCTCAGACTACCATTTTATATGATAGAGAAATGAAAATAATTTAAATATAGGCCCCCAGCCCTAATTAAATTCCCAACCATCGCGTTTACAGACACTGTTCCACTGCGCCACGATGACTCTATACATATTATTATGAGTTCCTTATAAGCTTTTTCCTAATAAGTACCCTGCAATAGAATCAAGTCCACAAAAACTAGATTTAATTAACTAAAACATTACAACACATTCTCTAGTAAAATACTTAATTTGTAAAAGAAATAAGTGAATAAGTATAGAGTTTTTAACTTAAACTGGGGTGAAAAGCTTTACTTTCTTGAACCAACTGGAATGAAAATTTAGTTTACATAAGTACTTTGATCGTTAAGTAGAACAGAAATAAATAAACAAACTAAGTAATGGCCAAAGGTACGGTTGCAGTACTGGTACTGGTATAGCAATATCTCTATCTGTATCTATACATTTAATAAAATCTAATCGCTATCTGTACATGAAAGATATATAAGAAAAATTATAAAAGCACCCAAAACTATGACATTTTTTCTGGTCGTCTGTTTGTCTGTGCGTTTGTGTTCGACAATCTGAGAAACGGCTTTATTGATTAAAACACAGTATTGTATTTTGGTAAACATCCCTTAACAGTGTTTATATTTTATTTCAATGGATTTAATAAAAAAAAGTAACAACAATTTGAATCATAAATTTAAGCAAAGTGTGTAATTTAAGTGGGAGCGCGGGTGGGTGAAAAATCTAAATAGTTAGTGACGCTTACGCAAGCGAAGCCCAAGCGGGTCACTAGTGTTTATATATGTCCAATCATGAAGTGATCATTTCTATACAATTTTCGATTTGGTTGACGATTTAGTTACAAGATTTTTTCCTTTTTAAATAATATATAGACTTAATTAAAAATTGGAATAGCTTACAATATTAAAAATCGCGAAAGCTGAGAGTTTGCTATATAGATTTTATTATCTCTGAATATCGCTGTTAATATTATGGAATTTTAATTATGGGAAAGCAAATCTGCAGGGCCTAGTTGAGAAGTAAAACAAATTATACGAGAATATGTCGTTGCTGAGGCTATCATGGCGCAGTGCGACATTGTCTAAGTGTTCATGATTGGTTATTGGTTCGATTCTCGCTCTGAGGAACGGGCTCGAAATCACAACTCTCGGAGGATTAATATTAAATTATTTTCATTCCTCCGCTCTGGTGAGACAAAACCCGTTGAGATTTGCCACTCAATACGCAATGCAACACGGTGTGTCTTGACACTAGGCTCTCTACCTTGTTATGCGAGAAAAATTGTGAAGCTGAAAAAAAGTCATACTTATTTACAGGCGATTCAGTTACCCAGTGAGTCGTATGGTATTATAATAAAATAACATTGCGCGCTAATTGGCAAACCAATTTATATATTTGTAATATAAAAGTATCCAATACTTCCTGTAAAAATATCGAGATTATATCATAATCAAAAAATTGCAATTATAACGTAAATGTTAGATGCTAGACCTTATTATTCAAACTGATAGACTCGTTGACGCGTAAAATGCTCGTTGCCTTAGAAACGTGAAAGTCATATATATAGTGTTATATTAATATTTTCTTTCAAATTACTTCCAAAACACATTATCATTCTAAATTACATTATTATAAAAATAATATATAGATAAATATTTATTCTTATTGTACAAAACAAATGAAAACAAAAAAAAGCTTACAGAAATATCCAATACTTCTAAATTCTTTAATATGAGTATGCAATTGCAAAGGGAACCATATTACTATTCGTGATTTATTGCAGGTAACCTCAGGCATATGTTTGATTTAATTTGAAATTTCAATGTATATATATTGAAATTTATAGGACACCGTAGAGTGAAAAAAGATATTATATTATATATAGTATATAAAGTTACTTACATATATACAAAAGGGTAAAAAACAATACATGTTAGATATTTTATATAAATAATGTAAAACCGATTATGAAATAAAGGTATACTCGTACATTGAAAGAGACATATTTATAAAACGTATAAAAATTTGAACGCAGCGGGATTTGAACCCGCGCCTCTTGAAAACCGTTCAATTATTAATTAATTAAATTAATTCCCTTATTATGGGAATAACACTTAAATAAAAAATTAATTAAAAATATATATATATATATATTGATAAATCCAGTTCATTCAAGATCAGCTAACGATCCAAGTTATCCATACAAATATTTGAACTCTGTCTGACTGTTTATTTGACTGTGACGTCATAGTAGTTAACCGCTGAATCGCTTGTGATGAAATTGTACACCGAGAAACTTGAAGGTCTTGGTATGAGCAAATGCTACCTTTTTCTTCCATTTTTTTATAGTTATTCCAGGAATTACTTTATTTTATGAAAAGGCCGCTATAAATACGTAACAGCAATAGTTCACTCAGGTGAAGCCGCGAGCGGGTTACTAATTGAATAATATAGCTTTCAATTCGTGTTAGAATAAAACAATTTTGACTGTAAGTTTCAAAGAACTAATGTTCAGTTATTTAATTATTACCACTTGTAAACTGTAGATACGGTACACATTTACACATATATCAATTCACTCTCTAGTTTTATCTAAAACGTACAAACACTCATAAACATATTATTTACTTACTTAAGCACAGCATTAGCATTCCTTATAATTTATGATGCGTTCTGTTAACAAATGTAGGCTTTGAAAGCGAAAGTTGTGTTGATTTACCCACTTATTGTAATTAAAATTACATTATTTGAAGGAAAAGTATTTATATATTGTATACACCAGGTTTTCTATGCCTAACATCTACTTATTTATTTATTTGGCTTTTCAATAAATGTTACAAAGTAAAAATACAGACAATATACAATATGATAAGCTTGAAACTGACATATTTAGAAAACGTATAAAAATTTGAACGCAGCGGGATTTGAACCCGCGCCTCTTGAAAACCGTTCAAAAAAAAAAAAAAAAAAAAAAAAAAAAAAAAAAAAAAAAAAAAAAAAAAAAAAAAAAAAAAAAAAAAAACATAAATAAGTAAAATATAAAACTCTAACGTAAGTCAGTAAGTAATTAATAATAATATTAACTAAGCTATATAATTGCATAATCATAATATATATATTATAAATAGGCAATAATATAGCTTTTAATTATATATATATATATATCAAGCCGCTTTTTAACCGCCGAGTTTTACGCTTTTTTTCGTATAGTAAAAAGTTTCTGAAGGTCAGAAAAAATCCTTGTGTCAAGGCGTTTTGCAAGGCGTTTGGTCCATAATACTGTGTGTTGAGTGGCGCCGCCGTTTGTCTCACCAGAGGGGGAAATATAATATATAAATATATAAGAAAACTCTTGGTGACAAAATGTATGTCAACTTTTTTGTTGCTAGCTCTGTGCGAAACCAAAAAAAAAATATCAACATCTAAATTTTTGTGGCCCAAACACCGCCAGATGATTGAACATTGATTTATGGCATGGCAAAGTGGCATTGCTTATTCATCTTTCGTGGCTAAATTGATAAAAATATTTTTTTTTACTAATACTTAATAACCAATTATCAATATTGTGGCCATCGTGACGCACTGGGACATCACGTGGGGACATCATCTAATTTAATCGTAATTGGTTGTTGATTCGATTCTCACGCTATGGAACGATTACAATTTAATTATTTTCATTTCTTCGCTCTGGTACCTGGTTTTCATTGCAATCAACACACAATGTCTTGATTTCGTGCAGAAATTGGAGAACAGAGTGTCTTGACAATACGTTCTCTGACTACCCTGTTATGTGGGAAAAAGCTTGAAGCTGAAAAAGAATATAAATACTTTTGAAAATATATTTTTTTTATATTAATATAAGTCAATAATATTATTTATATATACTCTATTTAGTTTAATGCCTTTAATCCCATAAAAGATCAGAAATTGATTAGGCTATGTAAAATTCCCAGAAAGATCGATCCAAGGCAGCTTAATTCAGTTACTAACTTGTGTAAATTTACAAATTCATTTAAAACTATATATTAGATAATAACTTTTTATTACATACACGTTGGATGTAGGTGTTATTTAATACTAGCGACCCGCTTACTTCGCCTGCGTAAACTTCAGAGCTATAACTAACAATTTTGGGTTTCCGCCCCACCACGCTCTTACTTAATCCACAAATTTTGCATAAACTATAAACTTAGCTGAATTATGAAAATAATTATTATTCACAGACAATTTCTATACAGTGAATTGATAAAAATCATAGCCAACATAATGAAATAGTAATTTTGTCGAAGAACCTCAACCCTTGTCCCTTACTGAGCTGGAATCGATTTAGAAGCACTCTAATTATTCCCTTTTTTTTAAATTGATAAAACTGACAAAAACACTTTCAATACATTTAAGTACATATCAACGACCCTACAATGGCTCGTGTAATATTTTATTAGCTATTGTTGATAAGATAAGATTATACAAAGTAAAATATTTAAACGCATAAACATAAATAAATTCTTTATTTATACAAATACAGTCATACTTTTCACATCTCCCATGAACGAAGTAGACAGAGAAAACCTATAAAGTAGTGTTAAAACACTCCGTTCTCGACTTTCTGCCTAGTATTGAGATTTGAAATATGAAATATATATATAAACCATTTCCCCGAGGGTATATAGAACTTACATTGCGTGTATCAAACACTGCCCTTCTATATAACAAGGACGCCACTTTATAAATATACTTGCAATTTTTTTTTGCAAGTTAAAAGAAGCCTCTATGGATGGTGATTCCTAATACCTGACCTTCAT
The DNA here is from genome assembly GCA_038994665.1 of Podotricha telesiphe. Classification (NCBI taxonomy): domain Eukaryota; kingdom Metazoa; phylum Arthropoda; class Insecta; order Lepidoptera; family Nymphalidae; genus Podotricha; species Podotricha telesiphe. The sequence goes on from JAOYRR010000259.1 coordinate 418,411, forward strand.
TCTGAATAGCTGCTAAAGTTTTAGTTCGCATTGCTCAGGATTAAATTCACGGCGTAAAGCGGTGGCTAATGCTTTCAAACGTGTCTTATTTGACCTTGGGAAACCCAATTAACATCGAAGTAATTTAGTCACTAAATTGTCGGTCCCATATATGGTGCCTAATTTAAGCTAAGTCAACATAAACGCAGAGATAACGGCGTTAGAAATTTATATGAATATACCGCACAAATCTGATATGCTTGCTGATTTTCCTGATGTGTTACATACGTCATATTTAGTCTAAATTATGTCGAAAAAGAAATGTAAATGTAAAAATGTAAATTTTTAAAACGTTTAAAATCAAGTGGTGTAAACTGTATATATACTAAGCTTTTTATGATTATAAAGTTAAAGTAATGAGACACGGAACGTAGTGAAAAGACACTCCTTTCTCCACTTTCCACCTGAAGTTCAAATATTTCATGTTGAGTAGCGGAACTCAACGCCGCGCTTTATTTTAGATACCAGAGTGGAGAAATATAACTTAATTATAATTGTTACCCAACCATCAAATCAAATTAATGTAAGAGAACCGTGAAAGTAAATCAATTTAAGAAAACCTTGCAACATTGCTTTACAAAAAGTGGGCACTTTTTTAATATTCCATTTGCTTAAAAACTTCCAAATATATTCAGATCCGATGATAATACAACATTTTGATTGCATATACATGATGTCATGGTCAGGTCGATCAAGGCAACAGGAAAATATTTTAAAGGTTTTCTTATATCATTTTATTAAAGTCAAAGCCAAAGTCAAATAAAAATAATAAAAGAACACTTCGTTAGCACGACCAAGTTCTCTGAGGTTAACAAGCTTTAACATCTTTAGGATATGTATTTTGGTTGGTGCCCAAAAATTGTTGAAATTACCATATTTTAGTTAAATTTTCAGCCATATTTATTAAAAAGATTTTTCTTATAATCATTGATCTGATTAATAAATAAGTTTTATAATACTTTAAAATATTATTCACTAACTTTACGTAATAGAAATAGAATGGAGTATAAAAAGCAATTATGTTAAAAGTGAAAAAGAACGTGCTTAGGTGATTCAGGCACGTCAAGAGGTTGTAAGAATTGTAAGTTAGATATACGAGGCAAAGATAAGGGACTATAGGTGCGATGATCCTGGTGAAAGGTAACCGCAAAAAGCTTAGAGAGTCTCTGGAGATCGTATATGAAGAGGTTGATGATAGTGGACGAGGCGAAAGAAGTAAACAGAAACTACCCCGCTAGGAATAAAGCTAAAAAAAAATAATAAAAATGAAACTAAAAAAAAATTAACTATGAAATTCTGATTATAAAAGTTCTCAACGATTGTTGATCGGCTTGATTAAGTAAAAACATTTTAATTAATATTGAAAAAAATCGTAGCACAAAGTTTTTTGACTGTTTTTTAAAACAATAAGGAAAAATATGTTCCATCAAAATAACTTATGTTTGTAACAAAACATTCCACGAATTCTTATTTATTATGATTTGCGTAATAAATAGTAATACGAGTCAAAATTTTAACTTATGTTATACGAGTACATTATATTATAACGCAACTTCATGAGAAATATCATAATAATATCGTTTTAAACTTATAATGCCATCTAGATAGAGGCTAGATAGCATCTGGCTATAAACGCGATTGGTTGTGGGTTCGATTCCTACTCACTCTACTTTAAACAATTTTCCATTCTCCGCTCTGACAAGCACAAAGCGCAGCACTGAGTGCCGCCACTCAACGCGCAATATCTCGATTTCGGGCGGAAAATGGATATCACGTAGTATCTTGACACTGACTTCTCTCTGACTACCCTTTTTTTTTAACGTGAGGAAATCCTTTACGGATACCCGCCCGATTGGGGACTCGGACGCGGTTATGTGGAACTCCGGACCGGCAGATATGGGCCGTCCGTTTACCCACTAAAACCTCACGGTGCTCCTCCTCCACCGCCACTGGCCAGGGCCACAGGGACTACAATCTTCCGTGAACCCTGGCGGCTCTCTCTGACTACCCTGCTATGCAGAAATCGGGGCAAAGCTAGAAAAAACATATAATATGCGTTTTAAATTATTATTATTTTTCGCTGACATCACAACTCAGCCTCTCCGCGATAAACATTAAAAGGAATTGCTTAATTAAATAGTAATTGTTTCATTGTTTAGTTTATTGTGTAGTTTTCTATTTTTTTATTTAATATTAATTCAATGTTAAAATATTCAATTAACAATTTTACTTGTTGCTTGTCACAGACGATATGTCGTAATAATAAAAAAAAAATCACATTCTGTGTCTGCATAAAAAATGTATACCTTGTAATTTTGTTCTCTATTTACTTACATTTTGACTGTTATTTATTTTATGCAAATGAAATCATATTAATTTCAATCTCACCACAACAATTGGTTATAATCGTATTCATCTAATATTGGGTACAATGAAACTGATATAGTAATAGCTACAGATGCATTGTTCTATGTTTACAGTACTTTTTATATTTCATATATATTCACGACTAGCGACCCCGCTCGCGGCTTCGCCTGCGTAAACTACACTACTAAACTATTTAGTCCATTCGCCCGCCAGCGTTCTCACTTGAATTACAAACTTTGCTTAAATTTACAATTTAAATGGCCGTATCTTTTTATTTATGAACCGATCAAAATGAATGAGACACTAAATGTCAAGCAAAGCTTACCACAATAATCAAAGTTCCATTTAATCAGTTCAGCCGTTTCTGAGATTAGTATGTCAAACAAACAGACACACACATATAAATAGAAAAGGAAGTTTTAAATTTTGGTTTTGGGTTCTTTTATTGAGATTGGTTGTGGTTTCGATTCCCACCCGGGGTAATGATTATGTATCAAAAATATTTTCATTTCTCTCTCTACCAGAGACTCTACCAGAGAGTATCTAAGACAAATTTATATAATATATTATAATAAATTTTACATTATGATTCATAATTAAAAGCGTTGTTTTCAAGTGACGAATAAGTTACATAATTTTTATTTAGAGTTAAACAAATTAATAAAATCTGACGCTCTCATACTATACTCCTCAATTTTCATACCTCAATGATTTATAAATTTACATTATATTATTTATTTTTATTTTCACTAAAATATTCATTCACTAGTAAATATGCATTACATATTTACACCCTTAGACGCCATTTAGTGTTTAACTGACAATAAATTTAGATTTACATCAGTTACACGCTAACCCTAATTGACGCCTCCTACAACAATTGTAAAAGATTTATTATTCTCAAGAATAGAATAGAACTTAAATAAATAAAATTGAAACGCAAATACATAATTACAGTATAGCTGATGCAATAACACATTACCGTGTCATCACATTACATGAACTGCCTTTATTGGGGTTAACAAATTCACTATATGTGACATATCACACCAATGTATGGGTAATAAGCTTTCGTACAGATTTTTAATTGTCGCTCAAGTCAAGCTCTCATTTGTTTACGTTTGGCTGTAAAAGAACCTGCTCCTTTCGATTTCGCTTTATTCTATACAACATGACACAAGCGCCTAGGGGGTTTCTCAATTCTATAATAATAAGGTTTTTTTTTTTAAATAATAACCTTAAATAATATTTTTCACTTTTTCAATGTCATTTTTGGTTTCAGAATTGAGCTGGCGTACAATGGTTCCAGAGAAGATCTCGATCCGTACGTACCTGCTGACCACAGGCCGCTGGCGTCCAAGACTTCGTAAGATATTCTCGTTTTGTTAAATTACTAAGTTAAAGTATTTGGTTCCTTCAGGACGAGATTAAATTATATATCGTTTTAATACATGATATGCATATTGTTCAAAAGACTATAAATTATCATAATATGTTGAGCATTCAATAAAATTATGAAAGTTATGGCTTATGACCAATAAATAATAACTAATGATTATAAATAATACATCCTAATCACATTGTTATTAGTTTTAAAAAAATATATCTATTAGAATGCCAGAAATAAACGAAAACCATAATATAAAAGTAATTATTGAAATCAATTTCAAAAATATTGACATTTTGGAACAATAGTATTTTAAAATCAGCTCCTTGAGTGATTTGATTTGGCTTAGTCAAGTCGTAATTATCAAAATCTATCATATAATAATATATTACCAAAATAATGTAATAAGTAAAATTCACACTTTTTGTTTTGATAACTGTATGTCCATGGCCACTTGTAAACTGAAGTCGCGCACGTCTATCAGTTGATATTATTTTTATATGATACTACCGTCATTCATTTTGTCATTGCCTTAAGTACTGCCCCGAATTCTTAAAGAATGAGCTGTCTGTACCTTGATATACAGTACGTATTGTGATTTGGAACTTTAGAATTTTTCAGAGTAACCTTGATGGCTGCGAGTTTTCGATAGTCTACTGTATGATATTTTGTAATCTTTAATAATTTTTACTGGGTTTTTTAGGAGCTTTGGCGCATTGGCTCATCTGCTAAAAGCCTCCCTCGGCTCAGGAGTACTAGCTATGCCTCTTGCCTTCAAAAACGCTGGTCTTGCTGTAGGCGTCATAGGCACTATGGTGATTGGATTTATTTGTGCCCACGTTATTCACGTTTTGGTAAGTTCTTTTTTTATACTTATTATTTTATTTTTTTACACGCTTTCACGTTTGGCAAGGCTTGGTAAGGCGTGACTAGCCACAAACACAAGTGTGTAATCGGCTTGGCCTGCAAGAGCTTGCAAGAACTTGTAGCCGATATGGGCTATTGTGTTTATTAAAAACAAACACTTTCTTTAATAAGTTAAATGTAGTAGAGGCTTGGAGCTTGTGTGGTCTTACCCAGCGTTACCAAGAATTCAAATGCACAAAAACCGATATTAATTTCTACGCGATAACAACTGTATGGATACTTATATACGTTTTTAACATTGTTTAGTATTTAAAATACAAGATAATTATTTTTATTTACCTAAATTGTAATAAAAATAAATGTCTTAATTATATTTCGACCTAAATTTACTGAATGCTAGTTTGTGGCTAAGAGGAATGCTTGTCTCATTTTTTCAAACAGAAACAGCTTTAAAACAGTTGCAGGTTTAATATACAGTTCATTCTAAATATCAGTATTTAATTACATTTTTAAAATATAATTTTGACGCTGTCGTTTCGTGACTGGCACGTGTTTGTGTACCGTAATATTACCGTAATATTTACTTATAACGTAGATAATTTTTCGTATGGTTGAGATAACTCGCGGTGGGTAAGTTCTAGTAAGCAAAAAATAGAGAACACACGCTTTTTATCGGATAGCAGGCTAAACAAAGGAAACCTAATGTCCGTTTGTTTTCTGCTCTGTTTCCGAATGCAAGATATTGATGCAGAAATTAACACTACACTTGGTCCTACCAGTTGGATTTGAACTTCACTTTGGTATTCGACCATCAGGTTTACGGCAAGAAGTTATCCTAAACATTGTGTAAAGTTATCCTAACCAACTAATATACTGGAAAAATGAGCTGACATACTCTTCTAAGCATGTAATCTTGTAAAGCTATTACAATTCAATTACAATTGTCGTGCACATAATAACTCTTTTAAACGTGATTTAACAAAGTAGTTTTACCTTGAAATAGTTTAACTTTACAACTAACAATGATAAAATTATTCACATCAGCAGTTAAGTTCTTTACTAATGGCGCTTCGATAATTCACATCAACGTGCGTCAGGTGGGACGTAACTGCCTAAATTAAACTCCACTTTTTAATCTATTTACTAATCTGTTAAAATAAAGGTACCAATGGTTATGGTTTCTTGAGGCGTCGTGGCACAATGGGACAGCTTCTTGCCGTTAAAGCGATAGTTGTGGAGGATTCGGAGTAATAATTATACTCAAATTATATTAATGCCTAAGACAAAGCACACCATTGAGTGACGCCACACAATATCACAATTTCGGCAAAGTGGCGAATGAAGTGTCATGACACTAGGTTGTGTCTGACTAGCAGGATTGCTATACGTGAAATAGCTTCAAAAGGGTATCTAAACCATTATTGTGATATGCCATTATTTCTATACGTACTTTATTTGAGAACTAAATATTAAAACGTCCGTCAGGGATCACTATTATTACGTATAATTAAATATGAAACTATTATGACTGAAAATCATGAAAATACGTTGACGAATGACGAATGACGTTTTGAACACTTTCTGACAGTTTCTACCTAATATTTTATTTGGTAATACTATTTCCCAAATGTATCCCGATCTCATACACGTAATATACACTTGTATAAGATTATATCTTGATATGTATTAGGATTAGGGAGAGAAAATACGTTTTGTAAGTAGTGAAAGTTCTTTAATTTCCGACAAATAATAAACATGTTGTACTGATGTAACCAAATATGCACTTTATACTTATAGCCCACAAAAGCACGGTATATATTGTAAATATAAATTTCCACGGATTACGATATATACCTACAATTATCAAGCTTAATGCTAACTGAGCCAAGAAGTTCATCAATAAACGTACTTGCCTCTTATTGGGTCCATCAACTTTTAAGGTACTCGTTTGTGTGTAAACGAAGATAAATATTAGTTAAAAATGCATATAGATTTTAATGAAGCCATTGTTTTATCACTTGGCAAATTAGTTATATATTACGTTTTTGTTATTAGCTGCATTGTTTTGATTTAATTTTAAGAGTCATTTTAAAAAATCTGCATTATAGTTCTTATTCCGACATTCTCTTTTTGTAAGACAATCACAGTGGGTTACTACAAGAGAGTATTTAAAAAGTAGTTTTTATAATAATTGTAATGTAACATAATATTATTTTCCATTTTATATTACATGGTCATACGAAAGGTACCTTAAAGGTACTTTAAAAGTTGATTGTTCTAATTTTGAAATATATATAAGTTTTTTAACATTTTTTAAAGTGTTATTCGCACACTAAGGAAATTGAAAAAGGCATATTTAGAAAACGTATAAAAATTTGAACGCAGCGGGATTTGAACCCGCGCCTCTTGAAAACCGTTGAAAACTGATTGAAAAGCTCTCTTGCTAAACGATTGTTCGTAGAATAATCTGTGGGTAGCAGAAATTTGTAAAAATCTCTCTACAAAGACATTTGGACCGTACATTTGTACAGTTAAATTCGTACGTTATAATGTTTTTAGTACTTCCGTAAAAAAAACACCTTTTTTTTAAAAACTCATATAATTAACTATATTGATGAGACACTAAGACACTAAAAAATAAAAATAAAACAAATCGTTAGTTTCCGCCTTTATACATAGAACCCATCGATCGAAAAACACTCAAAATGAACTTAAAATCTTGAACTTATATAAGTTTGAAGAGAATCACATATTACAAACAACTTTCACTCCAGACATTTTAAGCCACGATTTTAGCGACAAATGAACTATTGTTTCGCTTCGAAATGTGTTTCTATCTCTATTGAATTCTAAATTCACTAGCATTGTGTAAATTTTCTAATACCTTTTATAGTTAAAAGAATCATTTCGTGGTTTGTGTGTTAGAGTTTTGTTTTCAAAATAAAAGAGCTTTTGCTTGAGCTTTTTGTCGCCCTGAAAAGATAACCAAAATAATTTAAAGTAAATCTTGACATGGAAGGTTATGGTAGTAAACAAGAAAAGAAGGAAAGAAATTAAGAAATTTATTCCTATTAGAAAAAGCATAAAAATTTGAATGGATTCAAACCCGCATCTCTTGGAACCATGGAAAAATAAGTTGTTTCAAACCTATAAGAATTTTTACAAACCTATAGAACATGTGTCTTAGGTGTCAGTGCAGTTGGACGGTTTCCAAGAGGCGCAGCTTCGGGTCCCCTAATCTTATCATAAAATTGGTTTCTGAATTATCTTACTAATTATATATCAGTCCTTTAATATTACGGCCTCGCTTCTTAAATTAACATTCAATCTTAATTGAAGAAGTAACGCTTATCAAACTTTTTACACTATTTTTTAATAAAAAAATATTGTAAATTAAAATTGTACCAGGGAAATGAAAACAATTTCTCTACCCTAAGTGGGAATCTAACTTACAACTATAGCGTATAAGTTCCACACTGACTTACTGCATTACGGTGGCCTGGTTCTCTCTTTCTCTGGCCTACTCCTTTCTCTCTTTAATATTTCTTGTCGAAAATTTTTTTTAACTACTATTCCTTTGTTACAGGTGAAAACATCACAGCAGTTATGTATAGAAATTAAAAGACCGTGTTTGGGTTACGCTGATACTTGTGACTTGGTCTTTCAGAACGGACCGAAACCAGTTAGAAAATATGCTCCATTTGCAAGGTAAGACCTATAACAATTATATTTTAATAGCCTTTTCTTTTCATTATGACAAATTGTTGTTCGTGACTTCGTCCGCTCAATGAAAATATGAAATGCAGTCCATTCAAATGTCTATCACAAAACGCAACTTTTTAAGAGCTCCGATAAGAAAAGCTATAGTCTATAAATATTTACTTTCGTTTGCATTAGATTTAGTTGTACTTTCTGTTTCTTGTAAGTTATCTATATGTATGTTTGCAACCCTTAGTTCAGCCCTTTCATAATATTCTTTCTTAGGAAATGTTTCCTCTGTCGCAAAATCCGTTCTTAATTCTACTAGTTATAAACTACTTTCCTATAAAATTTTATATTTGTACGTCAAATGGTATTCGATTTTTTCATTTTCATAATAAATTTAGTGATGACGATTTTTGGGTTTTATGTATACAATATACGAGTAGATTACCGTCATTTATCGTAGCAGACAACTCATTTGAGCACTATAGTCGATTAGGCTACAAGTACATTCTTATCATATAAACTCTTTGACGTAGATCTCTAAGGTTCAGCAGGCACTTTCTAAATTAGCAATAGAAGAATAAAGCGTCTGTCAATATAACTGTTAATAAGGATAAAAGATATGAAGTTAATTTTAAACTATAATTTAATCTCAATTTACAATTTATTAACTAACGGTTTTATTTTTAATATTTAAGGTTTTCACGATTTCTACACATTTTAAATTAAACTTTATTGACGACGTATATTTTGTATACCTGTAGACTGATAAAGCCTACATGTGACCATGTACTACTGTAAAGTGTTCGAAACATCGGGTTCCCTAAAATGTATTTTCAAATACCAAAATATACGCGATTAATTCGGTTAAAATAGTTTCATTTATATTGTTTGCAATAAAAATACTTTATATCTATGGAATTTTCTATTGAACTGGAAAAATCTGATATTCTGATACTTATCAAAGAATATTTGATTGCAGAGAGCTAGCAGACTGGGCGCTTGCTGTGACGCATTTAGGTGCCTGCTGTGTGTATGTTGTAGTAGTAGCTGAATCTTTTAAGCAAGTGAGTAATTTAATATGACATTATTGTAAAGAAGATAAAAAATGTATATCAGGACTCAATGGTTATGGGTTCAAATTGTAATGAAAATGTATGTTACCTTTAATATTTGTTTTTTGGTTTAGTTCAAAGCTTAATCTGGAGCTTCTTTACTAGTCATGTAAGACAAAGATAACTTAGTGTCAAGATACTCTGTTTTTCACTAGCCTCCCGAATTAGAGATATTGCCTATTTAATGGCGAAACTAAACGCCGGCTATTGTCTTACTTTGGCTTGTCACCAGGGACATGAAAATAATTTAAATATTACCCTAAGGTGGGAATGGAATCCACAATCATAAAATTTACAGATACTCAAAATATAACAAAGGCTGAGATAAATAATACACTATACAATTTGAGGCCGTTATTATTATTTTTTTTATTTGTATGCTATATAATTTTCAACCGCTTTTTGTGAAAATTATATGGATGAAGGAATATGAAACTTGGCATATGTAAAATTTATATAAAGTGCAGTGCAGTGCAAAAAGCCAGTATTTTTTATAACAATGTATTAAAAAAACACATAAACACATCTTACGTAAACTAGAAATACACTTTTTTATATATAATAATATTTATTAATCTGTTATCTGACGTTCAAAGATCCATACAAAAGAGCTTTTAATACCCATTATAAAGCTTTTAATACACGCTCTGATTATGTCAACATTTAAACATTTAGGGCAGACGACGTTAGAACATAAGTCTACAACTTCTTGAAATAAACATAAAGAGAACGGTTATATTACCGGAAAAGCGAACTTTCCACTTCCACTTGTCAAATTTACATAAGTGCGAAATTTGATCAATTTATAACAAGCTTTTTTAACAATTTTAATGTGCTATTCAATGTCGAAAATATTTAATAAATTCTCTCTCGCTTTAAAAACGTTTATTCTTGGAAATAATCTTTGGGGAGCAGAAATTTGTAAACATCTCTCTACAGAGATGCTTACAACAAAAATAAGTTGTAATAAGCGTATAAGAATTTTGACTTAGCTGGTTAGCAGCTTAGCAGTCACAACGCTTTTACGGTTTCCAATAGGCGTGAGTTCGAATCCCGCTGCATTCAATTATTTAATCGTTTTCTAAAAATATACATTTTTTAATAACAAGCTAGCAAGCTTAGCCAATTATTAAAATAAACTGTAAAAAAAAGTAGATCATTATCAAAGCATTTTGATAATATCTTGTAATATTAATTTGGAAAGTTGTTAGTTTAAATAATTCATCAGGCGCTTTTTCCTACATACATATTTATTTACTTTTCACTTATTCACAGTCATTGTAATTTAAAATGGAGATTTTACTTCTTCTATGTATATTCAGCAGTACCTAAGTATATGCATAAGAAAAAGCTTTCAAGTGGTATTTAAATCTTATACTGAGATGAAGTGCAGAAAACTAACACTTTGAAAAGCAAAACCATTGTGGGACAGCGTCTGACTGCAAATGTGATTGGTTGTGGGTTCAATCCCTACTTGTAGGAATGATTATATTTAAATTATTTAATTTCTCCGGTCTTGTGTACAAAACAAAACGCGTCGTTGAATTCCGGCACTCAACACGTATTACTCGAATTTGAACGGAAATTCCAGAACGGAATGTCTTGACATTAGGTTTTCTCTGACTACTCTGAAATGCTGGGAAAAGCGCGAAGCTAAAAAAAACATTAATTTAATTAAATAAATACTTTTGTACAAAGTGACATTCATTTAATTGCTAAGGCAACGAGTGTTTTTGCGTATATGCCCTAGTAATTATAAAATATGCCTAAAACTATAAAAATTACATTTTAATTTGAATATATTATATTATAAATATAATAAGTTTTTTTTTAATTTCAGGTTTCAGATGAATACGGCGGACCTAAATGGTCAGTGACTATATTTTGCGCATTGACACTCGTTGTATTGATACCTTTGACTCAAATTACGAAGCTCAAATACTTAGTACCTTTCTCAGCACTTGCCAATTTCGTATGGCTATCGTCTATATGCATATCCTTGTACTACTGTTTGAAAAGCCCACCGCCACCGTCTGACAGGAATATGTACACGTCTGTCTCTGGATTACCCAATTTTATAAGGTAAGTTAAATTTACGCATTTTTCATAATACCTTGCATGACTTTCTTTATATGAATACCTTTTTCCGCATAGCCGGGTAGCAGGAGAAAATCCATTGTCAAAAAATTACAGTTGAGTCTAATGGCGGAAATTAACCGCATTTTGTCTTACTAGGCCGGGAAATTAATAATAACTTAAATACGTAAGCTTTCACGTTTACAATAATATTCTCTGGTTACTTCAATTGAAATGGTACTATGAATTGGATATGCGTACTGCATTTTGCCAGATCGGAAAAAGAAATATTTAATTTATGAAATGTATATTCGAATACCAAAAATATATTAATCTATAGTTAAAATAATAATATTCAAATTTATTATTTTAATTAATATTCAAAAAAGTTAATTTTCAATAGTTATATTACAAGCTTCGTCGCTATGGGTAGAAGTTTCAGGTCATTTAATTAATATGTTTTCACACACCACTCTGTATATACCGTAAATAGCACGCTTATTATTTCTATAGTAACGTTATATTGTTGGATTTACGCCGAACATTTAGTAAATCTCCATATAATTGTCTATGTATATATGCCTATGTCCTAGATTCAAATGCTTATACGACATGGGTACCTTTAAAAGGTACGCTCATGCTCAATGCTCAAGCTCATAAGGTAGCTTTAATTAATAGCTTTCTAAGTTAACATCTAAATATTTTGGGCTTATCATCTCAATATTGTCAGGGAATATCAAGTTTTCGCCATATAGATAGACAAAATACGAGTAGAGAACAACTGTAAATATGTCATCATATGAAGTTGCACTATAATTTCTATACATAGAATCTTAATTCACGACGATGTATATTCTTTGAAAAACAAAATACCAACCGTAATTTACTGTATATTAAATTTCGAGGCCATCGAGGCGAAGTGTGATAGCGTCTGACTGCATACGCGATGGTTGTGGGTTAGAATCTCAATCAGGGGAATGATTATATTTTAATTATTTTCGTCTCCGCTCTGGTGATAAAACAAAGTGGGGCGTTGAGTTCCGCCACTCAGCACGGTGTGTCTCAGATTTGACCGGAATGTGGAGAACGGAGTTACCTGACACTAGGTTATCTCTGTATATCCTGTTATCTAAGAAAAACCTAGCTAAATTTTTCTGTTGAAATTTTCTGTTAAAATTAACCTTATTACATATACTAGATAAAGAGTATCTAGTTAATATATTACAGTGTTTTAAATTAAACTCTTTTAATCAGATCAATTGAGTATATTTTAGTATTCCAATATGCATGCAAGTATCATTTTAAAGTAGTCCGTAGTGTAAAATCGTGAAAGCCATGACTCTAGTTGCTTTCATCAATTATTAATTGTTAATAAATAATTTTTACTCTTTGTCTTGTCATACAAAAGAAGAAATTACGTTATTAATATTTTACTTAACGAGATTTGAATTTACACTCATCCCATTTAGTTATGCACACGCTAACTGTGCCATGATATACTAAAATAAATGACTGTAACAAAGCAAAATATATATAACTTGTAAAGGAAAATTATTCCGTTGAAAACTAATTATATTTTTGCAAGTTTTTCGGTGACCCCTCGAGTTCAAGTATTAATATTCAACCCATAGACATAGTTCAAGAATATTTCATACTAATAAATGTGTTTATCCATACTATATTATAAATGTGACAGCAACTGTCTGTCTGTCTGTTTGGTCATCACGGCCAAACCGCTGAACTCATTGTGATGAAATTTTATATAAAATATTTGTGGGTCTTGGGATGAATAAAGGCAGTTTTACCAAACTTTTTTCTTGTTTTATGAAAGGCTCGCCAAAAGTATGAAACAGCTGTAGGTCACGCCGGCAAAGCCGGGTCGCTAGTATTAATTAAATACTTTCTTGATTTTTTTTTTTAAATATAATACTGAGTAAATGTTATTTAAATTGCTTGGGCCACCCAGCACATATTAGGGCAAAAGTGGATTAAGTACTTTACTACTTACTTTATCCTGTAGTAAATACAGCAATAAAGAGGCATCGTATATTATCGGAACTCAACCCCGCGCTTCAGCTTATTAGAGCACAAACGAAAATATTTTTTTAGTTCACTAATTCCCAAATGAGTATTGAACCCACATCAGCATCATCTGTATAGTCAAATACCGTCTAACTGCAGTCACGATCGGCTAACAAACTTTACTAACAAAAATTTAACGAATTTTATTTTATTTACAGCACAAGTCTATTCGCCATGGAGGGTATAGGAGTAGTCATGCCTATTGAAAACGAGATGACAAAACCTCAACAATTTTTAGGATGCCCAGGCGTTTTGAATATCGCAATGTCAGCTGTCGTGGCTTTATACGCTTTTGTTGGATTTTGCGGGTATCTTAGCTTTGGTGAAGATGTCAGAGGCAGCCTAACGCTAAATCTACCTAAAGACGAAATGTGAGTATCAAAATCAAATTGTAGCTAATATTCCGCATATTGTGCAAATTCTATTACAATACCACTTGTAAAGAGCTACCTCGAAATTCTGATAGGGTTGTACAATATCTTACAGGTTAGGTATCAAATCCTATTAAGTCCAATTTTTTATAGAATTCGGATATTCTTCACGCATCTCCAACAATTTACGATGCAGATGAAGAGAACCTACTGAAAAACTAGTTAATTCTCTATTTTCTAATTAACTAGATATGTTGCGTTAAGAGTGACGGAGCATTTTTCTGATTCAGACCCACTAGACTACGCAAGCTGTATATAAACCTTATTTTTAAGTTGGATTCAAACCCACAAACATAGTGTAATGTAGATTCAAATACTATAGCAGATGAAGCGTGACGATAATAAAAGAGAAGCTATCGTGGCTCAGGGGCACAGTGTCGATTGTAAACGTGATTGGTACCTCTTAGGTACCAATCTTGTCTTCCGTCTTAGGTAAAATTGTCTTAACAAAGCGTGGCATTGAGTTCCGCCACTCAACTCGCAATGTCTCAAACTTTCAGGTGAAAAGTGGCGAACGGAGTGTTTTGACACTAGGTTCTCTCTGACTACCCTGCTAGGTGTAAAGCTGAAATTATAATAAAAGATTTTGGTTATTTACATTTGCTTATCAACTTTTTGTGTGGAAATCAATTTTGTACGAGCATTTTGTAGTTTACTATAACAATTTAAGCAATTGGACAATTTATTTAATAGCTCGATTAATTTTAACGAAAGCTTGTACTATGTTACAGTAGCATCAATAAAATTAGTTGTTAAAAATACAAGAGATTGTTGTATGTTGAGCTTCGCACTTATTTCTCGCATAGCTAGGTAGTCTGAGAGAATTTAGTGTCAAGTCACACCGTTCTCCGTTATCCGACTTTTACTCAAGACATTCTCATTCGAAATGTCTTGAATAACTAAATAGTTTTTTTTTTTATTTTCGCTTAGAACTTAGTAAAATAATTAGCAAAATTAATTTGGTATGGTAACAACGTAATTTTGGAGCTGATAAAAATATTCAGTTAATAAATTATTATATCAATACGTGAAGGAAAATAATTAGACCACTTTTTGAGAATATTATCCGGTCGGAGGATTATGAAATCAAGCCTATGCCTTAAGTTTACATGAAAAAGAAATACAGATAGTATTTATTTTAATAATGCATTAGAAGTATTATTGAATAAAACATAACAAAAAATTACTTTGATATACACTTTTGTATAAAGTGACATACAACTAGGTACACTTAAACACACATTTTACGCGTCCATAGGTCCACCAGTTCTAATAATTTTTCTTTAAGCAATTCACAAAACGCTTTTTTTTAATTTTCAGATTAGCGCAAACTGCTAAAATATTAGTAGCATGTGTAATGGTTCTCTCATATGCCTTAGTGTTCTATGTACCGGTTGACGTCGTATGGAGGAGAATAGAACATAGAATCCCGCCTAGGAACCATAGGTGGGGTGTTGCTGGACTGAGAATATTCGGGACACTTTTTACAGGTATGTGCCCTTTGACCCTTTTTAAGAAAATTTGGCATAGGTCCTCGTATTTACATTTTATATGGAATAGAAAAACAAATAGCCAATATTGAAAAACATTTTTAGAAAACGTATAAAAATTAAAATGCAGTATAAATAAGCCATGACTTCTACATCCTACTACGTCGAAATTCTGGCTGAAAATGCCAAAATAGTTTTTTTATATATTGTACTACACATAAATATGTAAAATATTAGAAATAAATGGCAACTAGTGTAAACCAAAACAATGGGATAAAATCCTTATACGTGTAAATTTTTCAAAATAATTAACAAATATTGTATATTTTCAGTTGGTCTCGCCTGCGCCATTCCGAGGTTGGAACTTTTTATGGAGTTAGTAGGTGCTGTATGTTTGTCCATTATGGGACTGTCCCTACCAGCGATCGTGGAGACTGTATGGCTATGGGGCAAGGACTTGGGGCCGTTCTACTGGATTCTTTGGAAAAATTGCGTTATAATATTTTTTTCAATGGTTGCCTTAGTTTCGGGAGTGACTTTCTCAATAAAAACAATGATTGATAGTTTGTGATATTATGTGTAAATAGTTTAGGTTTAATAGAAATAGTTTGTAATTCATTATATGTTTAGTTTACTATTGTGTTTATTTTATTTCCATTTTCATAGTTTTTAAAAAGTACAGTGATACTTATCTCCGTTTTTGTTTTGGAAACATTACCACAGTGCCGGTAATAAACACAAATTTGGATGATACAACTTAGGATATAATATTTTTTTCTCAAACTGTACAAAAATTTAAAAATGTTTTTCCATAAATATATAACAATTTCTAAAAGTCTACAAAACGTTAGACTAAAACTAAAAACGTAGCTGGATATAGAACTTATGGCTTAGCAGTCAAGAGTGCTTGGACGCGCTTCTTATGGATCTTATGCGCTTGTTATAACTTATTTTTGTTGTTAACGTTTCTTTAGAGAGAGTTTTATAAATGTTTCATACCCAAAGATTATTTCTTATAACAATCATTTGACAAGAGAGAATGTTAATTTTTAGATGATTTTCAAATTATTGTCCACACACTTGCAGTATCAAAAACATTTTAGAAAACATAAAAAAGAAAACGAAAAGAAAATAATTTATATACAATTGTATTTAAATTATATTAATTCCTCCACGCAATTCGGTAAATACAAAGCGCGGCGTTCAGATCCGCCACTCAACACGTAATGTCTCAAGTTCGAGCGCGTTCTATGCGCTATGCGGAAAACGCGTAAAGATGCTCTTATTATTAAAAATATCTGCTGATATACAAACGTGGGTTATAAATTTTATCGCACAATTATATAATGAAACGATTTATTAGAAAATAGCTTTGTCATGTATATTAGTTACCAAGGACAAGAAGCACTCACGCTTGTAAAAACATCCTGTATAAACCTATATTTAAATGATTTGGAATTTATTTAATTTGCTACCTTGCAACCATTAATATATTTTCTATAACAACTTGTCATCTGCGCTATTATTATAGGTTTATGGTAAGTTTGATCGTTCGTTTGCATTTAATGGGTAAACTCTAAATTATTTTTTTTTACTTATATTGTTAAGTTTTAATATTTGAAGTTAATAATTTTAGTTTTCTATTTCCTATTTTAATTGATAAAAAATACATAATCGCTAGTATATTCTAACCAAAATAATAAAAGAAAATCGAGCTCAAATTTTGAAACAACGTGTAGCTCGATAGGCACTAATTTAATTACCCATCTCTGCAAGCTTGTGAAGTGGGCGCAGCCAAAACTTTTATTTGAGTACCCTCAATACATTACACTATTTTTAGTACTATATTTTAATATACAACTACCTTCATTCATTGATATATTTAAAAAATAATAAAATATTTGAGCCGTTTATTTTGAAAGTGGTGTAAGTTTATATGTAACTATCAATATTTTTTATCAACTTTTGTATTTAAATATTATGTATTATAAAATATATATTATAATATTTGTTATTATATTTATTACTATTTAATATATATATTTTAAAATGAAAATATTTTAACCGGATTATTCGCGTATAATTTTGGTATTCGAAAATACATTTTTAGAACCCGACGTTTCGAACACTTTACAGTAATCCGTGGCCACAGGTAGACTGAGGTGGCACTTGTCTGTCATTTGATACAATTATTATCTCAAACTACCGCCAACGATTTCTTAGTTGCCTCGCGTACTGCCCTGGATTCTTGCAAAATGAGCTGACTGTATCTCTATCTCTGGTGTGATGGGATTGAGATTTCAAAATTTTCAGTATTGGGTCCCAGGTGGTAGAAAGTTTCCAACCGTCTTCTCTATTGAAATTAGGGGGTTTTTGTATTTCAATACCCTCGCGGATCATTCTTGGGATATATCTGTTTTCCCTAGCGAGAATATGAGGTTACCAGCACACTGCTATGCGTAAATTTATAATACATTATATGATTATACCCAGCCCCTTTAGGCAAATCGCAGAGTTAAATTACCCCGTCTAGCGTATTAAATGCCTACGCTTTCAGTGAATACTGAAAGTAAATTAATATTAAAATTCCGTACAAAATTAAAAGATACCTGAAAACATTAATATAAAGCGAAATGTTCTACAAATAAATTTCTTTGAAACATTTTTAAAACCGAAAAACAAATTTAAGATTCATTTGATCTTAAATTAAAAGCTTAGAATTACACAGTGAAGTGGCTTATAACCAACAGATGTTGATTTGAAACAAATTTTAAAAACCTAAGCAAGTTTCTTTAATAAAATACTTTCAATAATAAATGATTATTTCTCATCTACAATGTCGTGTATGTGGACTTTGTAAATCTTATCAGAGACTAGACGAAACTCTCCAGCATTCCATGGATTCACTGTGCACAACGGGCCCCCATCGTGCCTGGAAATACCAACCCAAGTGTATTCTTAAGGTGTCCCTATAAAATGTATTGACGCTCACCTCCACTATCCGAGCCCCTATCTCTACCTAAAGAGATTTAAAAAGATTCTACTAATGTTGCTTTCAAAATACGTGCTACAAATGAGTTGCTAGTTCTAGGCAGGCCGAGATCTTTTAGTAGATTACAGAGAAATTTCGCTATTTTCTAACTCTCGCAACAACTCGCCTACAAGTTAAAAGTACGTTCTTTAAGAACATTTGTTTCTCATGGATTAAGATTTAAAAAACTATCCGGTCTGGGTAAGGATATACAGAGCTCAGGGATTTAGTACTATTTTTCAGAGGTATCCATTATAAGAGGTCAATAAAGAGTTGAATTTACAGCAACGTAGTAGCTAATTAAAAATCTCATTTCACTATCACGATACTTAGATTGCGAACAAATAAAAAATATATTACTGAGCATTTAGTAATGAACAAAACGAAAAGTCGACGTTATCACAGTGGAGTTGGTAAAAATGCTGCATGGAGTAACGCCATTCTACCATCAATTAGTCTTTGTGAACGAAAAATCATGAATTTCGTGAAAGATCTATGTAAAGAGTTATGTTAAGAGCTTCGACTGTGGCAGCCCTGGTTAAAGCGATTCTAAAAGGTGATATTTTAAGCGTACACTTGGGTCGGAAGGCAATGCAAGGCACTGCTCCGAGCTCTTCTCCCTGCAACGTGAATTGTACCCGCATCTTAAACCCAAGAAATGTTATGGATTTTCTTATATTTTTCATATGCTTGAAAAACCTGAAATAAATAATATTGATAATTTTTTATGCTGTACGTTTTGTAAAGCAAAGACATGTCACAGTGTGCTAAGAAAAATTATGGAAATTATATTTGCACGAAATTAAATTAAGGTTATATGCCGTTACCAAATACTTTATACTACTTTATATATTGTAAATGCCATAATTGCCATTGCCATGCCTTATGAATATTAGATATTACAAATATTATTGTTTTGTCTTGTTAAGAGATAATTTAGAATTTAGTACTTAGGTTTGTCAAGGACTTTTATACATTTTTTACATTTGTTTTTTTTTAAGTGTTCACACACTTAGGAAAATAAAAAACATATATTTAGAAAACCAAACCATCACTGAAGTTGGATAATGCCCACGTTGTACTCTGTTGACTAATAGAGAAGCTTCTTTAGAGCTTTCAGCATAAATACGATAATTTTTCTTTGTTAAAACATTACTTAGTTGTATAAGTTTCCTAATTCGTAAACATTTTTTTTCAGTGAACTCCCTTTGCATACCGCTTAAGTAGCTGGAATGATTCTACCACCCTCTTTTTTTTTTAAATTATCAGTTAAAAAAATTACCAGAAAATAAGAAAACACAATGAACAATCATATAAAAATGACATATTACAGATTAAAAAGTAATATTTTGTTTATTTTTAATTATAACAGTATTTATGGCCAGACTAAGTAATAGCAGGTTGAAAAACCTCGTGTTATCTTAACACGCGCGTTCTCCACTTTCCTTCTAAATTCGCCACATTGCGTATTGAATGGGGAATGGGGGAAAGCAAAATAATTTAAAAATAATTCCCACGAGTGCTTATAAAACTCACCGACCCAGTCGCTACCCCATTGCGCTACGATGGACTCAAGACGTACTAGGTATCTTAAACTATTCTATTTATTGACAATAATTTATATATGACTGCATGTTAAATTGAGATTGAAGCACTCAATTAATATTTTTATACTAACGACCCGCCCGCGTCTTTGCCTGCGTAAACTACATGGCTAAACTTTTCGCCCGCCCGCGTTCACACTTAAAACACAAACTTTGCTTTAATTTATAATTTAAATGCTTGTATCTGTTTTGTTTATGAACTTAGTGAAATAAAACAAACTCTAAATGTTAAGGGAAGTTTACCGTAATACAATAGCGTTAGAATCAAAACAGCATTTTAATTCGATTTACAAACAAACAGATAAACCGACAAACAGAAAAGAAAAGTATAAATCATTGTTTTGGGTTCTATTATATTGGATAAATGCCCCTAATATTTTTTTTTTTCATATTTCTTCCATGTATAGACAGCGATCAGTTACATTTTTTTATATGTCTAGATTCGGTGAAGCGAATGAATAAGTTATATTAAAAATAATTATAAATTAAGTATCGTTATATTAAAGTGCAATATAGCATACGGTCATCATCTGCCTTTAAAATAAACAAATGTGACTTAACCTTTATTAGAGATAATTTGATTGGCAAAGAATAATATATACCTACATAAGTACATATACGTAAAAATATTACAAACAAACAATTTAAAATGTTATTTACATACTATATCATAAAATAATTCGTTTAAAACAAAAACTAAAAGGTACCATCTTAAAAATATTGGTCTTCTCGCCGTCCTGACAAGGGCATTAGGTTGTTGCTATGAAAATGACCCGTGTGGAAAATTTCAAACACATTCGACGGCAAGCAGCAGCAAGCGGTCTAAATAACGTTTGAAAAACTTAACTAAATTCATATATAAATAGTTAGATATATATGATACTATGTGATAATAATGATTTCATAATGACTGAATTAAATAAAATCTATTATGTATGATTTAATAAATCTAATACAATATTAGATTAAGAAACTATGGGGCAGTGGGTCAACGTCTGAACGTAATCGGAATTGGTTGTGAGTTCGATTCCCACTCGAGGATTGACTATAGTTTAATTTTTCATTGCTCAGCTCCGAATACACCAGTCTCTCTTTGCCTTTGTGGCTTTATTTCTTATAATACCTTTATTATTATGAGAACGTGCTTCATATGATGTACACGTTTTTACTTTTTTGTGAGTACGTGTAAAGCAAAAACGTAAAATGGACGTTTATTTTATATTTATATATTATATTGATTACCATACATTTTTAAGACCTTAACAAATTTGATATTAATCATCTTCAGTTTTCGTTCAAATATTACTATATATTTCTTTAAGGTCCGTAATCTGTTCCGAATATTAATATAACCAACTATTGTATTTTAAAGCTGCTGATCAAGAGCTTTATAAGTTTAATTACGAAATGAGACCAAAAGTTAAATTTAATTTAATTTAACCAAGGACATGTAAGGATGAAAATGTATATTTTCGGCTAAGAGTTTGAGAATTCTGAACTTACATTTTAAAATATGAAGCAATAAATTTAACACAACTTGTGAACGGATTAATTAAAACTCATTTTTACTGAAATTCTGCGGATAGATAGAAAGGCTTTATGAAGCAAAAGTGCAGAAAACCATTACTTTTCATAATATTGAATAAGAAATATATTACATTAACAAATTTAATAGTTACACACAAATTACCTTTTGTTTTACATACACTTATACACATTTATGTGTAAAGTGACATACACGTTTGACATACACATTAGTTTGTCTCTTTAAATAAAACAAATTTACATTTCATAATATTTGTTTATTCAAGAAAAATTAAATATCATTATTATAAGTATTAGAATCTATCACAATCCAGTATTTTCACTAATAAAGTCACGTATGGTTGGTGCCGCTATATTTGCAAAGACGCTTGGTGAGAGGGCCTGTCCGCAACCTCTGCCAAAGGAAACTATGCCGACTGCCATCCCTTCTTGTATAGCCGCTCCTCCGGAATCACCCTGCATTATAAAGTATATTTATATACATATGACGTAATGGGATAGTAGAGGCTTTGTCTATAACTATGATTCTGAGTTCAGAGGATATTATTGTAAAAATCTTGGTAATATAATAAATTAGAAAAGAAAACTAAAGTATTTTCTAAATATTCTGGCTATTCTATAAACTACATCACGTTAATTCAATAGTATGGTATTGTCCTCGGATCCGGACACGTGTGCAAATTTTGAAATAAATCGGCTGGTGGGAAGTGGGTTAAAATAACGTTGCATGAATTTTTTTTCTTGCATTGATATATAGACGGATAGGTACAGAAGATAGAATCTGTAAGTAAAGCGTGTTAAAGTAAAGTAAAATATTTAAAAAAATTGCTCTACTAACAATATATTCTTATATTTTATATAAAGTAATCAGCTATAATATAGACCATAAGCTTTATAAGATATTTTAGTTTTAAAAGTGTTCGAAATGTCGGGTCTTAAAAAATATATTTTCTAATACTATAATATTCAAATTAATTTAAAAGCATAAGTTTCATTTAAAAGCATAAGTTTACCTGACAGGTACTTTTTCCTCCCAAAAAGAAATTGCCCGCACACCACATATTTCTCGTCAATACTGTAGAGTAGACGAGGAAGCATCGGAAGAAACTTACGACGGGCAGCTCTACATGCATCAGACGGTCAGGAATTGTTGAAGCCCCTTGCTAGAATAATATTTATATTTATTTAGGTACGTATATTTGATATCTTGGATATCGTATTGTATATTTGATATCGAGTCTTTGCACCACCTCGATGGAAAACAAAACTGGGACCAAACTCGCCTATTAGAAGGCTCACCACCATGTTTAACAATAAATGTATTGTATCCACAGATATTGACATTTTTAACATGTCCCTAATGGAATTTAAAAAGGCAATATGTCAACTATGATTTTGTTAATATTGTTAAATTTATATTGTGCTTTGCCATTATTGTGTTAACTTTGCCTTTTCATTTCTCTTTTGCATGTGATGTTTAACTTTAAGTGGAATTACATTAGTTGTATTAGTTTTAAGACAAGTTTACTGGATATATATTAATGTAACAACCGTTAGTAATCTTAATAAAAAAAAAATAACGAAAAAAAACTGAAATTCGAACGACAATTCGAATGTTTTATATGCCAAAAATATCTAATTTTTAAGCTTTATAGTGTATAGTACCTACATTGCACCTTGATGACCGCTATGACAAATAACCTCATTTATTTGCCAATTTATGGACAAATTAAGTTAATATTCTTAACATTTTAATACCATCTCATACTTAAGATGTGAAAATTTAACGCAGTGTAATTTAAACCAGCGCCTCTCGGAAACCGTCTAAGTTCTGACCTTAGCGTTCTAATAAAGGAAAAAAATAACAAATATTACAAATATTAGTACCCGTATAAACGAACGAATATCAAATAGCAAGGAAACATGTACTCCAAATGTAATTACAAACTTTCTCTCTAACAGCACATGTTCAAAGTGAAACATGTCTTGATATTTCAAAACATTTCTTTCTCTGTAAATGAATTGCCCCCTGAAAGGTTTTAAGCATTAAGCTTCTTTTTGTTACTAGAAATATATATTATATAAGAAATTTCAAGACGACATCTGTGTTATTGCTCTTACATTTATACTGTAAATGCAAAAGATTTTTATTCTTAAGTTAGTTTTTAAGTAAACAGTGAATGTGATCTTCTTTTATAAGATAAATTTTGATGGACTCGTTAAATGTTAATAAAATTGAATTTACTTATTTGGAGCGTAAAGTTCAGCTCTTGGACGTTATTGAATATACTCAGGTTTTTTCCTGTTACTTTTAAATTATATTTTATAAATTTATTGCTTTACTCAATTCTCGACTATAACAGTCGATTGTCGAATGAACTCGGCAAAAGATTTTATTAAACGTTCATTGTAAATCTATCTCAAATTTAATTTAACAAAAAAATATTTCGATTGACCACCGAATTGGGTCCGGGATCTAGCTCGTAATAATCATCCTCTTAACTGAAAGCAGAGATCGGACTGAATAATCCCTGCCTACACCTTCATCAAAACGCTTCAAAATGCATAAATAACATATAAATAATAGGTCGTCGTGACGCAGTGGAATAGCGTCTGACTATAAACGCCGCGGCTGTGAGTTCGACTCCCACTCGGGGGAATGATTATATATTATTTTAATTTCTCCGCTCTAGTACTTAAGACAAAGCCCGGCGTTAAGTTGCGCCACTTCACACGCAATGTCTCGTAAAGCGTGTAGCTGACAAAATATTAATAATATAAAGTACTTAAACAGTCTTGAAGTGGCAGAGCGTCCATATATATTATACAATAGAATTCGCATCGGGTTATCTATCGTAAGTCTTAATAAATAAAAAAATTAATAGTTAATACATTTATTTAATAAATTGATAAACCCTCCTACCTATTTTATATTCGTGCTTATTTATTTTTATAATAAAAAACTTAGGGCGACTTATTATAACCTTTACATACTAACAGTCAATACATTCATAAAATCGACAATATTTGTCACTTTTAATATTTATTTTCGATGCCGGCTTGCCGTTGTAAAAATTCCATCCTACGCCACTAGAAACTTGACTCAAAAAATATATATCAATAGTTTTCAACTACAATACCTTAGTCCTTCCCCATCCGCTGACCCTAATTTCTCCACTTAAAGGCCTACCCCTCGGTGGCAAGTCTATAGGCTGCATGGTGTCGCTAAACTGTATAGGCTCAGCAGTTTTCATGTACGCCACGTCTTTGTCGAAGGGAGGGTTGTCATATTCCGGGTGAGGCTTTACTTCAGCTATGGGGATGATTGTGCCATTCTTACGGAATGAACTGCCAGCTCGAAGTACTACTGTTGAAGGGTCCACGCTGAGAATTGTTTATTTAATTATTATATGTTTTGTTATACTGGCACAGTTTGACAGCGTCTAAATATTATCGCGATTGGTTGCGGGTTCGTTTAACAGCGGAATGATTATAATTTGCTATTTTCGTTTCTATACTGTGGTTAACGAGACAAAGCGCGGCGTTGAGGTCCGCCAAATAACACGCAAAGTCTCGAATACATCAAAGAAATTGATTACTGTATTCTTTCTATTTATAATGCCAGATATAATATTTTAAAACATGTCCTTCAATTAAAAACGTAATAAACGTGCATAATTATCGTCTGACATTTTTAAGCCTTCACGTATTATGCGGGTAAAATAAAACGCTTTGGGCGTCAGTTTTTATATGATCAGTCCAGAGGAGGCCAAAACAAGAAACGCTTATTATTTTTGTCATAAGCATTCCTACAAATGTCATCTGAACCTACAATCATCTTCTCTAGTTAAGCCGATTTCGTCAATCAATCAACCAACTGTACAAAAATATCGTCAATCTATGAATACAAAACTCTTCTGTTACTGTGTAACAGTCAGACAACGAACAGAAGAATTATTGAGTGAGGAAAGCAGATACTTGATATGTATTCCTTCGACAGGGTCTTCAGGGTCTTTGACAGGGACAGTGAAGAGCTAATGGCAACATTTACTCGTATTAATAACTAAAATATTTAAATAATAATAAATTATAAAGACACCTATGAAATTTATTTGAACAAAATATCAGTTTACGCCTGAAACAAGCATTAAAACGCCAAGTATGGCTACATTATATAGGCACTTACTTTTGAGCACAATGCCCTGCAGTTAAAATATAATTCTCACTGACTATGAAACCGCCGCAGAAATATGAATTGTTTACTATAAACGATACTTGGTAAGGATGCTCTTCTATATCGGCTTCTTCTCCGCCCACTATCCTGTCGTCAATTTCAACTGTTTCTATAACATTGTCCTCTTCATTCACTGGAACTCTTTCTGATAATATTATTTCTGGAAATAAATATTTTCAGTGTCATTCTTTTTATAGCATAGTGACGTAGGCAAAGAGAACTTAGTTTCAAGACACTCCGTTTTTCATTCGAGACATTGAATGTTGAGTGGCAGAACTTAACGCCGTGCTTTGTTTTACTAGAGCGGAGAAATTAAAATAATTTAAATACAATTATAATATTAATTATAATATAATTTCTAATTAAAATGCAAAATACTTTGAGTAGAAGCTTATATCTACTCAAAAGGCGATTTACTTAGAAAATCAATTTAGTAAGCGATTAATCATTACTTAATGACCATCGCGACGCACTGGGGAAATGGTAAACTGTACTCGCAGTAGTTGTGAGTTCAATTCTCACTTGAAGAAATAATTATAGCTCATAGAACGCCTTACTAACAATTGCTCAGCGAGATGAGAAATTTGTAATGACGAAGAAAATTGGAGGTCTAGAACACGTGATAAAATGTGGATTTTATAAATGTATATATCTACGGATATGTTTATGTACATATTGTATATAACGTAGGTACATATTGTATAGACAAAATCGGGCAAAAATCTTAAACGAATTTTGCTTTATACCGCTAAGTTGTAGATTCAACTACTTTGAAATTAATTTAAAAGTATGGCTTGCCGGTCAGAGCGCTTGGATGGTTTCCAAGAGGCCCTGGTTCAAGTCACTCTTGGAAACCGTCGTGGAAAGTTTTCTTAAAATGTTTTATATTCTAAATGTGTTATGTGTGAATTGTAAATGTGTAAATTAACAGTGTAAATTAAAAAATTACATTATAAAATGTGTAAATTAAAAATTAAAAAATTACATTAGGCCTTCCGGTAGAGTTGACAAATATTAATAACAATGTTAATCGACGATTCAAAGCTGTGTGTCTGTCTGCAAGTTCATATAATACTGGCTAGACTCAGTGAAATGTTAAACTAACTAATAATAAGTAGATGAAAAACTGAACTAAAAAACTAGGTTACTCAAGGACAACTATTTTGTAGAAAAATTAAACTACTTTAGTTATTTAAGTACTTAATAACATTGCATCAAGTTAATTTAAAATAAAAATGCTTTAGCGAATTTGTAAATAAAGTAATACTAAAGTTAGCTGTTTAGATGTTTTCTGGGTACGGTTTGAGATTAAAATGCCTCGGTGGTTAGTGAATAAATTAAAAAACTTACATTGTAGTCAGTTCATTTAATATTACAAATTAAAAGTAAATTCGTAAAAAGAACTTAATTTCTTTCAGCTTCCACTTTTTTACCCGCAGGTTAGTCAAAGTGAACCTAGTGCCCACGACGCTCCACTTTCCGCCCAAATTCGTTAAGCGCCAGAAGACATCGATGCGTTGATCGCTGATCGATCATCATTAAGAATTCGAACACGACCTATCGTAATTATAGTTAGAAACTGTTCACACAGATACACCGAGACTTTGCCTTAATGTGGAACCTAATGCCGCGCTTTGTGAAATAAAGCAAGAGCAGGGAAAGATAGTTTACATAAAAGAAATAGAAGTCCCGCTGAGTTTCTTGCGCCGGTTCTTCTCAGGTCTGAGGCATTGACTATCGTGAACCGGTGGTAAATTGTTAGAGTTTCAAAAAATGAAGCATATATCTTCTAATTTTGAATATAATTATTTGACTTTGACTTAAACATAGAATACTCCCTCGAATGTAAATCGATTGAGTGACGGAGTGACATTGCTTTTCAATTTTTTGTAAGAAATTGTATATTTAATGTCTAATTAATAGCCACATCTAAATTTTTGTACAGCAATGTCTTATTGTCCTGGTAACTTAATTGTTATTCTATACGTGGCCAAACGAAAGTTGTCGCCTTCATTACTCATCGCCCGATCGAAACAATACTTATATAAGTTAAACCATTTATAAAACGTGATAGGGCTATTTCTAACCGAATTACAATTTAGAAAGCTCATTTTACGGTAAAACTTTTTGCTTAGGATGACAGGTTAATATTATAAAATATAATAAGATAGTTATCGCGAGCTGCTTTGTTTACACGACCTTTATTATTTATGGCATATTAGTTTTTGTTGTTGTTTTATATGTCGTAAACGAAACTAAATGTTTTATCTTTTTTCTCAGTGATTTTAATTAATCCTAATTTAGTGAAAATTTTTAGTTCTCTACAACGAGCAAAAGGGGTGTTTTCGGTTCAAAATCCTTTTTAAAATTAGATTGACCAGTAGTATGAATGATATGACATCATGCACACCCAGGAAACATGTCTGAAATTGGCTGAAAGTGGAAAGTGAGTGGCATATAAGTATTCTGAAATTTGCAGTTTATGTATATGTGAATTTGGTATTATCTATGTATATTATAGCTCGAATGCTCTATTAGTGTTAGAGCATAAGCCAGCAATGAATGAATATCCACCCATCAGATCCATTTTTTTCAGCTTCAAGCTTTTACCCTAATAGAGCAGGATTTTTCAGAATGAACCTAGTCTCCTTTGAACCTAGTGTTCAATATAAAAATATTATATTAATTCTGGATGAATGATAGATCCATTCAGAATATTCTGAGACCATCGTAGCTCAGTGTGACTGACTTTGACTGTAAACGTGATTGGTTGTGGGTTTGATTCTCACTCGTGTGAATGATTATATATAAAATATTTTGATTTCTTCGCTCTGTTACCTAAGACAAAGCGCAGCGTTGAGTTCCGCCATTCGACACATGATATATCGATCTCGGGCGGAAAGTGGAGAACGGAATGTCTTAACACTAGGTTCTAGGTCTATATTTCGTGTCTTTCTAAACTGGCTGTACAGTCGAAAACGTACCTAAAAATAAATATTTTCACTACCCCGTACAAATTCAGATATATGTTATTGCAACGAAAGCATCAAAGTCCTTTACTATGAAACGATTATAACCAAATTATAGCAATTTCAAAGGTCATCTATGCAAATATCGTGATATATGCTCAAGAACGCCAAATCCAATTACATAGTTATTAAGGTTTATCGTCATTACACATGAAGAGCGATTCACGTAAACTCTATTAATGTCTTATAATTGATACCGATTTTGCATGATTTGTTTCCATTTGATGTAAAAATTAGATTTTTCTTATATTATTATACACTGAATTTAGCAATTGCGATGTGTGAAATCTTTGAAAATAAATATTAAGATTTTTGGTTTGCCGTTTTCATTGTTTTGTATCAATTAAAATAGAGCTTATACTGGTTTAGTTAGATTATGAAAGAATTAAAATTATTAATAACTAATTTATTTATTATAATTTACAAAAGGTGAGCCGGTGGGAACCGTGTTATATGGACATTTCGACACTTGTGTCCAAATTAGACAATGCGTTTAATTGGCGAAACTTAACGCTGTAACCAAATAAAACCGAAATTGACAATTTTACGTTTGTTTTAAAATAAATCGTTTCTGAACGCTGTAGAATTTTATTATCTGGCTAATTGCTTTTCTATATAAATACAATATTATATTCAAAGTTATTATTAATATTACTCAAAATAAAAGATAATTGTAAAATAATCACAAAAATATAAGAAAATAACAATATTTAAATTTACATTTTGCGCTTATCCGCCCTAAGTGGAGAACGGAGTGTCTTGACACTAAGTTCTCTCAGTCTGTCCAGCTATGCAGCGAAAAGTGTGCAGATGACTTTAATTTCTCGACTCCTGTTAAAGAACGCGTATAACGCAGCAAGGCTCCCCTACCCAAAACAAAATGACTTTAAAATTACAAAAATGGAAATAAATAGTGACATAACACTACCCCGTTCTCTCTTCACGTGGTAGATACGTGCGTGGAGTTTTATATTTAAATCAATTTTACTGTACTTTTTTTTTTACTGTACTTTTTTCAAATTTCAATTCAAGGTTTTATCTTATTTTGTGTTTTATAAATTATAGCTATACTGCTGAAATAGCATCTATGATATTGATTTTCAATTAAATCTGTATATTATAGTGCCTTATGGCAGAAATTGACAATATGTAAGAGTAAAGCCATAATATATAAATAAAAAGAGTAATAGGAAAAATTATGAAACAAATTTTATTTCTAATATTCGTAAATAAATCGTTTTGCTAAATAATTATGGTACATATGCCATGTGTTTGTATGTATATAATTAAACGTAAAATTTGACAATAAAAAGTCCACTAGAATTATTATTATATTTAAATTATCGCTCTCGTAATACCAATCGTGGCGTTGAGTTCCAACACACAACACGCTATGTTTTTTTTTTTGGAACTGAAAGTGAAGAACGTAGTTTTTTTTACAGTAGGTTCACTCTGCCCTATTGTATGTGAAACTAAAAAAAAATAGTTTCAAAAAAACTATCTATAAATCTTACCAGTCACCACGAACGGCGCTAACCACAAACAAACTAACGTAAAGGACTTCATGTCACTAGAAAGCAACTAATCTAATTGAGTTAGTCCGTACTCAACACTCTAGTACTATATAAGTATAGGGACAACTCATTTACATAACAATTCGATACCCACATCACGTATGTACACGAGAAATTGACCTTACAAGGTATTAGTAATAATTAATTATTTAACTATTATTTAATCTACTCACTAAATCATCTTTATTATGTGTTGGCTCGTTGACGCGTAAAATACGCTTAGCAAATTGAATTTTAGGCATCAACAATGTTAATTTACAGAAAAGTTTATGTAGAACACATAGTGTGTAATAATTAATTTACTAATCGAATTATTTTTTTATTTAGTATAATAATTATTGGCTTCTTATTTTTCCAGTCAAATTTTCGTTAGTAGAAGAGAATTAGAGTTTCTTGGCATTCGATTATTTTGTATGAGGTACGTGAATCTGCAAAACAAATATATCCCAAATATGATTAACAAATAAACTCATAGATTAAAATTTAGCTGAATTTTTATTATAATAAAAAAAATAATATATAATAATGTTTTGTGAAAATTAATCCCTGGTGGATTCGTCTTCTCCGTATCAACTAAGCTATGTCAAATTTCATACTTATCCATCTTTTCATACTTAACCATTTTCACAAACGATTTTTCTTCACATTTCAATACAAATATTCTTTTAACATATAAACTGCAGTTCATTATTTATTTTAATGGAGCTACAACAATTTATCCCGCGCAAATCTAAAAAAAACCCCCAAATACACTAAAACCAATAATTACAATTAATCGACCAAAACGAAAAATTAAATTAAGACAGTCAAATAATGTTCGACAAATTGCCGTAATTTTATGATATGAACATCACGGGTCGTACATCCATTAAGACTAGTTCTAGAAACTGTAATACTTAAGAAAAACAATTGTAATTAATAAAAAATTAAAAATATTCTTAAAAAAGTACAGACCATCTGTCTGTAGCGTGTTAATAAAATTCAAATAAAAACAAAATACCCAGATTAGTGTGATATAGACTTGTAACTTTTTTATTATT
Source organism: Podotricha telesiphe (assembly GCA_038994665.1). NCBI lineage: Eukaryota > Metazoa > Arthropoda > Insecta > Lepidoptera > Nymphalidae > Podotricha > Podotricha telesiphe. The sequence continues at coordinate 450,027 of JAOYRR010000259.1, forward strand.
TTCTTAAATATGCTTTATAATTAGTAAGACAAAAAGTAGCAGGATTCTTTTGGGTCACCAGTTGCTGCCGCCAATGTGATTTGTGTAAGAGGCAACCTCTACTCTATGTATAAATGTTAAAGAGTAACTAAAACTACATGTTATCACATTCACAAGCAATAAATGATATTCACTTCCTCCCATTCAAAAGTGTCTTTCTTTCTGAGGTGCGTGATTGCATTTACTGACATCCAATATTCTGCCAAGGCAGTAAGCCGTTTCTAAATGATACGAGCTGAATCTGTCAATCCGAAACGATAATAACGTTAGGCCAATAAATTAAAAGCGGTCCAAAACGTGGAGGAATTCCAAAATTAAATAGTATACAGATCTATTCTTACCGAAATGTATAGGTTGCAAAGGTTGCAAATAAACTTGATTTATTTAAACGATTTTAAATATTCTCGCACATACACGGGTATAAAAAACATATAAAATTTTGAACGCAGCGGGATTTGAGAACTTTCATGCCTTAAAAACCGTCCAAGCACTCTACAACCGGCTAAATTCTTACCAAAGACCTGCTACCCAAAGATTAGCTCTATGATCATAGAATGCTATTTATGAGAAAAAAAAACGATTGTGCGTAGAAATAATCTTTGGAAGCAGAAAAATTGTTATTTATTATATTCAATTATGTATTTTAATCAAAATTATGTCAATTTAAAAATATTCCCACTCAGGGAATAATATTCCCGAATACAATTCGGGTGGAAAGTAGAGTGTATTGACATTAGGTTATCTCCACCTTCTGTGGGCAAAAAAATATGAACCTAAAAAAAAAAGGTAGGTATTGTTTACAAATATAATAGGATTTTGGATTCAATCACCTGATTCAAAATTTTTATACTTTGGTGGCAAGTAAAGTGGAATGATAAGGCACTAAGATCTCTCCGTCCGCTGTTAAAAATTTAGATATTGAAAAAAAACACATACTTACACTTTCAATATTTTATATACAAAATAGAAGAACCCAAAGTAAATGTTAGTATAGATATAAGATTAAACACAAATGGCCTAAATGGCCTCAACAACGCTCCAGTAGATAAGACAACACGACACTCGCATTAACATCTCAGCGTGATATTAGATTTCAAGTAATGCGGGCAAGTTCATTTGAAAATATTATAGGAAAAACTATTATTTAACCTAATTTACGTACGACCTAAAAAAAATGAAATTTCATGTACAAATCATCAAGAACCGTCCGGATATATGAAGAAACGATGTTTATAGACTTTATTTTTTACAGACTATTTATTAGAATGATGCATATAAAATTTAATAATAAGTGAGCATCCAGTGTTTCGGCTATTTCATAGATAACAGTATCTACTCGTAGTATTACATGAAATGGGTAAAAAACAAGGGATCAACACACAAGTGTTGATTGGTTTAATCTAGAGTCGAGAGTCTAAACTAGAGTCGAGAGACCATTAGACTAATGGTTTGTCTCACCATGTTGTAGAAAATAAATTTAAGGAAATCCAATCGTTGATATCGAAACCATCGCAAACACAACTAAACTGCGATAAGCCCACGACAATTTTGTAATTTTTTATATGTAAATCAAGAGAAACGCTTTAATGCTCACGTATGAGTAATTCAATATTACTCCCATCTGCCACACTTTTTGCAGGCCACGAACGGTCATAATATCAAAATTCACTACGCAATTTATAGTACTAAATTATGATAATTTAATCCTTATATAAAATGTAGATTATGCCTTTTTAGGTTTTTCCAATGCAATTTGATAATTTGTTTTTTTCTCTTCTCTCTTTTCCAATCATAGCAGGGGGTAGTCAAAGAGAACCTAGAGCGTTTCTCTAGTCTCCATATTCCGCTCTAAATTGAGTTGCGTGTTGAGTGCCGGAACCCCGCTGCGCTTAGTCTATCGAATATTAAAAGGCCTAACATAAGTAAAATTCGAATGCATGATTTAATTATATATAAATTTATGCATTTAATAGCTTGGCCAGTCATTTGACCTTTAGATAAACATATATTTTTTATTATCTTTCTAAGAACATTTCTGAATTAAATATTTGACAACAAATATGTCAATCATTTTTAACTAATCTGCAATGACAAGGGAAATGATAACGGGTTCCGGGATAGTTCTTTTCATTACCATAGATTTAATCCAGGATGACGTAGTCAACTATCCCATAGAATTTCTGAATTCAGTAGGATTTCTGGACTTCAAATCATACTTAACATTTAAAAGGAGGAAGTTTTTAAACTAACATGAACTTTAATGGTGCAATTAAACGAAACTGCCTGAGAATAAGCTAATGTCATCGAGGCTCGAGGATATGATCATCTCGGAAGAATACAAAAATGAAGATGTCTGGACCCCGTGTATGCCGATCATTCCAACGTACTTCCTATTTGATTTTTGTCGATGTTATCTTTTCGATGCCTATCCTAGGAAATTTGTGGACTCAAGTGTCCCTATCCTGTCCCAACCAAACACCATGAAAATTATATTTAGTATTTTATCGTAGAGTGTTTTTGAGTGTTTTTTGTTTATGGTTTTCTGATAATTTTTATTGAATTTTGACACATAAGGATTGAAAGTTTGTATGGAAATGCTTCATTTTTGATGTTAGGAATATGAAACTTTATTCGTAGACAACCGATTTAAAATGAGTAAATACTTATATATGATGTTAGAAATATGAAACTATATTTATTGGCTTTCTTGTATCTTCTTGTTTTATTCGCTTTTTTCTGTTCTCTCCGTATTCCCTGCTTCTCTCCGAAATCCCCACATTATCCGTAGTCCTACCCATTTTGTTGTTATATAGTAAAAATATCAGAACCTATAGCCTAGCAAGCGGAATGGAATTCAGGACTTTCGCGTACAGTCTCAACATGCCAACTGCACCACGTTAGACTATATAACTTATTCTGATGATATTAGGACATCGATAGCTGGCGCAGTGTGAAGGCGTCTCTCTATAAACCCAATTGATTGGGGGTTCGATTCCCACTCAAGGAAATGATTATATTTAATATTTTTTATTTCCCTGTTAACACTAAAACAAGGCGCGGCATTGAGCTGCTCCACCTCAACATGCAATATTTCAAAATCGGGCGAAAAGTGGAGAACAAAGTGTCTAGACATTAGGTTCTTTTTTTCTACCCTGCTATGCTCGAAAAAGCTGCTAAAAATGCTAAAAAATCTATATTTAAAAGTAAAAATATTATTTTAGTTTCATTGTATCCCTGAGAAATCTTGGTATAGGAGCTGAAGAGCGTCGTAACGCTTCACTAAAGAGTACATACGTCAAATTATATATTAAACGAAATGAATTCCTTTATATAACAACAAACAATTTAATGTATTAATTCATTTAAACGTGGGTAAAGTGTACAATAAAAGAAATTGAAACTTATTTCAAATGATGTAATCCATATTATCGTAGTAAGTTTATACCATTACTAGTGTAATTTTGAACTATTATGTTAAAGGGTATTTGGGTCACATTCAAGTAGAGAATTGTATTAGATTTCATCAACAATGAAAACTAATGGGCCATTAATGGCTTAAACCTGACATAACAGCTTAAACCAAGACACTCCATTCTCCACTTTTCCACCGAAATCAAGAATACCATATCAGATAATAAAAATAATTTAATCATCCCCCCGAAGTGAAAATAGAACCCACAACTAATCACATTTGCAGGCAAACGCTGCCTACTGTGCCAGGACGGCCTCAAAAGTTTGATCGTTAGTTAATTGATATAAAACCGTCATTTACCATTTCTACGCTACATTGAGGGGTTAATTATGCTTAAGTGGCACGCTTAAAGGGCGCATAGAAATTAAATTAATAAACTATAATCTCTGACGCAAGTTAATCAATTAAAATCAATTGCTATACAGACCGAAATATTCACGTAATAGTTTCTTTTTCTTTTTTTACTGTTTATTGGTCCACAAAACAAATACAAACAAAATACTTGAAATAAAAAAAACTAAATTCCATACATTTTGAAATGATAACATTTTGATATGCAGACACAGCATGTGCTTAAAGTTATAACAATGACAAATAATATGTTAAATTGTTAATTTCAAATGTTTTAACTGTTATTTACTATTAATAAATATATTAATAAAATAAATATATTAATAAAAAAACTACTCATAAAACCCAAACAATTAAATAATTACTATTTCTTTCAAAATTACCTAACTAAACAATTGTTTTAATTTGTTACGCAGGGAGGCTTTGTTATAGGGATATTTCGTTGAAAATATCTAATTTTAACAAGGGCGAGTGCTTTAGTACATTACTTTTAATGGTAGGGAGTGAAAACAGTTTTCGGTTTTGCACACGGCTACCAGAATGTGATATTAAGAAATTGAGATAATACAGGAGATCAAGGGATTCTCCATTAATTAACTTATAAAGAAATGGTATATCGAGTATTTTCCTGCATGCAGAAACAGATAATATTTTATAATAATTCAAACGTTTTTATAGGAGTTCAATTCTCGGCATTTGTTATCTGTATATGAAACATGATTGATACAAAAATCTTTTTTGAACACTTTCCATTCTATTAATATTAATTTCTTAGCTAGGGCTCCATGCTGTACTGCATTATTCTAGGATATTTCGTATTTTTATATTTAAATGTATTAAATATCTAAATAGTTTTACATTGTTGCTTAAATAACTTTAGTGGTCTATTAATGAAACTTAATAATTAGGAAGCTTTCCTATTAATATTATTAGAATGTAGTCTAAAACTCATTAGCTATCAAATATAGCACTCAGGTACACGGAAACTTATGATTCTTACATTTTCATAGAAATTATCTACTTTCGTTCGTAAGTGTCTAACGTTTTGATAGTATATATTTAAATCGAATTAATTAAAGAAAAAATATCACCACCGTGTCGAATTTTGAAAGCATCTGACTATAGACTATAAAAGCTCAAAGCACGGCGTTGGGTTCGACTAATGCGCAATATCTCTAGAAATTGGCGGAAAATTATAAGCGGATTGTATAAAAATAATTTACACTGTGTAGCAGTTTCAATTATTTTTAATATAGTATATTTTCAATATATGTAAGTGAATATCTTTACTTGACTTAAAAACCCTCAATTTCGTCTAATTATAGATTATCGAGCTAGGTCGAAATTATTAAAGGCTTATTTTTGTTTTAAACATTCTCTGTAACGAGATGTTTACAGATTTTCGCCCATTTCTAGAATACTTTTATTATCCTAAGTGTATGAATAACTTTTTAAAAAATATATTACAATATCTAACTAATCATCGTGGCCATCGTGGCGACTGACTGTAAACGCGACTGGTTGTAGGTGCGCTTCCCACTCGGAGGAATAATTATATTTAAATTATTTTAATTTCGCCGCTCTGGTACCTAAGACAAAGCGCGGCGTCGAGTTCCGCCACTCAACATGCAATTCGATGTCTGATAGAAAGTGGAGAAAGAAGTGTGTATGCTAAAAAAACGTGAACTTTTTTTTACCTAACTGAGACTACAATTTTGGACTACATTATTATATTAGCAACCAATCAATATAGATCTAAAGGACATATAAAAAACGTACATATTGTAAGGAAAATATCAGGACAATTTTATTAAAAGCCATCTCTTTTATTAAGAGCCAAAATCATTCCAATGAAGCCGGTCATTTCAGTCAGGAATTCTTTTATAAAGAAAATTCAGCAAATAGCTATTCATTGTAGCAGTTAGTTTGAGAATTGTAAGCATTATTTTTTCAAATACACATTATGTAAGTTTAATATGAAAAAAAAACACGGCTAACAAAGTTATTTTATATATTTTCATGGTTAATGGTCGGTATTAGATTTCTTATGTAAGTATAAATATTGTTTTATATAAAAATTATAATTCCGTAAAAAAATTAACGTAACTGCATATAAACACAATGTCCTCGGTGATTTTAGTAAACTGTTGTACAGTTATTATAATCATAAGTCTCTCAAAGTCATAAGTTCAAGTCCGACGGCATCAGCATGTCCTAATAAGAAATTAGTTTATATATAATTTTTATAAATTAGTATTTATTTATATATTAAATAGGATTTTTTTTTAATTGCTTTACGCTTTTTTCCGCATAGCAGTCCAATAAAAAAAACTTAATATAAGGAAACTCCGTTGTACGATTCTCGTCCGAATTCGATATATTACGTGTTAAATGGAAATCATCGCTGCGCTTTTTCTTACTATAGCGAGGAAACTGAAAAGCTGTGTAGCGAAACCCATCAGTACCTATATATATTTTTTCTTTCAAAAAGTATTTGAACCTATAACCACTGTGTTTAAACACCACAATACCAACAATCAAAATATTATTTATAACTCTATAAATATTATTGAAATAATAATCGCCAACTATTGATATTTAGATAACACACGGAATACTAATTACTTAAAAAAATTACTCCCTTTGGAATATACAATAAAAGAATGGTTTAAATTTTAAAATAAAATTGACTACAATTTTGTATAATAACCCGTAACGTTTTGGGGTAATAGCATCTCTTGTATATTCTTTATCTGATCGGTTTTTGATGATAGCCGTAGTCTATATGAAGCATTATATGTACGTAAGTGATTTATTTGAAAGCTTTTGATAGTTATTGAAATTTAAAAATATTCTATACATTTATTATTAAAATTTCATATATATTTTTCGTATTTCGAAACGTATTTTACACGTAAAGCTTCCAATGTTTCAGATTTTGATAAAACTATTGCGGTTGTGAATTTGTTTTAAATCACTCTTCATTCAAAGAATATATATTGGAAATTAAACACTCTGTTCTCCAAATTCTGTATACAACAAGTAACGAATGCAAAGCTGTTCTGATCTTCTGTTGGAGACATCAATATAAAAAGCAGCCTCACGCTTATACACAGAGGGTTATTCATAGAGACCCTAGTGTCATGACACTCCGTTCTTAAATTTTTTCCGAATTCATGACATTGCATATAGAGTGTTGGTTCAACCAGGAAATGAAAGTAAACCTTCAATTACAATCATTCCCACGATTGAGATCGAACCCACAACTACGACGCTTACAGACGCTGTCCCACTACGGAAAAGTTTATTGCATAATTAAGAATTCGCATGCATTTTCAGTTTAATGCCAAGTTAATGTATACCGAGTTGCAGATTATTACATCATAAGTTCAAATCCATAACCAGGTCAGAAGAGATTCCTGGTCTTTTCTATTATCAGAATAAGTTATTGCCTCCATTCAAATAGATACTAAAATGTATTTTGTAATATACAGTTTAATGAAAAAAATTACAAATTATATATTATTATAATAATTGTTATAAACTTGTTTATCTTCACTTCACGTTTTTCGCATATAGCAGGGCAGGTATTGCTTAGATACTTATTTCTCCACTTTCCTTTCTTTTGCCAAAGGAGAGAAATGAAAATAAAGAATTTAAATATAAACATTCCCCCGCATGAGAATCAAACCTACAACCAACTGCATTTACAGCACCACGATAGCCCTTTTTTATAATTATTATCTATTTATTTTGTTTCTCTTATTTAAAATATAACGTATAAGGAACATTGATAATAAAGACTTATTATGCGGCTGAACGTTTAGATTGTAGAGTCCTTTTAATAATTATTATAATTATATAAGGTAATTGCTTCAATAGTACTTAAATATTTAAACAAAACGATATTTAAGAATGTACAAAGAAATGAAAAGGGTACGACAAGGGTCCTGGAGACAAAGTTGCCTCAACTCGTTTAATATCAAAGTCAACATGGATTTTTACTTTATTACATAGAATCAGCTTATTTCTATCTATTTACAAGAAATAATAAAAAATATAGTTATAATTATATATAATTAGGGCAGCTTGCATTTATCCATTTTTTTTAACTCATAAATCGTTAATTGGTTAAAATTGCATTTTTAGTGTACCTAAGTGTACCTAAGGTCGTCAGTGGAATCCATAACCTTTGTATGAAATATTATAGAAAAAAACAAAAATTTGAGCGTAGCAAGATTCGAATCAGTGTCTCTAAGACATTAACTATGATTAGAACATACAATGTCGAGATTATTATATATGTATTACAATTTATTTTCGATATTCTCTGTAAGAGAGAGAGAGAGAGAGAAAAAAGAGTCTTATAAATTTCTTAATTTTATTAACGGTTGAGTATTGACATTTTTGTCCAAAATGAAGTTATCAATTTATCTTGCGCTTATAATTAATTTATATTTTAATTAGCTGGATTCTTCATATTATTACCAAAACAAAAACGGCAAACACAAACGATTCGAATGTTTCCGCATTCCCACTCGGTGGAATGATCGTAATTTGATTGTATCCATTACTCCGCTCTGGTAAGACAAAGCGCGGAAAAAAGTCCGCAGCGATGGATTTCGCCAATAAAACGAAATTTCTCTTAACTGGACGGATAATGGAGTGTTTTACACTAGGTTCTTGCTGTTGAGCGTACCCTAGGATATATCTGAAGATGATATTAATTCAATACACAGAACAATATTTATTTATTTTACATACATTAATATAATCAACTAGCGACACACGCTCGCGGCTTCACCCACGTGTACTATAACTCTTTCGTATTCATTTTTAAAACTAAAAATCTATAAAATTAAATAATTAAGAGAAAACTAGCCTATGTTCATTTCAAAACCCTCAAGTATTTCTATATACAATTTAATTTAGAATCGGTTCAGCGGTTTGGCCGTGATGACGTCTCAGATGAATAAGTTTATATAATAGTGAAGATTACTATAGGTATCTCTTACTGGTATATCTATATATATAATTTAAATAGTAAAAAAGTTAATTATGTACATGAAAGATTTTGGAAAAATTTCAAAACGGGTCCGTTTACATATCGATAAAAGAAGCAAAATATTAAACACTGAAACAGCCAAATTACTAATATAAACCGATAACTAACTTAATAGAAATTAATGATTTTATGATGTAAATATTTTAGAGTCTGAAGCCAACATACAGGATTATTTTATCCTGAAGTTCAATGTAGTTCCCATAGGACAAAAAAACGACACCCTCAAATTATATCGATTACCCGCAAATTTCTTTTCAATCTGATTAATAATCTAATAAACAGAGAACATAAATATATAATATAAAGAAGGTATATGTACAATTATTTCACGAGAATTATAATATGGAACAATTTTCCTATATATTTCATTGATCCACAAAGAAAGTACATGGCCCGCCATCTGTTATCGAATAGGTGACAACACGTCGCACCATTTGTTATTAAATAGGTGGTGTTTCTACAAAAACTAAATTATTTAAGTTAAATAAAGGTTTAAAACAAACGTTTTATAACAAATGTATAGCATATAAAACTTTTTTTTTAAACTAAGTTACTAAGTCATGCAAAAATAGGTTATATAAATAGATAATATAAGCGTATAAGGCTTAGCGGCTAGAGCGCTTGGACTAGTTTTTTTCTTGGTTTGCAAGAGGCATGGGTTCCAGCCCCGCTGCTTTTAAATTTTTATACGTTTTCCAAAAATCATTTTCGATATCCTAAGTCTGTGAATAACACTTTAAAATGTTAAAAATATTTAATAAATAGTATTCTCTCTTGCCAAGCAATTGTTCGTAGACTGAGCTTTGAGTTCTAGAAATTTGTAAAAATCTCTTGGAGATGCTAAGTCGGAGTTGTTAACAACAAAAATAAGTTATAATCAGTGTTAAGAATTTCGACCCTTTTTTTCACCTTGTGTTACATTATGAAAGTTTTCGAAGTGAACGATAATTATTTCTTAAAATAAATATAGCCTATGTTACTTAGTAAAAATAAAGTTTATAAACGGTAATAGAACGGTCTAGTATTTCTTGAGTTAAGTCCTTGCAAACACACAAACAAACAAATCTTTATAATATTAGTATAGATGGCACAGTGGGAGTCAACGTCAACGTCAACTGCAAACGCGGTTGATTATGGCCTTAAACCCCACTCAGAGAAATTTTAAATTATGATGTTTTTTAAATTCAATAAAGCAAAAGCAGGGCGTCAAAAGTGGAAGGTGAAAGTGGAGAACGGGGTGTCTTGACACTAGGTTCTCTATGACTACAATACTATGCGGAAAAAACTAATTAAATAAATAATAATACACGGGCAATTATTTTACTTATTGTACATACATTATTATAGTCAAAATAATATTTTTCAGTATTCATTCACTCGATTATTATTAGAAGCGTCGATATATAATTTAGCTAATAATTATTCACCATTTATACGAGCGTGATTTAAAATTACATTAGCCTTGAAACTATTCCAATGCAGGTCCAACGTATTTAGTATCTATAAAATTATGGTGTTTAGTGGTCAGTGATTGTGACTAGAAAATATTTAGTGACTTGTAATAGTAATATACCTGTTAGTGACTTGTAATAACTAGTAACTCGTTGGTGACTCTTACGGGGAGGTTCAAGGATATTTGTTTTGTATATGGATTTTTATAAGCTAAGTAAAAAAATAGCTTCTCGGTTTTTCCCGCATAGCAGGCTAGGGATATAGAACCTAGTGTTGAGACACTCCGTTCTCGACTTAACGCCCAATCTATGGCTGCGTTTTCAGTGGCGGAACTCAACATCAACTCACAATGCGGCGTTAGGTTATGCAACTCAAGCTACTTACTCCAAAATAAATACGACTTACAAAGTATATCACATTTCTGTTAGTAAAAAGATGTACATGATTCTGTGTAAGTGTTGAAAATGCTGAATGAATCATTACATTATTTGCTTTAAAATTTGCACACGTGTCCGGATCGGACAACAATAAAACATTTTCACAGCCGCAATCTGATATCGTTGAAATATTCACCAGAATATAGAATAAATAATTTTAAGTGTGTTCTTTAAGCTTTCTAATAAATCGATTTTTTTTTATTCACTTTTACATCCATCCGCCTTCTTGGTGTTGTGCAATTGATATTGTGACAAAAGACTTCCTTAACTAAACTAAACATACCCAGAGACTGTTGCGTTTCTAAGCTATTATATGCATAAAAGGATATAATAATATGAAACCATTAAAAATATATAAAGCTTATTCGAAGTGATCCCCATTGGCTGCAATATAATCCTTTAAACGTTGAGGCCAGTTATTAATAGCATCACGTACTCTTACTTGGGGATAACTCTTCACTGCCAATCGTATAGATTGTTTTAGGGACCCCAAATTATCATAGCATTTAGAGCTATTCCCAGTCTCTAAAACTGACCATAAATCATAACCAGTGAATTAAGATTAGGATGACGGCCAGTCTTCAGCTTTGATGAAATCCAGAACGTTCGTTTCTAATCAGGATTGGGTGGATCGGACTTTATTACCCGGCGCCGAGTCTTGCTGGAAGGACTATTTTTAGTTATTAAACATGGTGTTATTAAGGGGTTTTAACGACCTTTTCAAGAATGGTACGTAAATACACTCGTGCTGATGTATCAAGATACTATTCTTGAAAAGAAGAAGAAACAAAACATTTTGCTTTCGGACAGGTTTCTTTGAGTTCTGCTTCTGCTACTGCTTTAATCGCGTTTTTTGGGCAACACTACATAGGCGGTCAGATCTTTTTGTGGCACAAACAGAGGTTTCATTGCTATCAATAGCCCGATACACAAATATTTGACTAATACCAAGCGTATGGAATATTTAAAAAATTGTGTTTGACACCATACCTACTTTATGTAATGCAATCACAGCAACTCGGTTCTCTTTATCACCCCACTCCATTTCAATATCACAAAACATTTTACAATATATTGGCGCGAAAATAAAAAAAAACACAATTTTCAAAAGTAATATTTTGTTTTCTTTTTATATATAACAGTATTTATGGTCAGACTGAGTATACTATGTTCATGTACCTCATTCTTGACAATATTAAAAAAAAAGAATAGTGTATGTCGGTTGTTCAGGACAGAGCGCGGCGCTGAGTTCCGCCACTCAACACACAATGTCTTGAATTCAGGCGGAAGACGGAGAACAGAGTATCCTGACACTAGGTTCTCTCTGACCACCCTTCTATGTGGTAAAAGGCTTGAAGCGTGTGTTACGGAAATTAATAAAAAAATAAAATAAATTTGTTTTGTTTTTGTAATTATAATTATTATATAATTAGCGAGAAATCTCGTTAATTTCAACTTTATATATTAAAACTAAAATGTTTAAATTTACTATAATGTAAAGGCACAACGAAAAATTGCCCTATGGTGGTAAATTACCATACAATAACTTTACTACAGTAATTATTGTACTGTTTATTCAAGTTAGCTATATTATTTATCGTGGCTTCATTTTCGTTAATTAATTTTTTTTATCATTATCATTATTGTTATATACATATGAATTATATATAAATACAGAAAAATATAATAAAATATTTATTATTCAATGATTTTTAAATTAATATATTTAAATGTTTTTTTTTAGGCTAGGTAAATAATTTATTGTCAAGACACTCAGTTCTACACTCGCCTTCCGAATTCGAGACATTCCGTGTTGAGTTCCAACCATGCAACGCCAATTGTTGTCTTACTAGAGCGGATAAATTCGATTTTATCATTCCCTTGAGTGGAAAGGGAACACACAAGCATTAGGCTTCGGTGACAATGGCTTCCATAATTTTTGTTCACTCAAAAACTATTTAAAGAATCACCGAAAGCGCCCAATGGATTTATCACTTAAAAATTAGCAAAACAAATTATTATATTATAACAAACAACTATCAAAAGTGTAATTTATGCCCAAGGACATTAAAATAACGACTAACGCAAAAAGTACTTAAATCTCCCTCCATACTTACCTATGAACGTACCCGAGCGTCATCATTTTTTGCCTACTATAATTACATCGGCTATTGTTGTTCGTGATTTAAGCTTAATTAGCATTAACTGTGTATATTCATAATTAACGCCTGTTTACAAATTTATCTTCAATTTTGTGAGTTATTCATGTTTTTATATAATGAAGATTTGGATATTTTCATATTAATATATATTTTTTCAGATTTTAATTGTGTATATTATAAATTTAAGCTACTTTTGGGCTTGTAATAAAGTTGGATACCGAGATGCTAACAGCTACAAGTTTTAACAAACGTTTACGAATTTCGACGTAGCTCGATAAGAACTTAAAATTGATAAATAGTTTACAGGAAAGGTAATAGGTTAGGTTCTTTACTTCCATTAGTCATTTTATTGACTAAAAAAAAAAAAAAAAAAAAAAAAAAAAAAAAAAAAAAAAAAAAAAAAAAAAAAAAAAAAAAAAAAAAAAAAAAAAAAAAAAAAAAAAAAAAAAAAACTAACCTAAGAAGAATATTTACATAGTTAAATAATCTAAATCCTCGCTCATTGTACAGTATGAACTGTTCAAATATACTTGTTAAACTTACTAAGAAAATATTCTTTATATATACCACAACTAATGACCTACATTATGAAACCAGTTACGTATTATAATATGAGTATTTTGTTTTTTTTTTTGAACATATGTTTCATGCAAAAAAGTGTCAACGGTCGAATTTAAGTGGAATTGTTATAGAAAGTAAAGGCAACCACAGATAAAATCTTGAAAATTTCCTTGCGGCTTTGGAAGTTATTGTAAGACGCGCGTGTTTTTTTCCGCTCATGTAGGAATTTAGTTTATCCAGATAATTACTACAACAGCTATAGCTGTATTATAACAGACTATTATTATATATGTTTATTTCAGCTTCACACTTTTTCTCGCATAGCAGGGTAGTCAGAGAGAACCTAGTGTCAAGCCACTCTGTTCTCTGCCTGAAGTTCATTATTTGAATATGATCATTTCTCCGAGTGGGAATCGAACCTACGAGCAATCGCGTCAGCACGTATAGTTGGACGCTGTCCCACTACACGGCCTTAACATATTCTTTTGAATGCCAATGTACAAACAAACATGAATACTGTTATGTCATTATTTCAATAGAATCGAGTCATTATATCAATACAATTAAATTTACTATTGTAAATAAGTCATTATCTTTAAATAACATATAACCAAATAATAAACATCATTTAACATATTATTTTGATTTGGAAACTAAGCAACCAGCACCATTTTTATACTATGTTTTTTGTAGTCTTTGTCAGAAAATATTTTAATTATAATTCAACACTTATTATTATTTTTTAATGACAATGATGATGATAATAATGAGCCTCAGACATTCTTTGGCTGAATTCAACGCCACAATTATAATCTAGGGCTAATCCCGAAATCTCGGTATTTGCAGCACTAAGTTTTTTTAATCCCGTAGCATTCCGGTATTTGTGAGATCTCACATATAGATAATATTTCTATTTGTATAACGAAAAAACAAGATGGAGTTAATCAACATAACCTAAGTTTTACTATTAATATTGGGTCAGTCAAATTGCCGAGTTTATTTATCAAATTAGAGAAACAAATACACAAAAATCCAAAAGTGAATTGTCCGTTCTTATCTCACTTTCTCTTCTCTCTTCAGACTCTTTATTTTTGTTTGATCTGTCGTTATTTATTTTAGCCTCAAAATCAAAGTGTTCTAAATCTTAGTTCTTCGTTTTTCTTCTTTTTTCCATCTTCATTCCTTTACTAGTGCGCTGTGCCTAGTACATATAAATGTATATATAGTTTTATTATAGTCCCGCAAATCCCGAGTAATCCACCCGGATTTGGACCATCCCGCAATACCGAGCTCTCGGTATTCTTTTTTTCATTTCAATTTATTTAAATTATACATATGCTTATGAAGAAAAAAAATATTCCTACTCATTAACACAGGAATTACCTCGCTTAGTAATTAAGAGTTGAATGAAGGTCGGTTTATTATCACTTGTAAAAAAGGCTTTTTTATTTACAATTTGCTTGCTCAATTTGCGGGCTTAAAGTTCTAAATAAATTTGATTACTATAACAAACACTCACCAAGTTAACTACTTTTTAAATAAATGTATTTTTTTTATGAAACTCACGTATTTTCAATTTATAAGCCATTTTGGCGTAATGGGACAGTGACTGTAATCGCGATTGGTTGTAGGTTCGATTCCCACTCAGAGGAATGATCATGCCTCAATTTCTTCACTCTGGTGAACAAAACCCGGAGGTCCAACTCAAATTCGGGCGCAAAAGTGAAGACTTGACTTGATAAGATTGCAATTTCATAAAAAAATAAAACACAGCATTTTTAAAATTGAAAATAATACAGTATTAAGCTTAATGAGTGTAATCAAAAATTCCACTACACACGCACAAAAACCATATTCCATAGATCTTAGCTTACAGATATTCTTCAAAACAGGCTTTAAGTCGGCCATTTGCTTATCGGAAAAAAGACGAGGTGTACAATAACGTGTGTAGTAACTTTATAATTGTTTACGATTTGGCCGCAAGCGGTCGCAAGCATATCTTGGATTGAGTTGCAATAAAATTTATATATTTATTTTAATTCAATGAATTAGGGTGTGAATTTTTATTTCAATTTTACAATATATAATAATTATAATAATATATAATATTAATTATAATATAAAGGCTAGTGTTACATTATAATGTTGGGAAAAAACGCAAAGTTGTTTTTTGGTGTATCTGTGGGTGTATTGATTGCTGCCGTCGTCCTAGCTGCATGGGGATTCCCGAAAATTGTCCAGGATCAAATACATAAGGTAAGATTATTATATGAATTATATGTAGATATAATAAAAATCATTATGCTTATACCAATTGAGAGAATCAACAAATGATATTGAAAAATTATAAGCATTTTTTAAAATATATTTTTGTATAACATTTTTAGAAAACGTATAAGAATATGAACGCAGCGGAATTTGAACCTGCGCCTCATGGAAACCGTCCAAGTATACCGTATTTCAGTGTTATTAAATATTAATAAATAAATTGAATAGATATTTTAAGTTATAATATAAGTAAGTGAATAAATATTTATTTACTGATTATAGTATAAGTATTACATGAATCCTCCTTTTTAAGAACACGATAGTAAAATAAACAACATATAAGACATTCAAAAAGTAAAAAGTTTTTAACAGACAACGGATTCGCCAGGTTTTTGATTGACATAGGCTTTCTTTATTGTCTTCAATTCTTCCAAATTCCAAAAAAAGAAGCAATTCACCTAAAGCGACCAGCATTTTCGTCAGGCTATCCTTTGACATAGGCTTTCAACATTGTCTTAAATTCTTCTATGTTCCAAGTTTATCCATAACAGTCCAGAAAAACTATAAAGATGAAATAACGATGAAACTGCACCTTTACACAAGTTATCAACATGATGAGCATTTTCTGTTGACATATAAAAATACAAGATTTTTCAATGGAAATGGTTATAAGAAGTATTAGTGTGAAAAGATTCATTAAGTCCACGCAAACGAAGTTGTGGGCAGCTACTTATAATTTATAAACGTAAAACCAATCATATTTGCAGTCAGACGCTGTCACACTGAGCCACGAGAGCTTCAATATAATAAAAATATACTTTATATTAAATTTTTTATTTAAAATTAAAAAAAAACATATGTAAACCCTATTTAAAATGAATAAAAATATAAATTGTGAAATGAGAAGTGTATTTAAACGAGAGAAAGTGAAAATAAAAATCCTCAAACTCCCTTCACATATGGTAGTAGTGCTGGTTGTACATAACATACAACGGAGAAATCCAATCATTACATCAGGTTTGATATACCTTATATTCTCGCTAGGAAAATCAGATATATCCCAAGGATAATCCGCGAGGCTATTGAAATATAAAAACACCTTAATTTCAATTGAGAAGACGGTTGGACTTCCTACTACCTGGGACCCAATACTGAAAACTTTAAAGTCTCAATCCGATCACACCAGAGAGCAAGATACAGTCAGCTCATTTTGCAAGAATCCAGGGCAGTACGTGAGGCAACTAAGAAATCGTTGGCGGTAGTTATAATATGGTATAATAATTTATTAATTGATATAATTGTATCCAATGACAGACAAATGTCACCTCAGTCTACCTGTGACCACGGACTACTGTAAATTGTTTGAAACGTCAGGTTCTAAAATGTATTTTCGAATACCAATATTATACGCCATTAATCCGGTTAAAAATAGTTTCATTTCAAAATGTGTAATAATCATGAAAATCAAAGAACTTATTATTTACTTACTTTTGCAAGTTTATTATAAAAAGATAAGATTACTTTTTATTAAATTACTTCTAAAGAAAAATATACAAAATAAAAAATAATAGTACTTATATTTTATTCTTTATTTTTTATATTTTATTCATATAATGTATGTATTTAAGCTTATAAGACTTTTTTATTATGACCATTGACGATTAACGATTTATCATGACGTATGGTATTAGCAGTTACCCGCCATTTTCTTTTCCTTCCATTTTTTATTAAAAATTAAATATAATATTTTAACTGATTTTTTATTTACATAAATAGAAGTTTTAAGTATTATTACAATATACTATGTTGTTTTACTATACTTTTATATTGCTTATTTATTAGTGGAAAAGCAGCTGACTGTACACGTTATGGTAGTGGGTTCGATTCCCATTCGAGGGAACCACTTAGCTAGCCTGAATAAGAAGTAAAGAATATACATAAAAACAATGCTTGCACCATTTAAACATATTGGACTTATACGGACCCGACGGTTACACGTTCAAGTTAGACTTATAGGAGAATAGTATTTTTTTGAATCCTTCAACAAGCACTTTTAGTCAAGTAGGCCGGTACTCGTAAATTTCTGTAAACACACGTAAATAACTGTAAAACGACATATTTACCGCTTCACCTGTAAAATACGTGAGTATAAAAACAACAATACTCAAAAATAGAATAAGAAGCCATAAATATACCAACTAGTAGATACATTATTTTTAATAACCGTAACAATTTTTAACTACTTATTAAGGATAAAATATTATAAGAAAAAAGATATTACCCGTAACATAAAAAAAGTAATAAAGTAGTAATTATTATTATCATTATAATATTAATACGTAAAAAGCGTTTTACCTATTGTTACAAAAATAACGCGGGCGGAAGGAGTATTAAATTTGACACAGGTATATAAACATACCATATAAATGACATTCATATCTGTAAATTGACATATACGGTCTTTACGCGTGTAACAGTCTTAGAATCGTCTTATTACAAACTTTACTAGAATCGTACAATTATTACCGACAAAACTATACTACTACTAGTAACCCGCTCGCGGCTTCGCCTGTGTAAACTACACGACTAAACTATTTTATGTTACACGCCCGCCGGCGTTCTCACTTAAATCTACTACTACACAAGTCAAAACTGCATTTAATTCGGTTAAGCTGTTTTTGAGAAATTAAAAATTAAAACTCATTGTTTTGGGTTCTATTATATTGATAAATGCCCCCAATAATATTTTTTTCTTTATATATCTTCCATGTACAGACGGCGATTAGTTACATTTTTATTATATGTATATAAATAACATTTATTTTACTTTAAGACAAATTTAAGAATACCGTATATATATATAAGGAACCGTATATATATACCGGATATATATCATATGATAGACATAGCTATCCATAATACATACATTCTTGCATACACTTATTCAAGTAAACTAGAAAAATATCGAATCATCCGTAGAGCTTAGAAGTCAATGAAAGTTCAACCTTTGGCCACCGTACCCGTAGTTCTTTCAACTCTTATCAAAAAAAATTAAAGTCTTAATGACACACTAAGGAAATTGAAAAACATGTTTTCAGAAAACGTATAAAAAATTGAACGCAGCGGGAGTCGAACCCGCGTGTCTTGTTAACCGTCGAAGCACCCTGACCGCTAAGCCATGCGCTTCGACTTATACGTTTTCTAAAAATATGTTCTTTCAACTAGAGAAGTCACACGAAAAGTATAGGAATACACAATTTAACTAAGCAAACCGCAAAGTAAGCGTTCTGCTGTAACTCCAAATAGCCATACAAAATACTTTAGGCAAAATCCAAGATATGCAAATGATGACATTTGTAGTCAAAATAAATATTAAATAATCATTTTTTTTTCGATATTAATAAACTTTTTTGGCTCTGATAGAATTGTTTATTCTTGATTTAGAGCAAATACGCTTTCCAGCGTCATTATATGATTTAACAAAATGCTGATACCCCTTTCTTGAATACTTACCGTATTGCGAGAAAATTGTTATCATCATAAAATAAGTAAGAAGTTCAGAGTTCAGAGAAGAAGTTACGTGTTGAGTGGCGGAGCTCAAAGCCGCGCCACCTCACCTTCACCTTCAGTCTTTTTCGCTACTCAACACACAATGTCTCTAGTTTGACCGGGAAGTGGAGAACGGTGTCTTTTGACACTAGTTTCTCTCTGACTAGATATCAGGGTGCTATGTGGGAAAAAGCGTAAAGCTTAAAAAAATAATATTTTTATTGGTTATCACATTTCTTAGGTTATGATTTCTAAAACGTTTCCAACCAATTATTGCTTGGTTTCATAATTGTTAAAATTTTTAAAAAACATGATTTCATATCATATTTTTTAATATGAATGAAATGAAATATTATATTATCTATCTATATATATAAAAATTAAATGACGTTCGTAAGTCGCTAAAACTCGAGAACGGCTGGTACGATTTTGGCTTATTTTGGTTTCAAAAATATTCTGTCGAATTCCAAGGGGTAGGTTAATTCTTTGAAATTGCACAGAAAGTAGTAAAAAAGAACAATTTTACTTTCCTATACAAGCTGTGCGTAAATTCGTCAAACAGAATGCGTTCGGTAATTAAATATTAAGCAAGGAATATACAGACCTAGTATAAGCTTCACAAATTCGGCCGTATGATTTAAAGTTATATAATTTATTCATCCAATAGTTTGGCCGGTCATTTGATCTTTAGAATAATAGTTATATATATATAAATATTTCAGGACGCGCTATAAATGTTTAACAACAATATGTAATTGAACAAATCTGCAACGATTAGGGAATTAAGTGCCATAACTGAACTGAACTAGGGAAATGAAACCGGATCCCGGGTAGTTATTTTCATTATCAGTGGACACATTTATTAACCAGGATGGCGTACTCAGCTATCCAACAGAGTTTTTGAATTCAGTAGGTTTTCTAGACTTCACATCACAATTTACAATTAAAAGTAGGTAATATTTAATTCTGAGGCGGTAGGAAGTTCGCCGGGTCAGCAATTTAATCATATATATAATATTGTTGATTAATTTAACCTCTATTTTGATGTAAATCTTTTAGCGTAAGGGATACGACGCCAAGACAGTTACTTAGACATTACTATTCTAGATGTTAATAAAATATATACCTATAGTGTCACCCGCAACTCCATTTGTGTAGACTTCATTATTATTATTATTCAGCTATACCCTTTTTCCCGCATAGCTCCTGCTATGACTACCCTTAGTCAGAGAGAACCTAGTGTCGAGACACTCCGTTCTGCACTTTCCACCCGATATCGAGACATTGCAATTTGAGTGGCGGAACTCAACGCCGCGTTTAGTCTTGGGTACCAGAGCAGAGAAATGAAAATATTTTAAAAATGCTTTCGAGTCCACAAATTCAATTGTTAAATTGTTTTTTTTCTTAATATTATTTTTGTTACAATTTGTGTAAACTAGCTATATATAGTATTGATATATAAAATTACATCACAATATTTTTAGTAATTTGGCCGTGATAACCTTACCAACAGACAGACAGACCGAATTACATTCAAATTTATAATATTAAGTATGTATATAGATATTACCAACTAATTTTTAAAAATCGTTTGTTCTTGTAAAAATAAAATACCAGAAATTAATCATATAAATGCTAAATATAGTCGTCCAAGTACTGTTATTATGTCATTAAAATTATTTATGTTCATTTAATATAACAATAATTAAAAATAAATAATAAAAGAAACAATTATTAGTTATGATACTATACAATATTAGATATATTTTATGACTATAATTGAAAATTTTAAGCAAAAACAAATTAGTTAGTAACCTTTTACGTAATAAGTTACTTAACAAAAAGAAAAATAAAATGATTCCTCTTACACTATTAGTACCAATATTTGAGCATAGCTTCGTCTAAAAAATAGAATTACTACTACAAAAATAACAGTACCTTCATTAAAACCTATTGTGAGTAAAAAAATTGTACATTTTCATATTTATGCAAGTTACATTGGTTGCGTTGTTTTAAAGATTGTTCGATAGGTTTTTAAATTTCTAAGTCAAAGTCCCCATAATTTTATTCGTATTATTGCTATTATATACGCATACAGCCTAAAATGTATATGGACAAGGCTAATGCGTTAAGGAAATGTCAAAATATTGTTACATGCGCCAAGGCGAATAATAATCAAAAAGTAATAAACTTATTATGTTTTGTAGAACAAAAAAATCTTCCATCATTCAATCAAGCTACAAGCTATAAAAAATATTCTAAGAAATAAAATCCAGTACCAAAGAAAAAGAAACATGGAAAATGTGCTCACGTCGAAGTAGCATTATTCATATTATATCATTCATTCTTTACATAAAATCCATAATGTATGTTAAAATAACAAAATACTCGTAATCAGTAAAGAATATGTACAAGCACGAGAATATTTGCATTTTCATTTTTATTATATTATATACGTTCGCATAAGGCAATTTACGTAAACGTAAAAAACAAAATTATAAATATTTATTTCTTTTTCTCAAGTTTTTATATTGTGTTTTATGGATAATATAAGCATGCATATACTCGTAATCTAATGTTTGTTTTATTTTAAAAAAGGTAATACCTATATAAGGGTATTATACTATAAACGTAAAAAAATAAAAAAAAATAAACTATACATTTAATCTACTATACCAGCGATTCTCAAATTGATTTTAACTGAACCTAAGAGTTCCAAAGAAGTGTCAGCCGCTAAGTTTTCTTATTTTTAGCTTACACTTACACAATAATCAATGTCAGGTCACTACGTTTCATTTTTAACTTATATTTTTCTTAACATATATGAAGCATTTGTTAGGTATATTTTTTCATTAAATACAATTCCTTAAATTTTTCAAAATTAATATAATAGCTCTATAGATCTATTATATTAATTTATATCTATATGTAAGCCTTCTATCTTATATATATATAAGCCTTATATATAACCGAGGCTGTTAAAGATCGTGGCATAGTGGCGGTAGTTAAGTGACAAGTCGGGCCCTGGCTAATGTTGGAATTAATGACAGCAAGAAGAAGGATAAGCCTCACTATATAAATTGGTTTTAATAGCCTTTTTTATTCCAAATAATGATTAAATATCTAACGACTACTGCTACTAGTGTAGAGTGTACATGTGACTACAACAATGTGTTGCAAATGTTCGAGCACCAAATATATACATAGGAGTGGGAAGTAGGAACGTAAATATAAAGGGAAATTCCGGTAATTCAGGATCTTAAAGAGGAGTATAAGGATGTGCAAATCTCGGCGAAGGCCAATTAAGCTGAGTTTGAAAGTAGGAAACGTGGTCATATTTACGCAGACCATAAATAAAGCGTATAGCGAGATTTTGAAGGCACTCTAACTTATTCAGTAGCTCCTCTGTCACATTTAAATAACACACATCGGCGTAGACAAGGATTGGAAGGAGAAGAGATTGCGATAGCATAAATTTTGGTTTTAAACGGGAAGAAGTCTTGGAGTCGCTTAAGAGACTGGAATGAGAAGTGCATACGTTTGCTGACTTCATTAATATGCGAAGCCCAGGATAAATTACTATCAAAAGTCAGACCCAAATTTAGATGTACCTTACGTTTAAGTTTATTACTGCCGATAATAATTGCTTGAGACTTTTTTAGGTTAACTAACAGACCAAAAGATTCGGCCCAAGTTTGTATAGCAATAAGGTTTTTATTTAGAGTCGCGATGTTTGCGGGTAGTTCGTTTAAATTGCAAAGATGGTATAACTGCAAACCATCCGCATACAGATGATAAGTAGAAGAAATTACTCTAGAAATGTTATTAATAAAAACGGAAAAAAAGGAGGAAAAAAACGCCGCCTTTAGGGACGCCAGCCATGAGTTATATACAGTGAAACCAATCAAAATAAATTTATTTAAAAAGTCTTCACCAAAGATCTTAATAAATAATATTCATGCCGAAACTTTGTAAATACGAGTATTAAGGAAAAAATAATATAATTTTTTTTTTTGAAATATATGAATATGAATGATTTAGCAAATCTTTGATAATTACCAAAATTAAGTGGAACTTATATGACTTTTAGTAATATATTTAATCCTAAAACTTGAATAACATGTATCCGGTCAAGTATTTAAATGATTTAAACTGTAGGTGACTGACTTACATACGTATTACTTATTTTGTCTTTTTATACAATTTAGTGATCTCTAAACATGGAAAAATGTATCCTTATCAGAGCGCTTGGACGGCTTTTAAGAGGCGCCCGTTCGAATCCGGCTGCGTTCAAAATGTTTGTACGTTTTGTAAAAAATGATTTTTAATTACCTAAATGCGTGAATAACCACTCTAAAATGTAAAAAATCTAGAAAATATTATTTTTAAATTATATTCACTAAAATTGATATATATACCCTTTTTCTAAAAATATGAATTTGAATTAAACTTAAGGATTCGATTCCTATTCGAAGCAATATATATTTAAATGTTGACAATTCACGGCGTTGAGTTCCGTCGCAAAAAATACAACATAGTATCTAAAATGGTCAGAAAGCATCCTTAAAAAATTTAAACGGGGAAATACGCGCTAAAGTAAAAAAAATACGTTAAAAATCTAAATATATTTCTTTTATGAAACAATGAAATGTGACTTAACGCCAGATCACCTATATTATTAGGACGAAGGCTCTTTTATGATACCTGATACTCATATACAAATCTATAGAATAATAAATTTTTGTTATTTGTGAAATGTTATTTCTGTAATTTGTGAAATGTTATTTCTGTAATGACACCATTATGGTTTAGTTAGAAGAGCTTTAATTCGACAATTGGAGGTTCAAATTTGGGACCATCGTGGCATAGTGCGACAGCGTCTGCGAATGCGACTTGCAAACACGGTTGTGGGTTCGAATCGCACTCGGTGTAATGATTGTATTGAAATGATGCGGCAAGACAACGCTTTGTCTTACTTCAGTAAACAACGTATATTCGCAGTATTTTAATTGGAAGCCATTGTGTCCACGATGGTTTCCACTGGTCCTAGAGGAAGCATTGGACTGTATACGCGATAGTTGTGGGTTCAATTCCCATTCGGGGGAAGATCATATTTTAATTATTTTAATTTCTCCGCTCTGGTGACAAGTCAAAGCGTTTTGTTGCTTTCTGCCACTCTACACGCAATGTCTCGATTTGGGGTGGACAGTGAAGAATGGAGTGTCTGCCTTGCGGTAAAGAGTGTGAAGCTTAAATAACTATATACCAGCCGGCCTGGCAAGGACATCAGTTGCATAGGATATACGTATAAATAGATATATTCGGGTCAATAATTTAAATCAAGCAAATTAAAGCAAACAAATGTGTTCTTCAATAATTATTTCGCTACAATTAAAACATATGTACCTACTCGTATGTACAGCAATATAATATGAGTAAACAAAATAAAACACTTGTATATACTTGCAATATAATAGTCAAGGACAAAATATAATTTCTATGTGTATTGGAGTTATGTGAAATATATATGGATATATTTAAATTATTTTCATTTCTCCGCTCTGTCTTAACAAAGCGCGGCGTTGAGTTCCGCTACTTAAAATGCACTAGGGCGGGTGACTTCGGCAAAAGTTGTGGACGAAGTGTCTTGACATTAGGTTCTCTCCGGCTTAGTGTAGCCTATGGAAAAAGAATAAAAAAAAAGGAAAAGCGTGAAACTATTATTTTTTATATAAACGCATCACACAAAATGCAGTGTAGGCAAATTGAACCTAATGAAAAAAAGTGAACCTAGTGGAAAACATTTCGTTATCGACTTTTTTACATGTAAAGATGTCTTCGAGCCAGACCAGAATAATAATAATTTTAAATATGAAGTAATACAATAATTGTCGTTTCATGTCTTTGACAAAAATCTTTTTTTATTGAATATCCTCTGTCACCTTATTCCTTTTCCACGTCGACTTGCCTACCTACCTTCTCATTTGTCAAAAAAAAGCAAAATTAGTGTTTTGTATTATAAGGTTAGCAACCTTCATTTAAATAATATTAACAATTTATATAATACAGAAAATAAACATATTTTTACATCATTCTAACAATTTAGGTCAAAATAATCGTAAAAGTAGTTTAAAATAATAAAATACCCTGCTCAATAGTTTGACAAAACTTTCCCTCAAGTGGAATTCGAACCAACAACAAATGTCTGTCTGTCTGTCTGTCTACAGACAATGCAGCCTTTCTGCGGTACAACAGCTTCCATATTAGTTTCAAGCAATTATTTTTATTTTTATCACCGTACCGTATATAATATAAATACAGTATCTTGTATTCGGAAAGTTTTTTATGTAAATAAAAATTGGTTTATGATATATATCTGTCTTAATACATCAATATTTTTACATATAATATTTTTACAGAAATTACAACTGTCAAACACTTCATTAATGTTCAACAAATGGAAGGAGCTGCCCATGCCGCTGACGTTTAAAATATATATATTCAATGTTACCAATACTGACGATGTGAATGAAGGATTTAAGCCCGTGTTGGAGGAAATAGGACCTTATGTTTACAAGTATGTACTTTTTGGCCACTAAGAAAATAAATCTTTGAAAGTAAGTTATTTAATTTAAAAAAATACAATTTCCTAAGTAAGTGCCTGATTAACACTTAAAATGCAATATATATATATATATATATAGTAAAATCCCTCTCTCTACAGAGATGCTAACAACAAAAATAAGTAGTATTAAGCTGGATGTAGAATGAATGGATTAGCGGCGCTTGGACTGTTTCCAAGAGCCACGGGTTCGAATCCCGCTGCGTTCAAATTTATATACGTTTTTTAAATATGTGTTTCAATTTCATAAGTGAGAGATTAACACTTAAAAAAATATAAAAAAAAAACTTATTACATATATCATATAAAATATTCTATAATCATCGGATCTAGAATAATGCAAATTTTCAAGTAAATTAAACGACATGAAAGTCATAATAGTGTTGCAAGATTTGCTTACAGTATGGACACAGGTGAGCCTACCTACATTAGCGCGTATTTTAAATATCGAACTTTTAAACATAATTGTATTTTAAAAAAAAAGTAAAAAAAGTAAGTGAATAGGCTGTCAACCATTCGTTTTTATTTCGTAGCATAGCCTATTAATTAAAAAAAGATTAATCAAAATTAGTATACTCTGTTAAAAGTTATGCGTATCTAAAAATATAGGTAATTGAGAACCTCCTCCGTTTTCTTCGTTGGTTAAGAATATAGCTAAAATGCTTGGTTTCTATCGCCGTAATGGCGCAGTGGGACATTGTCTTTGACTATAATCGCGATTAGTTGTGAGTTCGATTGCTATTTGGTGAAATGATCATAATTTATTTAGAAAGCGCAGTGTTGAGTTCCGTGAAAGTGAGAACGGAGTGTCTGGACACTACTCTACCTACCCACCACACTACGTAATTTTTTTTAGCTTTCCAAAGAATTCACATTTTACGTGAATTTAATTTAATTTGTTTCTTCTTTATTCGTTTTCTTCTAATCTTTAAGCTCACATCACGTGGACTAGATACTAAAATATTTTAATTTGTTTATCTTAAAATTGTATGACTATATCAATCATAATATTGTTTGCATTTTGATTTATCTAGTGAATCAAAGTAAAATAACCATTAAAGAATGCGCTGTAACAATTTTACAAGACGTTACTAATATTATAGTCAATTTAATGCCATAGCCATAATAAAAAAATCACAAAATTATAGTTAATATATTCCATTTTATTTCTTTTGTTTTTATTTTTAAATAACATTATTCAGTTGTTGTTTTTTCTTATACTAGTTTTATGTAATAATTCTTACCTCATTACAGCTGGTTTTAACGTTCAAGAATAAGTTATGTCTAAAAGCATATGTTTATTCATAACACTTTAATTGCATACAACGAATTAAAGGTTTTTTTTATTCGTTTCATATGAATTATGTTTTTATATTGTTGGTCAAAAAGGTTATATGTGTTTCTGTTAAAATTGAGTCTTCTTCGCTGAATATTGTCGTACAGTTGCTAGTAGTTTATATTATAGTAAAAGGTGAACACAAGCATTTTGGCGCTGGATTATAAATGTCAATTATTTTTATATGTTGAAGGATTTTAAGCAAAATTATTTTGGTATTAGTAATAAATTACTTGAAATTTGAGGCTTAATGAGTTGAAGTGTAATAAAGTATATAATAAATGCTTGGTGTGTGTTACATTCTCACTCGGTGAATGATTATATTTATATTATTTTAATTTCTCCGCTCTGGTAATAAAAGAAAACCGCAGCATTGAGTTCCGCCACTCAATACCGAGATCCGGGTGTAAATTGGAGAATAGAGTGTCTTGATACTACGTTCTCTCTCACAACCCTGCTATGCGGCAAAAAGCGTGAAGCTGAAAAATATACAAATTGAAGACTGCAAGTATAATCATTTTTCATTTAAAAACTTCTGGTAGGCTTTTGTAATTTGTTTCGCAAATTTATAACGAAATATAAAGCGTACAAGTATTTTCTACAACGAATTAATAACTATTGGAATATGAAAATCAACGTTTATTGTATTTTTTAGGTTCACGTATCTCTCACATTGAAGGGTAGTCGGAAAAAAACCTAGAACCGAGACACTCCGTTCTTCACTTTTGGCCCCGTTAAAGAAATTGTATATAAATAACCATAAGATTTGATAGCACTAAGTTAATATTATGTTACTCTTTTTTGTTTTACAGAGAGTATAGAGTAAAACGAATACTTGAATACGGAGAGAATGACACTATCAAATATATGTTGAAGAAAAGCTTTTATTTTGATCAAGAAGCGTCGGGTGGTCTCAACGAAGATGATGAAATAACTGTGATAAATTATTCTTATTTGGTAAGATTACATTTTTTTTTATATTATATTATTGTAACATTACCTTATAACATTGAATCTATAATTTCCGCAAAAGCCTTATATTTTCAACAATTATATTCATTATTTATAATAATTACATAAAAATGTATGTTACTAATACTGTTTAGTTGTTACTTAGAAAAATACATAACTGTAATACCGTGTTTGACTAAACTGAGGACATAACTGACTCAATTCGACCTTGAAATCTTCCCTCATTTATTATCAAAGGACCACTAAGTAATTCTCGTATAAATGTAT
Organism: Podotricha telesiphe; assembly: GCA_038994665.1. Taxonomy (NCBI): domain Eukaryota; kingdom Metazoa; phylum Arthropoda; class Insecta; order Lepidoptera; family Nymphalidae; genus Podotricha; species Podotricha telesiphe. The sequence goes on from JAOYRR010000259.1 coordinate 478,580, forward strand.
TTAGAAAACGTATAAAAATATTAACATAGCGGGACTTGAACACACCGGTTCTTCGAAACTCTTCATGCGCTTTGACTTGACTTTAAAAATGTTTAAAAATCTAGTAATATCAAATATTTCAACAAAATTATACTGATGCTTGCCCGCGATTTACTTTGTGTGAAATCCTAAAAGAAAAAAAACTTTATTCTAAGATATGTAAGTGCTCGACTCGACACTTAAATAGTCTTCTTATGCTATAACGCGGAAGCTGGTTAACTATAAAAAATAATCCATTGTAATCTCAAATTATTAAATGTATTCGGTTAATAGTTTTTACTTTAAACTACCTTAATTATTAAAATATGTATAAAAATAAAAATAAATAATCTAACAAAACCCGTGTAATACAATGTTAGGTACATTGTACATCCTCATGTGTGTGAAAAATTTATTATAATATATAATTATTTCGACTTTATATTCATGTGTATACATGTTTTTTTATTATAATTTAAAATATATAATAAATACGTATTAAAATATTAAACTAGTAAATTAATAAACTCGTAAATTAAGTAATATATTAATATTAAAATTGTTATTATTGTAAGCAGCAACAATATTCAACTCACTACAACAATTTTGATGTATGAACCGTACTCAGTTCAATAACCCTGCAACTGCGCACACACAAACATTTAACGATAAAAAAGGACAAAAAAAAAACAAGATAAAAACAGGCACAGGGAACGGTCCGTGGTTCATATAGACATATTATATGGAAAGAACTATACTAGTAATAATTAATTACCTATATATAATAATAACTGATTACAGTTAGCCCATAATTTCATATTGATGACTTTAAATGCCTATACATGCCTTTCTATATGCAACGACGGACACTGTACAGTGTTTGAAATGTCGTATTATCTAAAAGTCAAAAATACAGACTCGCGACTTCGCCTGCGTATACTACACCACTAAACTATTTAGTACTTTCGCTTTCGCAAACTTTTCTTAAATTTATAATTTAAATGGTCGTAACTGTTTTATTTATGAATCGATTGAAATAAAATAAACACTAAATGTTGAGGGAAGCTTACCAAAATAGAATAGTCAATTATGCATTTAAATAGGTTGAGCTGTTTTTGGTATTAGCGTGCACAAACGCACAGATAAAGAGACAAATAGATAAACAAACAAACAGAAAAGCAATTTAAAAAAAAATATTCTGGGCTCTATTATATAAATTATACAGAGAGCGATGAGATACATTTTTATATTATATCTAACTCGATAACTTCAATCTTTTGATATTTTATTTAAAAGATAAATTTAGTACAGTTAAAGTATATATGAAAAATAAGTGCAAAAAGCAAATACATTTTATTATACCGTAGAATAGAATAGAATTACAATGCATTTATAAATTTAATTTTACACACAGTGTTGTGTTTGTCATATAGTTTTTAGTATGTGTATGTAGTAGTATTAGTATGTCAAACATATAACACTGTAAATGACATATACGTTGTCCGGGCAACCAGTACGACAATGAGTCCACTAATAATGATAGTACAAACTTAGTGGGTTAGATGTGTCCAAATGGAAGATAACGCCTTGAGAACGAATATTTTAAAAACAACAATTGCGTAGTTTCAATACAAAAAAAAACTTCTATCCGCAATAATAGCATTCCTTCATCAATATAATTATCATTGTTAGTTAACACGCAAGTTTACTTCTAATAAGATATTTGATTTTCGCGATTACTACACATTTTGAAATGAAACTATTTTTAACCGGATTAATCGCGTATATTATTGGTAATCTATAATACATTTTAGAAACTCGACGTTTCGAACACTTTACAGTAGTCCGTGGTCACAGGTAGACTAACTAAACGAATGTGGGAAATAGCGTGAAGCTGCAAAAAAAAAGTTAAGTCAAGTTAAGTTAATAGCAAAGATGTCATGGAGCTACTTAATTGTAGCAGAAAGTAACGGATATCCGAATTAAATAGTCTTCGCTTCGCTTCGGGCTTTTTCCTGGATAGCACCGTAATTTGTTTTCGATTTTCGATTTAGTTTAACACACTCCGTTCTCCGCTTGCGGCGTGTATTTGAGACGAGTGCTGAGTGGCGGAGCTCAATTGTCGCGCTCCCAATATCTAAATGAAACGGAATTTTCCAATAAAAATTAAACTTAAAAATACCTGTCATAGAAATTAAGTAAACATACGAAGGATGTTATTTTCGATTCCTTTAACGGAAATTATATACAGAAAAGTATTAAGACTGCCATAGTTAAAGCGTATATGGAGAAAAGGTGCAGAATGTCAATAAACGTTGCTAAGACCACGCGTATTTATGGAATATTTAAATAAAAACTATATAATATAAAGAAAGGTTTCCTGATTTTTTCCGGAAATTGACAATTTCTTTTCTTTGCTCACTTTTTGTCTCATTTCCTGAGAGTGTTTTACATGAATTAGTTATTTTGTTATACGAAAAGAAAAGTCATCTATCAAAGCAGCTTAAGTTATTAAACATTATATTTATTAGATTAACTATTTATATATGAGAGAACCTCGTACTATTTCTTCATTTGAGACTATCACAGGCAGATCTTACTTAAAATACCGATGAAAAAGCCTTATTTTTTAATAATAATAGAGCGCAAATATGGAAATATTTTAAATGTAATTATTCACCCGATTGGAATTGAACCACAACCAATCGCGTTTACAGTCAGACGCTATACCAACGCGTAACGATGGCTTTAACAGCCTAAATAATATTATATAAACATCCCTTTTCGCGCACTTCTAATTGAAACCCATATACATATTCAATTCTCCCACGCAGGCTTTATACAATATTTTTTGAACAATTAAGAAATATAAAAAAATGCCATCCGCAATTATAGTAAAACTGTAATACATCTGTAAAATTCCCATATAAAATGTTTATTTTTAATATTATCATATTCCTGTGAGATCCTTTTTGCCCTTTGATGGTTCTTATATTTTCACAGTAATATAAGGTCTAATGAACATTCTACTGTATTTGAAATTATATTTTTACACCTGAATTAGCAGCATTTTCGTACGTAATTAAGCAATTGCTTATATGAATAAAGTACGGATATTTTGGTTCCTTTCAATGAAAAATTATAATAGGACATATTTTTTAAATACTAAATATTTATGACTACATATAATATATATAATATTGATACTTTCAGTACTACTATATTAGTATATTAACTAGTATATATATAACTAGTATATTATTAGAACGAGGAAATGATTAGTTTCATTCAAATTCAAAATAAACTTTATTCAAATAGATTATTGCAATCACTTTTGAATCGTTGAATACATGAACATAAAGCTAACACCGGCTCGTAAGGCAGTTCTGCTGAAGAGAGCTGGCGAGATACTCAACAGTTGCTATTTTCAAATACAAAAGTTTCAATACTATCATTAAATACAATGGTATTTTTTTTTTACCTGAGGAAATTCTTTACGGATACCAGCCCGATTGGGGAGTCGAACGTGGTTATGTGGGACTTCGGACTGTCAGATAGGCCGTCCGTATACCCACTAAAACCTCACGGTACTCCTCCTCGACCGCCACTAGCCGAGGCCACAGAAACCCCAGTCTTCCGTGAACTCTGGCGGCGGGAGGAGATTAGGCGATCACCTTCCCTAAGCTGACCACCCTCTGGCTGAATCAGGGCGGAAGGCGGCGATCTTGTTCCGCTCTCCGGCAACCTGGTCGTTTGCGGCGAATGGCCAGGTTGGCGGAGGCCTCCCTCGCCCGTTCTGCCGCTTCCTTCTCGAGCATCACCGCCTCGCAGAAGGTTTTGACCGCGTCCCTTGACCTCTCACAAGCCACCATGGCCACAGCCGGCAGAGAGAGGTCGTGACGCCGTCGTGACGGTCGTGACGCCCTATGACGCCGCTCAATGTGCGGCGTTGAGGCGCCCAGGCTGGGCACACTTCCAGCGTGTGCTGGGCCGTCTCCTCGAAGCAGTTGTCGCAATGGTGGCAGCGAGCGTCGGGCTGCCTCCCAGCGGCGACTCGCCACAGGTACCTTTCGAAGCGTCTATGCCGTGGTGCAGAAGGTTAGGACGCCATGACACCTTGCTTGCCACTGGTGGAACACCGGACGAATTGTCTCGATTGTCCTCAGGCCGGCAGTTGGTGTTGCCAGCCGGGACTCCCACGCTTCTACTGCGGCTACCCGCGCTTCGTCAAGTGGTGTTGGCTCTGCCGGGTCCCCGGACGCCAAGCCTCTACGAAATACAATTGTACTAACCTAACCTGCATTAAACTAAAATCGTATTACTTTCACACTGTTTTATCTTTTAAACATTCTTCTACAGAGTCATAAACTTTGCTTATTAATATAGTTTTTATAGCGGCTTTAAATTTAATTATATCCATTACTCAAGTAAAGTAGCGGACGTTTATGTGTAAATAGTTGCCTGTCGGCAACTTTGCGTGGACTATGAAGCGTAAAATCAACAATGAAGTTCCAAGAAAAAGTAGCCTTTGCTCTAGACTCTCAAGTATCTCTATATAAAATTTCATCAAATTAGTTCAGCAGTTCGGCCGTGGTGACGTCACAGACAGACACATAGAGTTACTTTGGCTTTTATAATATTAGTCTGGATTACTTCCATTTACTATATTATGACAATGAAAATGACCCAAAATTATAATGTACTCGTATTTGTTGATAGTGGTAATTTTTTTGTGTCTACGGCTTCCACATCATTCGATTGTCATTTCTTTTCAGTTTTACGCTTTGCTCATTCGGCAAAAAGTACCAAGTGACACTCCGTTCCTCAACATTTCACCCGAATTCGAAACGTGGCATGTTGAATGCCGATTTTTTTCGTTTTGGGCTCCTCAGCGCCCATCTTTGTCATACTTGAGACAAAAAATTATCACAATACAAATATAACCATTCTCTGATGTGGTAATCGAACACACAGCCTTTTACAGACGTACCCACTGCGGCACGATGACCGCAAAGCTTAATATTTTTATTTATTAACGAATCCTGCCCGCCACACTGAATAACTTTAACTTATACTGCATTAACTTGTTTCTTATAGCTTAGCTGGTCTGCCATGGTTCTTTATCAGCTGTTCCATATCTTGAATCTTTAAATGTCAACGACAAATGCACATCACGTTGATCAATTTTGGCCTAAACCTAACAGCTGTTCCACTCTTCAAAATCAATTATACCCTAAATCCTGACCAGACTTAAGAGACATACAACGAAAAAAGTCTCAAAAGTTCAAATCGGTCTCAAAACTACGGAGATGTGCGCGTACAAACAGACAAACAGTCAGAGAAACAATTTTTTTATAAATCGTACATTCGTGTTATATTACTGTTTGTACATCGTTTTCTTAAATAAATAAATAAATTAATAAAATCTTAATTGTTTTTTCGTAAATATATTCAATGTACAGACACAACTTTTTTACTGTTTTATTATACTATACATTTATTTATTTATTATTATTTACAAATAGTAAGACGGTGAGAATCGTGTTATATGGACACTTAGCCACATGATATATAGATATGATTATATATTGAATTTGTATATTAAATAATAACATAATAGTTTTACGATATTAGACGTCTAGGCCAACTTGTCTGCCGAGGTCGGTTAGCTTTTAATAACAAGTGCTGGTCTTAGTAGATGATTGCACTGTAATTGATTAATAATTGTATGCATGATATTTTTTACGGTTTATCTATACATATAATAATAATGTAACTAATCGCCGTCTGTACATGGAAGATACATGAGAAAAACTATTATTGGGGGCATTTATAAATCTAATATAACCCAAAATAATGATTTTTATTTTTCTGTCTGTTTCCTAACGTACAGACACGTTTGTGCACGTTAGTCTTAATGACATTACCCTATTTGAAACAGTTTAAATTATTATATTTATCCATTAATATATTATTTTTATTTTATTTCAATCCTCCTCATATATTTCCATATACCGGCGAGTAAAAAACTTACAAACTCATGCAAATTTCTGCTCTTATATAAGAATATGTGGTCATATCAGTCAGTCTGTCTATAACAATTAATTAATCACAACAAGTAATGTCATGAAACAATTTATATTAACTTAGAGAAGTTAACCACCACTACTTTATTTGTTCTATTTCATAAATTAATAAAAGCAATAAATGACTATAAATAGTCATAAATGATTCATGTATTCGATAATATATAGTTTAGTTTTAAATTATAATTTTCTCTTGTAACATAACTGAGTATGTCATCATCTTATCATCATAATAATGTAATTTTAATCATATATGTATCTATTACTCGTATATGTAACAAGTTAATGCGTTTTGCAAGACCGTGGATACTACGACCTTATAGTGCAACGACTTCCGTGGAAATAGTTTTACCTTATAGCTTACTTTTATAAATAAATTAGTGTTTTCTTTACTATTTACAGGTAAATATGGAATTTTATAATAAAACTTTATAATATCCAACAGTTCTTCATTTTCTGTTCGTGTTTTTAGCCACGCTGTCGATATTCCATATCATTGACTTAAGACGTTTCTAAATGACAATGGATTCTTGACGCAACTTAATGCCTCTTAGAATTAAAAAAACATTTTTAGAAAACGTTTAAAAATTTGAACCCTACGGGATCCGAATCCGCGTCTCTTGGAAACCGTCTAAGGGCGTTCTTGAGATATATGCTAGTTTGTCGTAGAGATACAAACTGTCGCGTTCAACTTCATTAGGTTATAGGTTTTCAGATTTATCCAGCATTTACAGATGCCATTTTTCCAGCACTTGTGGCTCGACGCGTACTTGCCATGGCTATCCACCGGTAGACACCAATATTTATTTCCTAGAAATCATTCGAAGCGCCATACATAAACTAACTATTTTCTAAGAAAACCTAACCTTAATTATAATGTAATAACAATCAATAATTATAATGATTGGCGCAGTGGGACAACGTCAAACTGTAAACGCGATTGGTTGTGGGTTCGATTCCCACTCCGGGGAATAATTTTATTTCAAATAGTAGCGACCCACTCGCGGCTTCACCCGCATGAACTGTTTCGTATTTTTGGCGGCCTATTCGTTCCACAATTAAGTTTCTAGAAAAGCTAATAAAGACATTGCCTTGATTTTCGGGTGGCAAAGTGGAGAACAGAGTGACTTGACACTAGGTTCTCTCTAACTACCTGCTATGAAACTGTAAAACATTTTATATATAGTCAACTCTTCTCCTTTTCAGGCAGCAATGATATCGGTCCAGGAGTTAATGCCATCTGCAGCCAGCCTCATAAATAAAGCTTTAGGCTCCTTCTTTCCTAACTTAAACGATCCTTTCTTAAGAGTGAAAGCAAAAGATCTGTTTTTCGATGGAATATTCTTGAATTGTACCGGAGAAGAAGCCGCTTTGAGTAAGTTATTGTTTATTATATATTATATATTTCTTGTGACCTTGACCTTGTGACGACGTGGTGTTGAATGTGTCTCAACATACACGATAGTTGTGAGTTCGAATATTATTTAAGGAATAGTTTTTATTTGACTAGCAATCCGCTCGCAGCATCGTCAGCGTGAACTGCACGACTATTTCGTGTTATCACCGGCCTGCGCTCTCGCTTAAATCACAAACTGCACAAATTCATAATTTTATCGAATTATATAAATACGGGGCGCTGAGGTGATGCCAACCGATTCGCTACAAGGATGAAAAAAGTATAGGATAATTTTGATCTCCATGAAATGAGCAATGATACCAATATAAATAATTGAATAATTGGATATAAGGATTCATAATAAGGAGACTTATGCAAATAAAATAATATTTTTACATTATTTAGAGAAAAATGGATACAAAATAACTGTAAAATGTAAAAATGAGGAGCCTTAGAAACCTTAGGAGATAGATTTTTTGTAGGCTTTTTTATGATATACATTTCCGTAGTATATTATTTTGATATATAGCATACAGCTTGCAAAGCGCTCAAAAATATATATTTTTAACGACTTTATCTTCTCTCTCTCCAAATATTTTCTCTATTATATAAATACTTAATTTTAATCATTTGTGTGTTTAATAAACCTTGAGGAAGAAATTGTTTAAATAAAACTGAAAATTGTATTTTCCGTTGACATATAAAAATAGAAGATTTTTTTATGGAAACGTTTGACAAAAACTATGGAAAGGGTAATTCAATTCATACAAACGAACAAGCAGCTACTAGTTAATTAAAATTTGTTTAATTTAAAACCTGTTTACCAATACATACCTAAACAAAACTTCTATCTTATTAAAAAAAACGAAGCTATTATAACTGTAGTAAAAAGTAAAACCTAACATCTGTGCCAGTTCTATAATGAAATTCCACACATTACTATTCTATACGAAGTAATACTTTACTTAAAGTTTTGATGTCTCAAAACTTGTTTTTGCAAAGGTTATTGTGAGGGCAATGATCTCGATATGAAATTTGCTCGAGCCTGTTTATGTATTTAACAGATCGGATACGTACAGTATTGGAATATTTTGTGGATGGCTACTATTTCTTTATAACTTCACACTTTTTCCCACATCTCAGGTTAGATAGAGGGAGCTTAGTGTCAAGAAACTCCGCTCTCCACTTCTCCCCAAATCCATTTCAATCCAAGACATTTTTTCATCAGAGCGGAATAACAAAAATAATTTAAATATTATCGTTCCCCCGAGTGGGGAATCGAACCCACAATTATCGCGTATACAGTCCGATGCTGTCACACGGTAGCCTCATTACTATTTATTTTATTTAAATCTTTTATTAAAGGTATATTTAAAAAGATAAACTTGTGCTTTTTATTATTGATATTTTGAATACCACTTTGTGGGCACACAGAGCTAAAACGTCACTCAAAAGCTTCAAAATCCATAGACTTCACTCTGAACTTCCTTCTCTACTTTTTGGACATTTTTTAATTATTATTATTTACTTAACTAATTAGTATAAACGAAAATATTTCGTGCTTTAGGCAAATTGGACGCCAAGAATTTATAGATTGATATATAGATATGAAAATATTATATGAATAAAAACATGATAAAATATGTAAAAATCATCTGCAACAAAAATATATACAGTCCATACAAATCAAATAACAAATACATCAAAAAAACCTTTTCTGATTCCCCATTACAAGAGCGAACTTCAAATAAAACTCCTGTTACAGTTATATGTCCCGTTACCAAATATAATAGCCACAGTGGCACAGTTTAGATGTGTCTCAATGCACACGATGGTTTTTGATAAAAAGTATATTTTATATGATATCCCCTTAACTAAGTTAGGTAGAGTCTGCAATTTGCTTCCTTCAGGCAGTATGCTATGAAAGATGTATGAAGCAAAATTTAAAATGGTCTAATAAGAAACTAAAACGGATAGTAAACGTGATTGATTGTAGGTTCGATCCTCATTTGGGGAAATTATCATATTTAAATTATTTTCATTTCCCACTAGAGTACTAAGTAAGCGAGTATGCTAGAATGTTCAGCCACTCAACACGCAATATCTCAAATTCAGAAAGAAAATGGACAACAGGGTATCTTGACACAAATTTCTCTCTCACTACCCTAAAAAAATTAGAAGAAACTAAGAGAGTAATACGATGAATCGTAGATAAAATTATTGATAAACAAATCGAATCTATTAACATACCGCCAAGATACACATTGCTGACCTTCCATACAATTACTTAGTAAAAGTACATGAAGGTACTCGCAATTTCTTAAACTGGACAATAGATGGCGTTGCAAAAAAGGTTTTTTATTTTTTATAGTCAAATAGTTGAGTTGAATGTGGGTTATTTCTTGAGTGTGCTGTACTGGTGGCGATATTTGTTGCGTCGACCTCCGTTCAATGCTTATTTTTAAACTATGCATTTGTTTAACGTTGGACAAAACGCGGAGTTAAATTGCGCTTCCTGGTGCACAATATGGGGAGCGGCATGTATTAAAAATAAAAATAAATATGGAAAATACCTTAAATAAATAAAAAGATAATAATTTCTTAAAATTAGTTAACAGAATAAATAACGTCTGACCTTAAACGCGTAGATTGTAAGTTAAATTCCTTGATAAAATGAACTATGAAAAGCACATTTAGAAAACGTATAAAACTTTGAACGCAAATAATATTTAATAAATAATATTTTTTCTTGCCAAACGATTGTTCGTAGAATAATCTTTTGGTAGCAGAAATTTGTAAAAATATCTTACAGAGATGCTAATAAAAAAAATAAGTTGTAATAAAACGTATAAAAATTTTGACATAGCCAGGAGTAAAACGCATGGCTTAGCGGTCAGAGCGCTTAGAAGATTTCCAAGAGTCGCGGGTTCAAATGCCGCTGCGTTCAAATTTTAATACGTTTTCTAAATATGCCTTTCAATTTCCAAAAAAGGTGTGCGATTAACACTTTAAAATGTAAAAATAGAATGAACTATATTAAAATTATTATTATTTCTTCTGCTTCGATAAAACAAAGCGAAGCGTTAAATTCCGTTGCTCGAAACGCATGGTCTCGAATTCGGGTGAAAACTGGAGGACTGGAGTATTTTGACACTACATTCCCATTGGCTTCCCTATTATGGATGAAAAAAATTGAAGCTGTATGATAAATAAAGTACCTATTTAAGGTATAAAAACAGCAGAATAATATAAACAATTTTATTACTTTCCAGGGCTAGTTTGCGGAAAGATTAAGTTAGAAAAGACGCCGGTCATGCGACCTTCTGAGGATGGCACTGGTTTCTACTTTTCAATGTTTTCCCATGTAAGCCCATAGCAATACACAATTGAATATTTTTTATAAATACCCACTATTTATTGTTAATGTGTAAATTATTTCCTATTAATGAGAGAGTTTGAGGCCTTATGCGTCTGATTGTAAACGCAATGGTTGTGGGTTCGATTCCCACTCACTCAGGGGCTCTAGCCCTGCGTCCTTTTGCTGATTTGTTAAGATAAAGCGTGCCGTGGAGTACCGCCACTCTACATGTACTGTAGGTCTCTAGGTTCACTAGGCACTAGGTTATATCTGCCTCACCCGCTATGCGGGTAAAAGCGTGAAGTTTAAAATATATAGATTATTACTTATGATAATCACATTGGGTCTACAATACGCAGCTGCAGCGTGTTGCTGGGCGGAACCCGAAGCAGCGATTTCTCTAATCAGATCTAAAAAAATAAGATTATTTAAACGTAATTATTTTGCCGAGTGGAAATCGAACCCACAATCATCGCTTTCATAGTCACTGACCTCCTACTCCAAGGTGATCTCTTGACCATAATATTATATTATACAGTACAAATATTATATTATAAAAAGAGGCGTCAAGCAGTTTTTATTTTATATTGAACTTTACTTTACCTACTTCTAGCTCAACAAAACAGAATCTGGGCCCTATGAAGTGAATAGGGGTATAGAAGATGTATCGAAACTTGGTGATATAGTCACGTATAAAGAAAGCTCTATCAACAAACAATGGGGTGACGAATACTGCGGCAAAATAAATGGCTCAGACAGCTCTATATTCCCACCATTCAATGGAAATCCTCCGAATGAGATTTATATATTCGAACCAGAAGTATGCAGGTACGGTATAAATATTTACTCGAATAAAATAGTAAATAAGGTAAAACACTACAAAATAAAATTAAATATATAGTATCGTGTTATAGTATAGTGTAGTATAGTGGCGGAACTCAACACCGCACTTTGTTTGAAAATACTTACTTTAAATAAAATACTAAAAGTTATATGTGTACTTTAACATTACCTTTTATTTTACTTGAGATCTGTTTACTTGTTTTTTAATGTGTTGACGAATCTTTCTCATAATACAGCGTAGACAGAGAGAACCTAAAAAAAACACTTTGTCAACCAGAATGAAGAAATAAAAATGATTTACATTAAACCCTTTAATTGAATTGAACCCACGATTGTATTCAGTTACATTTAACAATTGCGACACGATCGCATCAAAATCAAGCTAAGCATCATAAGCATAATTTGTGTTTTAAAATGGAAATTTAGCATTTCACACGATAACGATAATATAATAAATATTCTCATTCTACCCCATATAAGACGGGAGAACAGAACAGACAGACGGAACTGGAGTATTGTTGAAACATGTACGACGATGTCTACAAATATATATATATATATATATATATATATATCTGTAAATCATATAAAAAAAATTACAACGCAAAATTTCCTATACATCTCTTAAATTCCCCAAAGCCATTTAGTAAGGTTATTCTATGAAAAACAATGTATAAACAAATACAAAGTCGGAGCAGTCGATAGGACTGTAAACGAGATTGCTGTGAACTCAATCTTCCCTCTGTAAAATCATTATATTGATATTATTTTTATTTCCGCAATCTCTAATAAGACGAAACGCGGCAGTAAGTTCCCCCACTCAACATTCAATATCTCAATATTAGGTGAAAAATTAAGAACGGAATGGTGGTTTTATACAAAGGTAATTCTTTCCTTCCTTTCAAGGTAGTTTTTAGTAATAAATGTCCTTTTTTTCGTGGCTTCTTAAAAAATATTATTTATGAGGCTAACACATCTATCTGTTCACAGGTCACTCTATGTGACTTCAAGAGGAGAGCGGGAAATTTTCAATATCAGCACCTACTACTACGAAATAGACGAGTCGCTATTCGCGTCAAAGAACTCGAATCCAAATAACAAGTGTTTTTGTAAAAAGTAAGTAACGTCATATTATTTTGAAAGTAAATGTCTTTATCCATATATTACTTTGGGCACCTTTCTTGTGAATTTTGCGTACATACAAGCATGACAATTTGTAAAATAAAAAAAATTATATTGAGAAAATGTACAGAAAACTAATATTTTTTTATTATAATATAAATAATGCATTAAAATACACAAAATAAATATTACAACACTACCAACTACCTACAATGTGTTTGACATACACTATTCTATAAAAGCAAAACGTGTTTTATGCGAAAACGGCTCTATTAGTCAAATGACTTGTGTCATACTTAGAAAAAAGTTTGCTTTTGTTACCCGAAACTTATTTTAGCTTGTTATATGTAATAGCCTTAGAGTCACTACCATAGACATTTCATTGAAAGTTGGGTAGACATTGCTTTATTTAATATATACCGTACCTAATATTTAAATATATTAAGAGAAAAAGCATATTAATGTACTCTTTAGTACATAGAGCAAATAATTATATTTAAAATATTTCTCTCATTTCTCTCTCTCCCTTTGGTACCTAAGAGAACACGTTTAGTTTTGCCACTCTTCACGCAATGTCTCTATTTCGGGCGGATAGTTGAGAACAGAGTTACTAGGTTCTCTCCGGCTATGCGGAAAAAAGTATTCAAGTAATAATAGTCAAGTGTAGCATTTTAAATGATATATTTAAAATATATCGTTTAAAATGGGAAATATTTCCAAGATCTAGATTGGTTTATGAATCAGATTAGTTTATTACAGCACTATATAATTAACTTTACCAGATGTGTAAATATTTACCAATATCTCTCTCCTATGAGAAATTGAACCTTAAATCCTTCCATACACTAAAATACTTTCTTAAAAGACTTTAGAGCACATAAATTTCAGTAAAATGTAAAAGCCTATCAACATCTATCAGGTCGTTGTATGTAAATTACGTTGAAAGTTTTAACATAATTGCGGGAAAGTAATAAATTGATTTATTACTCGTTATTTATTACAATGGACTGACTTATTTAAATATTCAAAGTTAATTATATTCTTGTTTCGTTATTAAAAAGTTTTGACTTTATATGTATTTTGGAAAGCAAAATTATTAATGCAGAGGTGGAGATAATGGGATATTTTATACTTCACTGAACAATTAAAATAATAATATTATAATTCCTTGTCTTAGAGTGTAAAGTATAGTTAACTGCATATTAAGTTAATTAGCATAATGGGAGAGACAAAAAACATTCTTTACAAGCTATATAATATGTTTGATGATAGGGTTTAACAATTCTGAACGTTGATTTATATTAAAAACTCTTCACAGTTAAATAAATAAATAAAAGGTTATTAAATTCTAATTGTCATTTTATGTCAATCTTGTGATATCATTGTAGTGCAGGAACAATTCTGTAGACAATGGTAGTGGATTCGAATTCAATTTGTGAATATATTCAACTTCAACAACTTCACGCTGCTTCGACCGTATTGCTGGGTAGTCAGAGAGAACCTAGTGTCAAGACACTCTCGTCTTCAGTTTCTGCCAGAAAGCAGGATATCGCATGTTGAGTGGCGGGAATCAGCGCTCCGCTTTGCTTTGCTAGAGCGGGGAAATGAAAAAAAATATAAATATTACCATTCCATCAAGTCCGGATGGAACACACAATTAACCACAGGCCACCAACCAGAAGTCACAAAATATTTGAAATATAAATTATTTCACGAGTACAATTTGAAGTCACAACAATGAAACATGTCTGGAACTTGAGCTTTCCTGTACAAGAACGGAGAAGTCAATATATTTTTTCTTTCTCCGACTGAGATTCAAACCCACAACCAAACGCGCTTGCAGTCAGATGCTGTCACACTACGCCACGGTGGCCTCGTATTGTGTGATATAATAAAAAATATAAATTTAACATATTTTCAGAAATTGGAGCGCCAATCACGACGGCTGCTTACTAATGGGGCTGTTCAATCTAAGTCCTTGTAAAGGAGCTCCAGCTATCGTCTCTCTACCGCACTTCTACCTTGGGTCGGAAGAACTATTAGAATATATAGAAGAAGGTATTAAGCCCGATCCGGAAAAACATAATAGCTACGTGTATCTGGAATCTGTAAGTTTTATCGGTATATTTCGACATTTGATCCGATTTTTTTTTTAAATCGTTCCCAGTTTTATAAATCTTTTATTTTTAACAATTTCAGTATTTATAACTTAGGCTTATTACAGACATGGAGAGCGGTCCAAGTGTATCCATGTGTATACATGGAGAGAGTCCAGTTTGTGTAGCTTAAAATTTCTTAAAGCTGAAATTAAATGTATTATATACATTACAGTATAACTGTAAAAAAATTATAGGTTGCTTTATTTAAAGATGGCTTTACGATTTTACGCATTATCCCGCATACAGAGTAGACGGAGAGAAACTAGTGTCATGATCCACAGCTCTCCATTTTGCGTCTGTACATTTTGAACTATTGTGCTATATTATTATATTAGAAAACTGCATATGCCTTAATATAAATTTACCTTAACATTAGTTGAAGTTTAGATTAAATTAAGGTTCTTGTGGAGCAAATACCTCGCAAGTAAATTCTTATATGCGGGAGCATCTCTAATTGAAATTCAGGCAGTACAGAAGTAATGAAATTTACTGAATATATTCTAAATATACTTTTAATTAAATATCTCAAGGAAATACTTAATATCTATTATTACTTTTCACACATTTAAGGCATAAATATATAAAATTATTAATTTAAGTTTAATTTAGTTCACTTCGTTTTATATTGCTAAGTTTTATCATAGAAAAACAGCGTCATGCTTTCTCCCAAATAGCAGAAAAACTTTTAAATATACCGTTCTCCGAAAAATCGAGACATTGCCTGTTGAGTGGTGGAACTCAACGCCGCGCTTTGTTTTACCAGTACGGAGAAATTAAAATAATAATATGTTAATCATTTCTCCGAGTGAAGATCGAACTCACAAGTATAACGTCAGATGCCCTTTGCTGCAGATGCCCGATGCTCAGAACCCTTTTAACTGTTCCTTCTTCAGAATGTAATTTGTAATTTGTAATTTTTGTTCTGTAATTTGTAATTTGTAATAAATTTGTGTACCATTTTTAAAATTACTTTCCAATTCGAACCAAAATTCCTCGATATATTATAAGGTATGCCACATTCATCAACTGCGTCTCGACCATGTCAAAAAACCTTAACAGCTTCACGCTTTTTCCCGCATAGTGGAAACCTAGTATCAAACACTCCGTCCTCCATTGTTAGATTAAAATTGAGACATTTTAGGTTTAATGGTGGAACTTAAAGCCGCGCTTTGTCTTAAATACCAGAGCGGAGAAATGATAATAATGAATGAACTTATCATTCCCCTTCCATTGATTGGGAATCGAACCCACGTACGTTTATAGTCAGACGCAATATTATTAAACCGCGATGGCCTCAAAAAATTATATATATAATTTCCAGAAAACAAGCGCTGTGCTAAAAGGTGTACAGCGATTGCAGTTTAACATAGAGTTACGTAAAATGAAGGATGTTCCTCAATTGGAAAACGTACTGACTGGCGTATTTCCTTTCCTTTGGATTGAAGAGGTGAGATTTTGGGCATTATTAAAAAATAATGTATAATTTTATAAAATTTATACACATCGAGCTTTCGCTATTTTCATTATATAACGTACAGTTATAAAAAAACGTCTTATCATAAGTATGTAAAAGCTACTTTAAATATACTTATATTATGAACTATAGTTGTATTTTACATTTTTCGACTCGAGAAACTTCGTCTAACTGCCTAACACAACGAATGAGCTGAATTAGGATTTTCAAATTAATACATTATTAAGCTTATGTTTGTATTAGAATAAAAAAAAGAATTAAACATCCTAAGTGCCAGCAAGATATTCACTTTAATGGTTTGTATTTAGGTACATGTATTGCACGCACCATCACTGATTCACTCCAATTGTATTTATTTATGTAGAAGTCCTGTTCTTTGTAAAAAACGCCTGTCAGTCGCTTTATATAAACGTGTATGTCGAACACGCGGTAGTGTGTGTTATATTTATTTTAATAATACAATGTGTTTCTTATAGATTACTATAACAAATAACAGCTTTCTGCACTTCATCTCTATACAAACTTTAGTTATGATGAATTCCATACCCTCCGTCCGTTATTAACAACTTTCGTAAAAAAACCCCTGTATAAAGTTTTTCCTATTAAAACTTAGTAGTATTGCAAATTGAGGATAGTGAAGGAAGAAAATATAAATAAGACAATTTGTTCTTTGTTGACTGCCTATTTTTATTTGACTCAGTATTTTTTATATACGGACTAGTTATTAAACGCATCCTTGGTTGCGTGAAATATTTTTTTTTGCTTAACACTTTTTCCCTCATAGCAGCTTAATCAGAGATTTCCACTTTCCGTCCGAAATTGAGACATTGCTTGATGAGTGGCGGATCTCAACCCCGCACTTTGTCTCAGGTAGTAGAACAGAGAAATGAAAATAAATTTAATATAACTATTCCTCCAAGTTCGAATACAACCCACAACCAATTACGTTTATAATCAGATCCTGGCGTCGGCTATAAAACACGAAGTTCCGGTGCTCATGAAAATTTCTAGAAAACTTCTCTTAGTGCTTCCCAAGGACGGAGGGAGGAGGAGCTACATGCTGCATTTCACTTTCTCACAGTTGTTATTATGTATAGTCTATCAGTCACCCCGTGACGCTGCAACTTTATACATACACTAGCTGTGCCCGTAACTTCGTCCGCGTGGAATTCTAAAATAAACGTAAAAATCGTCAAAATCGATCCAGACGTTCAATTATATATTTGGTTTCGTTATAAAATTGTAATACATAGATTTAGTTCTAATCATCTTTTATCGATTTCTATTCCAGGGTGCCGAAATAACAAAAGAACTCCGAGACGAATTAGAAGAGGCTCGTTCTTTACTTGCATCTGTGGAAATAGTTAGGTGGGCGATATTAGGTGTAGCCTTAGCATTGTGGGTGACAAGCCTTCTATGCTTAAGAAGCGCTCTCGGTGCGTGGCCGAGCTCGCGGAACAGCGTTAGTTTTATACTACGACCGGGGACCACCATTAGTAATAATAAAGGGCATTGATTGTTAAATATGTGTTTTATTTAGAAAGGTGGAGAGTTTTTAACTCTAGGTTCTTTCTACCTCCGCCAGGGCCACGGAAGATTGTAGTCCCCGTGGCCCTGGCCAGTGGCGGTGGAGGAGGAGCACCGTGAGGTTTTAGTGGGTAAACGGACGGCCCATATCTGCCAGTCCGGAGTCCCACATAACCGCGTCCGAGTCCCCAATCGGGCGGGTAACCGTAAAAGATTTCCTCACATTAAAAAAAAATAAAAAAAAAAAAAGGTTCTTTCTACCTAGTGAAGATATGAGAAATGCACACAAATTAAATATAAGGATATATCTAATTTCTATAGGCGAGAGAGCGCGTTTCGCGTTTAAGCGGTAAGTGGAAAACAGGTCTTGACACTAGGTTCTCTCAGAGTTCTCTTTTTATATGTAAAAATAAAACAATAGTTGAATGCATATGCAGTTTATCTTCAGTAAACCAAGGAAGTGAATTTATATATTGCAGTAATATTTTACTATCTTAGTGCTTTTCCAGCGTAGAAAATGGAAATATTTACATAAATATCTAATATATAACATAGTAGAAAATCTAGTCGCATTTAAATCATTACGTTGTGTTTTGAGTGGCAGAACTTAACGCCGTGCTTCGTCTTACCAAAGCGTGGACAAAAAATCTATACATATATAACAAAAGTGTAACTAATCGCTGTCTGTACATGGAGGATATATAAAAAAAATGTTATTGGGAACATTTATTAATGTAATAGAACCTAAAACATTTATTTTTTATTTTATTTTCTGTTTCTCTGTCTGTTTGTGCAGGCTAATCTCAGAAACGGCTTAACTGATTTAAATTCTGTTTTATTTACACATTCTACCGAGTAGGAATCGATTCACAATTAGACACAATTAGATTAGCGATTATAATCAGACACTGTCCCACTGAGTCATGATGGCCTTTATTTACTCTTTTAGTATGTTAAACACTCTCAGTTAGAATTGAACCTAACTTCACCATAGTGGCAATAAGTTATTTGAATAGAATATATTCAATTTATTACGACTTGCATTGTAAAATTTTTAATTTATAAATATATATAATTTCATGAAAATTAAATTCATTTACCAATTTCTATGAACAAACTTGCAAAACTAGAGAAAGTGAAGTTAGATAAGCTCTCACAAAAAACTAGTAAGGGAATATCGAGAATATTCTTTGTTGGAAATACAAACAAAAATACCTCATCACTTCTCAAGATTCAAGGGTTTATCTAAAGAACCCGAATAAATAGAATTTATGATCCAACTTTGACAGTTATAAATAATATATTATTTCCGTTTAACGTTGTTTCCGCATTAAAGTAGTGTCAAGATGCTGAGAGAGAGAGAGAGAGAGCTGAGCTTCAGGCGATAATGATATATGTAATTTAAATTAATTTTGTTCCCTGCAAACAATAGACAAACCGGGGCATTGAGTTCCGCCACTCAACATCTCTAATTAGGGCAGAAGGCGGAGAACAGAGTGTTTTGACACTAGATTGTCTCTTCCTATCCTGCTATACTGGATGAAATATGAACCTGATAATTGGAGATTTGTTTTGTGAACCAGTTACTCCATACTATTGAAAATACAACATATTTTTAGAAAGAAGAAAATTAGAAATTTAGAAGTTTTTAATGGACGAGCAAAGAAATGTGAGTTTTACGGTTTGTAATTGTTAATGAATAGTTAAAAATCATAATTAAATTCATAATTTCCCCATAGAACTGCAAAAATCAGAGAATGTATGCGACAAATCACTTTCATCCAAGCAAGCCATCCACTACCACTAGTATTCCGGTATAAGTCACTTTATACCAACGTGATGTACTAATTAATTATTTTCGAAATTATCGAATTTAAGCACTTCTTCGCTTAATAATCTTTAAGCATGCCAAATTTCACACTCCTCTGCAAACATTTCGTAATAAGGTGCTCAAAGTTGCCTGGTAAATAAATAAATATCTATTTTATTTTAGAAGTTTGTTTAACACCATCACATATTTTGCTTCAACAAAACATGATAAATCATCAAAATAGCATTAAAAAAGGTATATATATATGTATCGTTTAGATAGAATTAATTAATTAAATATCTTTGCAACATATATAGTTTATTTAGTTTTAATTTATTTTGCATTACCTACACAAACTTGACAGACTTCAAAATCTTGCTTTTCAGTTTATATTTAACTTACGCAAGTATGACCAAGTAAGGCTGTCGCCGGAATTTACATATTCCTTTACTTCTGTACTGTGTGTTGTTTACTCATAAGCATCCCCCATATATAAGGGAGATGTTTGCGTTTTTGGATACACATACGAATAGACAGAGGTAATCTAATAATCTCACTCTTAGTATACCCAAGCCTCCAATAAATATTACGAACACTTTTTTTAACATTTTATAAAGTGTTATTCGCACTCTTAGGAAATTGAAAAGGACATATTGAGAAAACGTATAAAAAAATTGAACGCAGCGGTATTTGGACCCGCGCCTCTTGAAAGCTTTCAAGCGCTCTGACCGCTAAGCCATGCGTTCTACATCCAGCTGCGTTGAAATTTTTATATGTTTTCTAAATATTACGAACACTCCTTTGCAGAGTTTAAAATGCGAAATGATTTACCACTTTCTATTACGTTCAAAGTCTTTAATTATATTTAAAAATCTGGTAAAATAAATTGTTTCAAAGTATATACAGGGTAGATATTATGATCAAAAATAACAATACTTAACGCTTGTGCTATTACGGATTTGTTTACACTAACACACACCGTTCGCTCTCATAATCAATGCGGGTCAATCGAGTAACTGATCCGAGTTTTTTACTACGAACGACCTATAGTACCGGGGCGTAGTTTAATAAAATCGCTACGTGAAGTGGATACTTAAAATATTGCTCAATTACAAAAATAATCTCATCCGTAGGAGTTTTCACTGTACCTATCAGTAGCCCGGTACACAAACATTTGACTAATACGAAGCGTATGGAGGATATAAAAAATTGTATTTGGTACCATATCTACTTTATGTAATGCAATCACAGTGAATCGGTTTTCTTCATTACCTCACTCCTCTTAAATATTATTTTTTTTATATATATTAGCACGAAAATAAGAAAACAATGAACAATCAAATAAAAATGACAGATTCCAAATTCAAAAGTAATATTTTGTTTATATTTAATTATAACAGTATTTATGACCGGACTAAATACGCATAGCTTTTAGTATTAAATAATATTTCGTTTAGCGCCATCTATTATAGTTTATCTATGGTATAACGCTGGCTATTGATAGGCCTAATGAGTGTTAGGAGGCTTTAAGAAAGCTTGGGTTCCCGGTTAAACAGTCAACGTTGAGGTACGATATCGTTACTAGTCGTGCCGACTAGACTAGCCTTGTCCGTTTGCCACGTTATTTGGTGTTATCAGTTAGGTAAAGATAGGAACTCTGAGGCAGTGCCTAGTACCTGCGACCTAAGTGTAAGTTTAAGAGCTCACTTAAGAATGCATAAATCACCTTCACTGCCCACAACTGTTTCTTCCGGGAACTATCTGGCAGATAGATGTTTTAAATCACGGACATGGCTAGTACTATTTATTTTTGTTTATATTTATGCAATTTACGCCACTTTCATACTTATGCTGCCAAGCCCACTTAGGACAAAGGGCTCCTTTTTATAGGAGGTCTTAGTAATTTATTATTCAATTTCTCATTTATAAATACCCAATTAATGTTATATCTATATGTGAAGCCAACAATCATGTTTAACACAGTCTTTTAAATTTACATTTTTTCCTTTCTTTTTCGCATAGTAGAGTAGCCAGAGAGAACCTAGTATCAAAACATTTCACTTTCCTCCCGAATCCAAAACATTGAATGTTGAGTGGCGAAACTCATTTTTTAATTATATATTAATATTCATGTGTTCTAAAGTTCATTTCAGGGTAAAAGGCGATTTAGTGTGTAAGCGTTGCAATAAAATCTTTTCCTCAATAGCTACAACATATGAATATAAGCAAAAAACATGTTTCTAAAAATGATGTCAAGTAGTGTTATAATGTTTGACTGGTTAATCGGTTGTGAAATTCAGTATTATTAACAGTTGCTTAACTTAGTATATAAGTTTCAATGCTTTCATGAGTGTAAGCGTATACTTACTGCATGCATGTTCAGTGCAAGCATGCCAAAATCGAGCATGGTTAGTGCAAGCATGCCAGATTGAAGTATGCTATATTCAAGCATGCTAGATTCGAGCATGGTTAGTGCAAGCATGCCAGATTGAAGCATACTAGGTTCAAGCATGCCAGATTCAAACATGTCAGATGCTAATTGTCGTTATTTTGCTTGACAATTATAAATCGTGCTGTCTCCCTCTATTATTGAAAATTATTTTGATTTTTCTCTTTATTTATAGTGCTATATTAAAATTGCATTTAATAAAATAATCATGATACAATACTTACGAGAATCATACTCACGAACCTTTAATAATTTGTAATTCGGATGTTTCATTTATTTAATCTGACTATAGCATTTCTTATTCTGTCGGATTTTCTAATGTCTAACATACTTCTTTCCATTGACCTCTGGCAGATTTCTAGTGTTCAGCTGTGTTCCTTTGTGGAATCTTTGTGGGTAGAAAGCTTGGCATCCATATGTTAGGACAGAAAGCACACAGGTATTGTATAAATTTGTTTTTGTATCTGTACTGACTTCTTTGTTTTCCATTATTTCCTTGAATGTCTTGATTGTCTTCCACGCTTTCTCAATTCTTGTTTTTAATGCTTTTGTAGTTTGTTCAATGGGCAAGATAACTGATCAAGGTATGTATAAAAATATTCTATAGGCAAGTCATTTATTGTGATCGGTTCTACAATATTATTGTGGGATCGATTCCCATTAGGTGGAACGATTATAATTTAATTATTTACGTTTCTCCGCTCTGGCAAGACAACGCATGGCGTTGACAACCGCCACTTAACACGCAATGTTTTAAATTTTGGTACACTGTGGAGAACTGAGTGTCTTGACATTTAGTTCGCCCTGAGCACCCAGCGGTAAGCTGTAAAAAATAGTAATAAAGTATCCTTATGGAAAACTGCCTATCTTATAAATTCCCAAACGTATTGACTTAGTAAAGATTAAAAAAAAATCAAAATTTATACATAATTTTTTTTGAAATCCTCTTAAACTAAAAATAGATAGTTATCACCAAATATTTTATCTCAAATCCGAACTAACATATGTTTTACAAAACACACATTTATCTCGCTTATCAAACTAATACATTATGTAGTCAAGATAAAAAAATGTCTTTCCTACAGTTCATCACACAAAGTAAAATCTTTACTAAACCAAAAGAAACCTTTGGCCATTTTATATTATTAGCAGTCTGCTTCGTCTACGTCAAATTCTGAAATAAAAGTAGCCTTAGTTACTCCTTCTTACATCAGCTATCTGCCATGGAAAGTCTCGTCAAAAACGGTCTAGCCATTCCAGAGATTAGCCGGAACAAACAGGCAGACATACAAATATTGTAAAAAACTGCTATTTCAGTGTATGTACCGTTATTTAGTAGACACATACATACATATGAATTTAGTAAAAAGCAGTTATTTCAATATTACATGCAGACACTCCAATTTTATTTATTTGTATAGATATTTGATTGAAAACGCCATCTTCTCGCAGTTACAACATGTCTACTCGTATATGTTGATATGACAAGTAGTGTTATATATATATAGGCAAATGAATCGACCTCGTTTGAGCACATTTTGTATAAGCCTATTTTGTAATATACGTACGTATTACAAGGACTATTTGGATGGGCTCCAAATGAATTCTATGACAAATTTTGTATATATAGGTATATATATATATATATGTAAGTCTATCTGTCTGTATTTAATTTATTATTTTTCAGTTGAGTATAAGTTGGTTAAAGTTTGAAAAGATAATGGTTGGCGATTTTTTACTTAGTTAGTTTGATAGTGAGTGCATGCAAATATTTTAAATGTATATAAATATATTCATTTAGTTCAACATCACTACAGAAGATGCATGAAGTGAAAATGAAAAACAAAATTTACATAGAATTAAATTGGCAAAAACTCTTTTTCTCGCATGTCAGGGTAGTCGTAGAACGTCGATTTCTTAAAAATCTGATTGACCTTAATAGCTACTACTAATTTATTGATATATTTATTTACCAAAACATCCAATTCCAAACATTAAAACTTACCGTCTTACCAAAAAACAATCGAATAAAAAAACCGATCCGAGTCACCAGTCATTCTAATAAGAAAGAAATCAAATCGCTTACATTGGGAATGAAACGTTTATTTCATATAAATAGAGTTTCTTTTCCATTTTAATTAATTTGCAATAAATTTTTGGCACTGTGCGTTGTGACGTCATAATAGCCATGGATTATGTAATGTATGAATCGTAGTCTAGACATTAGGATCGTTGTACTAATGAAAAATTATAAGATGTGAAGGTTTTTTTTAAATATAGATATAATTTCAATTTAAAGTTTCATAGCGCACGACTTGACGCTATTATTATTTTTGTCAGCTTTACGCTTTTAGTCGCATTATTTTTTTTTTATTTCACAAACTACATCCACGGGCTCACTAGTTCCCATGCCTTTTTATTTTTAAATTTCAATTTTTTAATAACGTTTGAAGAACTCAAGAATACCTTAAACTCCTTAATGTCTAGAGTGAAGTCCATCACGACCATTAATTTTATAATTTTTTTTTATTATATTACTATTATTTTTATTACTTAAAATATACATATATTATAATTTTTAGAACCTAGTGTCAAGACAATTCGTTCTCTACATTCCGCCCGATTTCGAGAAATTCTGTGTCGTGTGGCGAAACTTAACGCTGCGCTTTGTCTGGTCGCTAGAACTGAGCAATAAAAATAATTCTAATATAATTGCAACCACGAGTGGGAATCGAACTTACAACCATCGCGCATCGCGCTATCACACTGCAAACTCAAATTCATTATGTTTTAGGCTTAAGTACTGTTTTAACTTTTCCTTATATCCATTGCAACGCTAATAAAAAAGAGGCTTTCAATATTGGTCTAAGATCTTTTTTACTTTGATTTTTCAATTTAATAACCAAATAATTAAATAAGTCAAAAAAAAAAGTTTTGTATATCATTTGCACACATGCCTAAATCTTCGTCTTCTGGTCTTTTCTCGGTAAGGGTTGCCTGGAAGAGATCACCTGTGGTGTTAAGGCTAACTAACACCAAAACTATTACTATTCTTTTATGTCCTATCTCTTCAGTCTTCAATATTGTTAAAAGTCGAAAGAGTTAAAATAAAGAATAAACCAACTTATTATTATACTTATGAACACTTAAAGATAACTTAAATACTAGACACCCCTTTTATTATGAAAGTTATGGAAATTTATGCTGTGAATAAATATTGCAGTGATCGGTTTCGGACACGAGTGCATTTTTTTAAACAAATCTGTCGTCAGGAAGTTGGTCAAAATGGTATTGTATAAGTTTCATATATTAATATGTTAAAAAGATATTTTTGAGTTAATATTGTTTTTAATTATATTTCCAGCATTTTCAGCATTTCAATATAGATAGATATATTAATCTAGAAATCGAACCCCTAACCAATCACGTTTACAGCCATACGCTGCCACACTGCCACGATGGCCTCTCTATTTAGGGGTTAAATAAAAACTCAATTTCTATTTCCACATACATATATTAAAACATATCAATTCTCAATCAGAGTCAGTGTCGGAGTAGGTCCCGCGTCCACTAGACTGGTCGCTGTTCGCGTTTGCAGAGTTCACGGAGCTCACGGCGCTCACCGCCGCGATACACCGCACTGTGTACTTGTTGAAGTCGCAGCTGAAAAGTTACAGACCTTTAATATAACAAAAATAACGTTTGTTTTCTTCAGCTTCACATTTTTTCCCGCATAGCAGGGTAGTCGCAGAGAACCTAGTGTCAAGAGACTCCATTCATTAACTTTCCGTCCGAATTCGAGACATTGCGTGTTGTGGCGGAACTAAACGCCGAGCTTTGTCTTATCAGCGCGTCGAAATGAAAATATTACAATCTAAATTTTCTTCCTAGTGGGAATCGAACATACAACTAATCGCGTTTACAGTCAGATACTGTTCCACTGCGCGATAATGGCCTCAAATAAAGGAACTTCTTCATTAGACATGATATAGTCTAAATTCGGACGGCACGGGTTCAAATCCTGCTTAAAGCCCTAAAATATCACACAACATTACAATACATTTACAATTACAAGCCCAAAAAAGAATAGAAGAAAAAATTAACTACCGTAAAAAAATCAAAATATCTACCAATTAATTAAGTATTCAAAAAACATCAATTGTATCATAAAAAAAGAAATAGATAAATCTATAAAGCCATACATTCAGTGTGTAAGATTCCATTATCACATCTTACGTTATCACACACTTGACGTTATCACTGATTAGAGCATATGACGGCTTATATAATATAAACCAAATAAAAAATGTATGTAATAAAAACAAGTTAGTTATTAAATTTAATTGATAGCATCACGCCTTTTTCCCGCATAGCCAGAGACAACCTATTGTCTAGACACAAGTCCTATCTCCACTTTCCGCCCGTATTCGAGACATTGCATGGTGAGTGGCGGAACTCAACGCCTTACCAAAGCGGGTAAATGAAAACAATTTAAATATAATCACACCTTTGAATGGGGATGGCCTCACTATTTAATTTTATTTATTAAAAAAAATCAAGGCTTGTCTAAACGTAAACGTTAGAATGTGGGTTCGATTCCCACTCTGGGAATAATTATATTTAAATAATCTACATTTAACGCTCTGGGGAGACTGTGAAGTTAAGAACCAAAATACGGAAAAAAATTGAAGTTGACAAAGTTTTAAGTAAGATTAACTTTATATAAAAAAAAAGTATTTACAATATTTGAAGCCGTGCCGTTAGAACACCTTTCGTTGATCATATTACATTCTTCAAATTAAAAAATATTTTATATATTTAAACTGTTATTCTCACACTGAGCATATGAAAGACAAATTTAAGAAAACGTATAAAATATTGATTTGAACGGGACGCGAACCCGCAACACAACTTATGGCACAGCAGTCATGGCGTTTGGACAAACCGTGCAAGGGGTGCAGGGTTGAAATCCCTTTCCAATCTATTTTTATACGTTTTGTAAAATATGTCTAAAGTATCTAATAATACTTTAGTATAAAAAATACTTTAATATATAATATAAAAAATAATATATTGTTATCAAAATTACACTATGGTAATGAGATCAAAACTTAGACACGAAATATATATATTTTTTATTTATTTTAAAATGAACAGAATACAACTGTTTTAGAAAACGTATAAAAAAAATTACGCGGCGGGCTTCAAACCCGCGCCTCTTGGAAACCGTCCCAGCGCTCTGACCGCTAAGCCATGCGCTTATCTTCGATTTCGCTTATCTCAGATTTTTACAAATTCCTGTTACCTAAATAATATTATACGATTTACGAACGATTCTTTTATGTTTTTATGTTCAGCTTACCAATTGTGTAAATAACACTTTAAAAATGTTAATAATAACTTCTCCATGTAACCTGCCAACTAACAATTTGAAATAAAGCCTTACAAAATAATCAAATACAACTTACATCTTACTCAGTTGTGAATACTTCACCGTGAGAACCTTCTCCAAAGCCAAAAGAACACTTTGAGGAAAATTCCTCTTTTGTGTCACAAGATGCTTCACCCAAATAAGTAAATGTTCCAAATGCCTGCTGTCTTCTAGAAGACGGGCGATCGATTGGAGAAGACGTTGGGCGTATTCTTCTTCAAGCCCCGATACAGTTAGTTGAACTGGAGAAGAATTGAAAAAAAATTATACAATTAATTATGTACATTTTCTTAATATAAACATTAGTATAATATGGATCTGCGGTACGATGACGGTGGGTTCAATTTTTACTTGAATAAATGTTATATATTTTAAAGTATGAAGGCAATTCAATACATGTTTACGTTATTAATTAAAAATATTCTTTTATGTTTTACATTGGTATTCAAAAATACATTATAACACGTAAAAAAAAAATCACCAATTGGAGGCAAATAGCACAGGAAAAATCTTTGAAGAAAGCCTTTACCCTGTCTGGGGACCATGCATAATTAAGTACTTAGAATATAAATTTGCTACGATTTAAATTACTTTTAAATTTTAGCAATACAATAATACATAAATATATACATATATATATATTAATAAAAAACATATTATAAGTGAGTTACTAATTTTAAGGTAGTTCTTAAGTTAAAATGCAAGAAGGATTTTAATAAAAGACATGTTTATAAAACGTATAAAAATTGGAACGCAGCAGGATTTGAATCCGCGCCTCTTAAAAACCCATGGCTTAGCGGTCAGAGCGATTGAATCCCGCTCAAATCCCGCTGCGTTCAAATTTTTATACGTTTTATAAATATGTCTGTTTCAATTTCCTAAGTGTGCGATGAACACTTTAAACAAAGTTAAAAAATGATTCATAAAGGCATTTTTTTTTTACATTAACATTGTGCCTCACTGTCTGTATACGCGACTTGTGAACTAAATCCCGACTCTACTAGATGGACAGTTCAGTTATTTGTTCGACGGAGTGTCTCATCCGTAATACGCGTAAACACATAAAAAAAAACCATTTCCAACACGATTAAGCTTAAAAAGAGAAGCTAGAAGCTAGAGAAGAGAAGAGTAAGAGCGATGGTCGCGTAAGAATGGCCAGTCCCACCGTCCGCGGGCGGCACGGCCTCCACGGCGCGCCCGAGGAGCCGCTGCTGGCTGAGGCGCAGCGCGTGCAGCAGCGCCCGCCCCCACTCCCCGCGGCCGAGCAGCCGCAGCACGGCGGCCGGCGTGGACGCGCGCGACAGCCGGAACGGCCTGCGTTCGCACCAAACTCATGCTGGCTCAGTGTGCAATTTGTATTTTGTAGTGTGCGCATTGAAGCGTAAATCAATTTTATGAGCTTAATATATTTCTAATACCAAAACGAAATTTTTAATCCATCTGTAAATTTTTTCCATGAGCATGTTTTTTATTAAATAAAATACACAGTGTTTCCTTCAATTATTGAACGAAGTACGTTCTTTCGCTTTAAACAAACTCTCTACTCCACCAAACACATTATATTCCTGTCGTCTCTATTACAATGATCATTAAATTAAGAGAGCAACATACCTAAAAGTGCCATCTAAGCCGACATTTTGAGAGTATACCAAAAGTCCTTCAGTGGCCGCCACAGAAAAACTCTCTCCGGACGGAGAAAATCTCACACAATGTACACGAACCTATTAATAATAATATATCAATATTAATATTGAACAACATTTTAAAATTAAAAACAAGATAATTAGTAAAAGGGTCTGTTTCCTTCGGAATTCGAGATATTGCGTGTTTAGCGGCGGAATTAAACGCCACGCTTTTATCTCATCAGACCGTGTAACAGAAAAATAGTATAACATATAAACTTAAAATGACCCACTGCGTCACAATGGTTTCTTTCCAAATGTATAATAACCTAGCGACACGTTCGCGACTTCGCCTGCGTTAACTACATGACTAAACTTACGCGTTCTTCACATAAATCGCAAACATTTTTATTTAATGAACCAATTGAAATTAAATATACACTAAATGTTAAGGAAAGTTTATCAAAATACTATAGTGAAAACTGAGAATTGTGTGCACGAACGCACAGACAGAAAACAATTTTTTTTAATATATAATTTTTTTTGGGTTCTATTACATTGATAAATGCCCCCAATCATATTTTTTCTTATATATCTGCCATGTACACACGATCATTATAAATTAAAGCTAAGCTTAATGTAAGCTAAGTAAAAAACTACGTATGTGATGAAAGTGCGAACGCGGGAGGGAGAAATAACGAAATAGTTAGGTATAGTCGTGTAATTATTGCAGGCGAAGCCGCGAGCGGGTCGCTAGTCATATGACTATAAATATATATTTATATATACAAATTATAAATGTAATAATTCCTATACAGAGATTTACAAACAGTATATGAAGGTTTATAATTTCACCTTAAACGTAAAATAGTTTTGGCTGTTTGTTGGTCAGTCAGTCAGTCAGGTCAGTAACGAAAGTTTCATACATAGACAAGCTGTACCTGCGACTTCGTACGCGTTCAACTCTTAAATAAAATAGACAAAGTTACTCCTTGTCATATAACGTATCTGCCAGAGAAAGACGCTATAAAATAGGTAGGTAGCCATAGGCAGCCATTCAAGAGAGTAATCAGAACAAACAGACAAAGAGACAAAAATTGTAAATAAATATAATTTTAGCATATGCTCCGTGTATACATACATAAGCATTAAGTAAAAAGCTGCTTAATATTACAAACAGAAACTCCAACTTTGTAAATACTTTACCTCAGGCTTGACTCGCCTATCAGCCATATCACCGGACTTAACTCCGGGCAGGCGTACATTGACCTCACCGCCTTCTAGACTATCCCTGTCTTCCACTAACGCCATATTACCGAACTCCGACAGAAAACGACGGTTTATAAAGTCCTGGGGAATTAAAAAATATACATCATATATCTAGAAGTATATAAAGATCTTTTTTAATTGTTTAATTGTGTCGAGACACTCCGTTCTCCACTTTTCGTCCGAACAGGGGAGATATGAAATTATTTTAAATATAATCATTTGCGCGTCAATCAACCGCGTGCAAGTCACACTTCGCGATGGCATCAATTAATTTTCTTACAAGTATACTGTTGTATTGATTGACAGAAATCTTATATAAAATCTTAAATTAAAACAGAAACTTCACATTGTAAAATTTCTATCTTTTTGGAAAAAAGACTTAAAAAAAAAAAAAGTCTTTCATTCATCAATCACTTATCAATTATCTATCATTATTATATACATACATACCAATGGCGAAGTGTAGATATTTTGTAAATGAAAGCCAGCGTTTAAAAAAAATTATTAAAAATGTAGTACCACTGCCAAATAAAAAAAAATTACAATCGATATAGTGACATCTAGTACACTTCGCCACTGAGACATATATTTACACTTCAAATTCGAACCCATACTCACATTAACAGCATCAATAGATCTATTCTGGGTTATGACGAACTTCTTTATAAGGACGGCTTCTTGAATACTGTACAAGCAAATGTGTTTAGAATTTCCACCACCAAGTATGGACAGACCATCTGCTGTATAACATATTGTTGTGAATGCTCTGAAAGTGTAGAAAGAACGGTTAATTAAATCGTGTCAGTCACATAAGTCTACTAAAACATATTTAGAAAACGTATAAAACTTTGAACGCAGCGGGAATCGAACCCTCGTCTCTTGTATACCGTTCAAGTGCTCTGACCGCTAAGCCATGCGGTCGACTTCCTAAGTGTGTGAATAAGACATTAAATTTGTTTTAAAAATAAGTCAAGTAAGTTAATTAAGTATTATTCGTTTTTAAGGAAAAAACGTATATTAATAAATATACCTAGTGTACAGATATATATATATATTATTAATATCGTATTTTTATTGATTGTGTCTTTGATACACAGTCGATGCAATAATTATATTACAATTATTTTCATATCTTCGCTCCGGTTAGACAAAGCGCTTTCTCCCTGATTACTCTGGTATATGGAAAAAAGTGTGAAACTGAAAGACAGATGCAAATTTATTGCCTAAACCTTCAATAGTTAGTTGTATTCATCAACGAAAATATATACATATTTAAAGTAATATAATCAATTTTACCCTAGTGTTATCGCTTTATCGTCCAATACAACAAAAAAATGTACAGAAACATGAAAATACAGAGTGTTTTATCACTACATACTAACTTAGTTTTCAACATTTTCTCGGGCGTTATCAAATCGGTGTCCGCTCTACCCGAGCCCAAGTCATTCCTTCCCTCTATACTACCAGTTTGTTCGGACGTTGATGTATTGAAAAATGTTATATTGCCATCTAATGTCGATACTGCTATCTATAAAATGAAAACATATATATACAAAGAAATAATATTTTACTCAACTTGTATATATATATATATATATATATATATATATATGTATGCAATTTTTTATATATGTATTTATATGTGAAATTAACTATTTGCCGCCCGCTCTGGTAAAACCAGACGCGTTTGGTTCCAAGACTCAAAATGCAATGTCTAAATTTGGAGCGGATTAACCTCCAAATTAAAGTTAAAATATTAAATTTGACATAGTTAAATGTCACATACTGAAAACAATGTATAGATTATATTAAGCACACTATCAAATGTCTGACACATGAAAAGACGTTACTAAGGCAACACGTATTTTACGCATTGACGGGCCAACTAATTATAAATAGTTCCTTACCTCCTCACCGTCGGGTCTAAAGGCAACTTGCAAGGCGTCCGAAGTTAATTGTATAGTTTCAGAGTCTGAGCTCGTTTCGATGCAATTCCACAACTTCACAGTTTTATCCCAAGAAGCTGACGCTAATTGGGAGCTGGAGAGCATTGGGGAGAAGGAAAGAGAAGATACTGGTGCCTCATGTCCTCCTAGTACCTAAAAATGAATATATTTATTTTTTCTAAAATCCACGTTACTCAGTGACTAACAAAAGATACCAATTCAGGATTATACGTGTTAGTCAACGCAAGCGACGTTGCGGGTTGCAATTAGTATGTTACATTAAAAAACCTGTTCCGCTACTCAGTTAGTGACTGACTGACAACGAATAGCTGAAACTGTTGCGCGCATTTTGTAACCTGGCATATAGGTTCCTTGACCGAGGAAACGGTTAGAAAATGATTTATTGAAATACCTACTGTGTCTCAAAGTGCACACGATATGTAATTCTTCGGCTCTTATACGAGTTAAGTTAAATTTTTATTTAATATTTTTATTTAATAAAACTTAACGGTTTTCACAATAAGGTTACATTTATTTTCAAAAAATAAATAAATGTGCTATATATTACATACATTTAGGATAACTAAAATATTTTAATAAAAAGTATAAAAAATTTAAATGTAGCAGGATTCGAAACCGCTAATGGACGATTTTTTTCTAAATATCTTCCAAATATAGTTTACTTTAAACCAAATAAAACAAAGCAATTGCAATTCATTTACCAAATGTATTATTAAAATCGATCAAATCGTCTGAAAAAAGAAATGGCTATAGCTAGCCAAATCCCTTTCTCTCTTTTTTGACATTATTTAAAGTGCTAGTCACACAGTTAGGAAATAGAAAAACATTTTTGGAAAACGGCTAAATGTTGGCTTAGCGGTCAGAGCGCTTGGACGGTTTCCAAGAGGCGCGGGTTCGAATACCGTTGCGTTAAAACTATTGTACGTTTTCTTCAAAATGGTTCTTAAACTCCCTCTCTTCTTCTCGCCACTCACCTCCAACAGTTTCCCAAACTTGATGGACCATACAAATATTTCGAACACGTCGTGGCCACCGGCGGCGCACAGCTCGCTGCTGCTGTCTAAACTGACACACCCAAATTGTACTAAACTTGGTGATGTTAGTGTACGGAAATTGCGATATCTGAAAATAATTAATATTAAATTATAAATTAAAACTATCAATCAATCAATGTAAGAAAGTCTTGCAACGTCATTATTACTCATATCTTGTCATTTGATTTGTGTGGAAAATATTCACACGGATCCGGATTTTAATGACAACGATGCCTTTGAAATGGACTGAAGCGAACATTTCATTCCCAATGCGAGTTGAAATTAGTAGTATGTATTTTAAGTATAAGTTAATCGAACATAATAAAGCGTGAAGTGTGAGTCGTTTAGAAAGTGGAAAATTGACACTAAATTCTCCCTGCCTACCCTGTCATGCGGGTAAGAGCGTGAAGCAGGTAAAAGCGCGTGAAGTTTTAAACTCACCTAATAAGATCATAACACCGCACAGTGCCATCCAAGGAGGACGACACAAAAAACTTCTTGTTCGCACTGAACACTAAATCAGTCACTGTAGATTTGTGTTCATTGAACGTAACGAAGCAGAAACCGGAAGTCGTGTTCCACACTTTGACTTTCCCGTCGTAACTTCCTGTGACTATGTACAGCCCGTCCGGGGAGTACGCGAGGCACGTCATGTCCAACGAGTGGCCTTGCTGCTTCATTACGTATTGTTCACCTGTTCAAGAATATATTAATTACATGAAAAACAAAAAAAATTGAGATAACCTATAAACATTTGAACGCAGCGGAATTCGAACCGGCGACTGTTGCAAACTAAGTCCGCTAAGCTACACGTTCACAAGAGTTCAATTTTTAAACGTCGTATAAAAATCTTTTTTATATTCTATGTATGTGAATACAATTTTGAGAATGTAAAAAGTATATCATTTAAATAAAACAATTTATTTAAATATTATAAAAAATTAAACGTACGTTTTTAAAGAACCTTGTTTTGAATTTTTTGTGTGTGAGCATTTATTAATATTAATTGTATGAATAACATAAAAAAAATATAAATTAATAAACAGATGATTATTATTGAAATACAAAAATAAAGCTTGCGGAAAATTTAAACTCAATACTATTAGGCGATTTATTATTGTAACAACATTATACTCGCATGAAATAAAAAAAAAACAATCAGAAAGAAAAACCATCCATTACCAACTATACCTAGTACATATGTACATTTTTGTATTGCTTGTATATGTTTTGTAAGTAGTCCTAAAAAAAAAGAACGCAGGTTCGATTCCTGCTACGTTCAAATTCTCATACATTTTTTTATAGTTTGCGTGAATAGCCCTTATTTGAAAAACATAAAAAAAAAATACAACTCACTCTGCCATTCCCATACAAGCAGCTGTCCTATATTGGGACAACCGAACGCTATCCAGTCACCTTGTCCGGATACAGCTATGCTACTGATTCTATGCTCAGATATACTAAGCGTATGTATCAGGTTCACATCCGGCATTTCGTGTAGGAAAAATATACCTGTTGAGAAACCTGTGAAAAAAAGTTTATTTTTTAATTTCCGAAATTAAAAAAAAGTATGGATAACTAATCTTTTAAGATGTTACTTCTGATGTTTTTTTCGTGTATAAACAAAAACATCAAAGCA
Source organism: Podotricha telesiphe (assembly GCA_038994665.1). Classification (NCBI taxonomy): domain Eukaryota; kingdom Metazoa; phylum Arthropoda; class Insecta; order Lepidoptera; family Nymphalidae; genus Podotricha; species Podotricha telesiphe. The sequence continues at coordinate 513,784 of JAOYRR010000259.1, forward strand.
TAATTTATTCATTTTGAGCGCACAATTTTTCTTGCATAGCTGGGTGTGAGAGAGAACTTAGTGTCGGGTCACTCCTCTCTCTCTCTCTCGGACCACTCCGAGTTGTTGCGTGTTGAGTGGCGGCACGCTTTGTGTTGCCAGAACGAATAAATGAAACAATTTAAATATATATAATCATTCCCCCGAGTGAAAATAGAACTCACAACCATAGTGTATACTACAATAAAAGAAATAAATCGATATGTAAATTGTAGTTTTTACATAAAATTTTACAATAACATATATTATTTAAGAAAAACATATATATTTTAGCCATTTATTTTTTTATAATTTTAACAAAATGTATTAAAAAACTAACCTGTAACTAAAATCTTGGTACTCTTATGGTACGCTGCCGCTGTTAACTTGACTTTGTGATGAGCATTTCTTATAGCATCCCCTATGTAATGGCGTCCGAGCTTTTTGTATTGTAACTTTTTCTTTTCTTCTGTGTTCTGCGGTTCTTTGTCCATATCTTCATCTTTGTCACTTTCCTAAAAAAAAACAACCTTTTTTATAGTAAGAAGATATAAAACGTATAAAAATTTGAACGCAGAGGACTTTGAACACGCGCCTCTTGATTTGTTCCAACTCTACGAACACGTGGTCAGTAGCTTTCGGTAACAAAAACGGAACGTTTAACTCAACTAGGTTAAAACTTTAACAGCAATTTATAGATAAGTAGTACGTAAAAGAAGAACACAGTATCATGACACACAGTTCTCCACTTTCCGAAATCAAGACATTGCATGTTAAATTACGGAGCTCAACGCGGCGCTTTGTATTTTTACTAGAGCCGAGCAATGAGAATAATTTATATTTAATCATTTCTCCGAGTGGAAATAGAACCCGCAACCAATCGCATTTATACTCAGACGACGCTGTCCTACTGCGTTATGATGGCTTCAAATATTTTTTTTATCGAAAACATTTAAAAACCACTCGTCGTGGTCTCGAATTCGGGCGGAAAGTAGAGAACAGTTGCGATAAGTATTTAAAAATAAAACTCACATATTCCTTATCCTTTTCTATAATATTCTCTTCATCGACTTCATCTTCTTGCAACTCCGCTTGCTTTTGCAGCTTTCTTCTTTTTTTATGTGAAATTTGCACTTTGGACGTCATTAATTCCTCAGCATCGATACTCGCTTCCCACAAACATATTTGACCATTACGGCTAACAGTTATTAGATCTAGACTTTTCTTTTCGAAAAAAACACCTACAACTTTGTCTGTGTGTCCACTTAAAGAATACATATTTAAATTATCTAAATATTCTGATGTGTATATTTTTGTTGTAGTATCCTTTGAACCAACAGCTAACAATTTACCACAGGACGACCAGTCAAGGCATGTCACTTGATCTAATGCTTTTTTAAATACTCTCTTCATGACAAAAGATCTGAATTCACCAGTGAATTTGCTTGGAGCTGTCATTATGAATACTGAAAATTTCAAAGAGTATAGAAAGCTTTAATGGTTAAATAAATAATCATAAAAAACAGCAGGTATAATCAGAGAGAACCTAGTGTCAAGACACTCTGATGTCTGTTTTCTGCCTGACATCGAGAAATGGAGTGTTGAGTGGTGGAACTTAATGCACATGGAGAAGTATAATTAATTTAAATATAATCATTTCTCTGACTGGGAATCGATCCCGAAACCCTTGTCACACTGTACTAACATGGTGTAATTCATTAAAATGTTAATACTATATTCAAAAAGGATCTGGCTTCCCAGTTGGTTATGAAAAATAAAAACTTAAAGGTCATACTTCCTTGAATTTAAAATAATAAAAACTTTCATATAGATTGGTTACAGAATCCAACTATACTTGCACAGTCAAGAGCACATTCCCACTCAGGGTAATAACACTAATATTTAATTATTCTTATTTATCTAATCAGTACTTGTAAAATAATGCAAAGTGTTGCACAGTGTTTTGCGATGTTGTAAATGTTTTTTCACACAACATGCAATGATGAAAAAAAACAGTAAGTAAGACAAAAGAATATCTTAACACTAGATGCTTACCCCTTTGTTGTATGCAGAAAAATGGTTATCTTACCTGTATTGTCACAACAGGCGGCAAATAATTTTCCATCAGGACTAAACTTAACAGCGTTCACTTCTTGCTTGAATTTATATCTATGAATGACAGTATATGTCAATAAGCTAATCATCTGAGCTTCACCCTCTGTAATAGCAGAAATTTATAATTTAACATGAAATAGTAAATTTATGACATATCATTTTATTACTCTGTATCACATATTTTTTGTAGAAAATGGCAAAATCATTTTGTCAATGCAACAAATTGCAAAAGATGCAGGTGGATGCATTCTTAATTCAATGAATTTTACATTAAAAAAAAATGTATATATTAACAAACATTTTTTTTGAAGTAAGGTTTTAATTAATTTACTGAAAATACTGAACATAATCTTTTGTTTTGGGAATAAAATTTAGTAAAAAAAATATCAAAGATATGGATTTTAGTAATAAAAAGAGTTTTTAAAACTGTTTACCTAAACCTAAGTATTGTGAGCTTCAAGAAATTTCAAAAATACCACAAATCAACTTTATTCATTCAAATCTTCAATTTAATTTAAAGTAATTAATATTCACATTTTCAATTAAGTAACTAATGTATAATAAAACATAATTATATGTAAAACTTCTCCATTACTCACTGAATGACAGACAAGGCTGAGCGAAACTACTGTACGGAGAAAGATTAACACTGTACTGCCAAAATTATAAGTTAATATATTTACTTACTTTCATTTATTGCAAGCAGAATACTGCCGTTTGGTGATACATCAATAGCTGTGTAATTAAAATGGCTCTCTATTGGCAAGGTACTGCTTTTATTCCTGAAATTACAACAATTAAAATATTTATATTTTTGCTAAACAAAAAAAAATAAAAGAACAAGAAAATCTCTGTAGTGTGCTATTTATTATTTTTATTAAAGAAATATATAATATACTCACTGCTTCAGATTGTAAACAGTAATTTTATTACCAACTGGACTGATAACACAATTCCCATCATTGGTAAACAATATATCACCACGCCGATATACTGTACCTAATAGGTTTTGGAACTGAAATAAAGAAACAATTTACATATAAATAAAATAACAAATAATACTAATAATACAAAACGTAGTGTTTTAGTAAAAGTTGTACATAAACATTGAAATTTCAATAACTTAAACTTTTGGATTACAATATTTTATATAAGCATATCTAGTCGCTACAATAAGTAAACTTACCTTATAGTTAAATTTCATTTTGCTTAAAGTTAAATATAAGTTATATTTACTATTTAAAAAAAAATTAAAATAAACGCTTCACATGGAATAACAAACATAACCTATAAACTTCAATGTGATATTGACATTGACAGCATAGTAATAAGTTCTCAGTATTAAAGCGGATCTACAGTTCACGCAGATCTGTAAGTGTAACTTATATTATATTATTAAGTTCTTATAATAAGCATTATTTTAAAATATCAAGAAATTTAATTATTTAATTAAGTTCGGCATTAATAAAGTAATATAAACATAAATAAAAATGGAACTAATTAAAAAATATATATATTTAAAATTTCAAGATTTATATATTTCAGTTAAATGCAGTTAATTTAGATATAACTTAAAGTAAAAAAAAATAAACAAAATATTATATTTAGTATGACATTGCTCTGGAAATGAATATTTTATGAAGTTAAGAATAACTTTGTTTGAGCTGGAATGTCGTAAAAATTATAATAAATATTTAATAATAGCAATGACTTACTTTAATAATATCTTTACTGGCTCTTAATACGTAAAATTTAAAATGTTAATTTCATTGAAGAAACTAAATTTATAAGTTAAACTAACTAAAATCAGTTTGGAACATATATAGATTTTTGCTATCAAATTCTGTGAAAAATTATTTACATTCTAATTATATTTTATTTATTCACGTTATATATAACGGTAAAAATATTTAATAATGATATTAAATGTTTTTAAAAATATTCAAGGCCGAAAAGATAAATGCATCCTGCCATTTTCAAAATTCGCGGCACTTGCTATACTTATAACATAAATTAATCAAGTCAAACACAAGTTACAAAACATATAAAGAATTTAAGTTGTTTAATAGTTTTTTATAAGTTTTATAGATAAAATTAATAGCATAATTTTATTGAAAATATTGTTCTATTTAAAATATTGCGAATAGTGTTATATATTTTAATTAAAAGTATTAAAACTGTTAATCTGGGCATGCGCAGTTGCATTTTGCTGGCCAGCGATCCACATCAATGTTAGACGTCATACCACTGTTGAGTGTCCAGCTCAGGATTGGCCGCGCATTTCGGAAATGACGTCACAACGCCAATCAGAAGTTAGGGCATATCGAGCACTGCCTTGAACATCAATCGTCATATGACCCATTCTATCGAGACTGCAAAGCTTGGGCCATATTTGTCTGTGCTAAAATAGTTCCGTGGAGTGAGTGTGTGCAGATAGTCATCACAGTTTTTGGGACCTGTAAATACTCCCACACTTTACAATCAAAATGGCTGAAACAAATCCCATCTATGGACCTTTCTTTGGAGTTATGGGGGCGGCGTCTGCTATCATTTTTAGCGGTATGTACTTTGTGTCGTTTATACTGTACGGAATGGCTGATTGAGAGTACGTTGAAAAAATGTCGTCGGGATCGATGGATTCACGCATCCACTGTACCTGTTACTTGTTTCTTAGTAATTCTCATCAAAGTAATCTGTTTTATTGCGAATATGGTTATTTTAGGAGACCCTAAATATAGGAACAGCCGCGCCTTGGGCATATGTAAAATGTAGGTATCTATAGTATACTTCAATCGATTGTATTCGTATCGATGTTTTTGATGAAAAGTGCTGTTTTAGACGAAAGTGGGCGTAGTACGGGGTTGGAAAAATGTATCGATCATCATGTGATTGTCATCGTGATAGCGAAAAAAGGTTAATGTTGGCAGCATTGCTGATGTTGCACTAAATCCCGTCATGACACATTTCAATGGAACTACAATCAATACAGTACAAGTAGACAAAATTAACGATTTTATTTTTAATAGGAGTCAAAACGTTAACGCATTCAAAAATGAATGTAAGTAATTGATTTGCGCAGGCTTGCAAAACGTCTTGAGTTAAATTATTGACGTAGCTGTAGGCTTATTTTCCAGTTTAACCAATTTAGTACTAAACTTGAAAATCACATGACTTAGCTTGATCATGTGATGAAGGTAGTCGTAACTTCGTGCCTTCATACCTTCAAAAGTTAAATAACATTCACAAAGTTCTTTTATATGGAATATCTAGTGGGGAAAAACAATTAAACTATATTTGTTTCTTATAATTAATAAATTTTTTATTTTTCATTATTATTTTAAGATTTTTCCTAAACCTTTTCGTTTTTGTTTATAATATAACCATCAATGAACACCACAATTTGCGTTTCAATTGCAATTTATATACAATTAAGTACTATATAATTACAGTAAGATAATTACATGAAAGATGAGTTACTTTTATTATACAATACCTAGAAGCGTTTTATGTAGGCCATGAGTCTAGTTTTAAAAGAGGATTGGTTTTCTACTAATAGGTCACATCAGTTTTACTTGAGACATGTATATTGTCATATGAATAAAATATCTTCTATGTAGGTACATATGTATCATTAGATACTTAGTAGAAACCTTATTTGTAATGAATACATTATAAGTATTCTTTTATATTTAAAAAAATATAAGAAAAGTTAACTTGAAGCTGTAGAGATAAGCTGTCACATGACAAGCTTGAGCAATATAATTAAGTCAGCTGACAGTGCTAATGTAGCTTTTATATTGATGCTTTATATACTTTTAAACAGTATTTTACTACAACTTGAATAATTCTAGTTTTAATTAACTTAAAATTAAGCCTCCAGGCTAAGAAATATTAAATATGTCATTGAACAATTACATCACATGATTTACTTCAGTGCTTGAATTTCACATATATTACTTAATAAAGTTTCACTTATTAGTAGCTGAGTATCAGAGACTAATATAATGAGAACATTTCAAATAACTAAATAATTTTATAAGAGAATGTATATTAAAACAATTTAAGATAAAACTATTAAATATGTTAGAGATTTTCCAAAAGTGGGTCACCAATAGCCACACCCTATCAAATTACATAATTTATATGTTAAATAATACTTATTTTTAATCAATATACATTAGTAGTATTACAACCATTGTAGTATCAAAATATAAGAAGTCATTTTGCATTAATAAAACTTAACATAAATTAATTTAAAACTTATAATAATTGTTATTGCTTGTATTTTAATCAAGGTATTTCTTTTTCCAGCCCTCGGAGCTGCCTATGGCACAGCCAAGTCAGGCACAGGTATTGCTGCCATGTCGGTGATGAGGCCTGAGCTCATCATGAAGTCCATCATTCCTGTTGTCATGGCTGGTATCATTGCCATCTACGGACTGGTAGTAGCTGTGCTCATTGCTGGTTCTCTGGAATCCCCAGCTACTTACCCTCTTTTCAGGTGAGACATATACATTAATTTACTTAATAATTTGTAATGTAATAATTTCAAGGCATTGTGATGCAGTGTGGATAACATGAACAAATTTTTATTTCACTGCTCTGCTGATAAGACAAAAGGTAACATTGAGCCTGCCACTCATGTCATGGTGTCTCAAGTGGAGAATGGGGAGTACCTTGACACTATGTTCTCCACTAGCCTACCAAATCACCTGAAAGTACAATTATTATAATAATTATAAGTAAAACATTTACTATCAAATAAAAACTGTAAATATTTTGAAATCAAATCTATTAAATGGCAGTTTATTTATTAATATTTTGTAATTACATGCTCTAGTGGCTTCCGGTTGCTGTATTTAGTTTTTGTGTTGACATTGAATATTGTAACAATTGTTTGTCATTAACTAGTGCTATTGACACTTTGTCATGATGAAATACAGTAATGTTGCAGGACCATAAAAATATCACATAGATTATCTTGCTGTCATTAAACATTTGAAAATGCGATGTTTTTGACTTAACAAATTAAATCTACAATTTGTCTAGATATATTACCGTGATCCACCATTGTGACGCCACTGCGCCGGATTTGGTTGTGGGTCAATTCCCACTTGGGGGATGAATAAATTTAAATTTAATTTTCCCCTCTGTTAATATGCGCAACACCGAATGTCTTAATTTTGGGCAGAAACTGGAGAGTGGAGTGACTACACCCTGCTATGCGGGAAAAGTAAAGTTGCTGAATATTAGTTGTAGTTTATTGGACACCTTTCAAAAGAAAGACAGCCTGTGGTAACTAATATAGGGGGTTGGTTGATATTTTAACTGTAAATCATTAGTTTTTATATTTATATTCTTTAGACACTTACAATGAAGTAGGACTTGATTTTTCACTTAAAGTGAAGTATGAAGATTTTACTCTTATGGTTTTAATTTATTTTGTATATTGATTGTCCATAATTTGGTTTACAGAGGTTTCATCCACTTGGGAGCTGGTCTTGCAGTAGGGTTCTCTGGTCTGGCCGCTGGATTCGCCATAGGCATTGTAGGTGATGCCGGCGTGCGCGGTACCGCCCAGCAGCCCAGGCTATTCGTCGGAATGATCCTTATTCTCATTTTCGCTGAAGTGTTGGGTCTATACGGTCTCATTGTCGCCATCTACCTTTACACGAAACAACAGTAAACCAAACATCCCCCCCCCCCCCACACCCTTTTCGAACACCCCTCGAAGCTCTATGCCTTGTCAAGTATCTGCTCATAGTAAATCGCGCAAAACAAACACCGGTAGCAGTATAGAGCTCCGAGGCTGTAAAAGTACATTGTACGGTAACACCGTGCGCCGACTCTGCGGACTGGATGCTGCGTCCGCTAAGATCGGGGCCCATTTGTATATTTAAAAACCCTTCAGCTACCGAGTGATTAAAATTTCAGCTTTCATTTTTGGAGTATTAATATTATAACTACAAGCGCGTTACCTATTGCGAACTATATCACTTAGATTATTTTAGTGTAAGGCGAAACTAATGTACAGTTAGAGTAGAAAGTTAAGTCCAAACGAAATATTTATGAACCGAAATCCCCGAGGTACTGTGTACCGCATATTTTAGCTGAATTCAATACCTGGCTTATTATACTTGCTACGTTTCATGGGTGTACTTGTCCCGGTGCTGTCGCCTCCGTATGCTGTGACCATACTGAAATTATACATATACATAACACGGAAACAAATTGTCAGTCTGTCTGTTCGAAAGCGAGTCACAACCAATGTATTGCCAGGGATCAGTTAATAAACATGATTTGTACATTCCATATTATTTTGTTTCTACTTGATTGTTTTGTGTGTTTTATTTACCTCAACGGTCTTCTATTTAGCGAACATTATAATAATTATTATTTATTTAATGATATATAATAGACATTGCACTTTATATATATATATATACTTCTTACGACTTGTGGTAATAAAAAAAAATTAAATATTTTTATTATGTATACCTCATAGACAAATGTTTGAATGAATATAAATAAATTGGTAAGTAAAATAAATACAAATAGGTTAAATTGTATTATTTTAGGTTTCATGTTAGAGAATGTTATAATCTTGGTGTTATTGAATGAATTGTGTTAATAAAATATTTTGAAAACTACTGTAAATTATGAATCGAGTGTTTCAGTTGTCCAGTATTGTTTGCTCATTACTTACACTTACCTCTTTTTTTATTCCACCTTTTTTACACTAAAGCACAAAAAAAAATATCAAAAATTGGTATTTTAAAATGTAATTAGTTACAAATAAAATGAATTAATATATACAAAATTATGAAACTTTCATCAAAATAATTTGAATGTCTTTATAAAAAAGTCATTCATATATAATAGTTAAACTTTGTCAATAAAATCAATGAATTAATATATACAAAATTATGAAACTTTCATCAAAATAATTTGAATGTCTTTATAAAAAAGTCATTCATATATAATAGTTAAACTTTGTCAATAAAATCAAATTGTCACAACAGCCGCAACTGTTGCCTCAATAATTTAATTGGACTATTATATTTTTGATTGATCATATTTTTAAAATGGTAGTATTGGTAACTTTACAACTTTCATTCATTAAAATATTTATTTTACAATAACTAGTCTCGTTTGGACTATTACATTTATAATATTAAAGTTTTCACAATTTTATTGTAAATCAATTCTAAACTAAAATTACTTAAAATAAGTGATCGCTGTCTTTCCGGGGAAGATGTATGAAGAAAATACTAGGAGCATTTATCAATGTAATGGCACCAAAACTGATTTTTAATTGCCTTTTATTGTTCGTGCACGCTAAACTCTGAAAACTGCTTAACCAATTTAAATACAATGTTGACTACTGTATTTTAATAAATTTCTCTTAACATTTAGTGCTTATTTGATTCAATCTGTTCATAAACAAAAAAGTTATACTGTTCAAATTATAATTTTAAGCAGTTTGTGATTTAAGTGAACTAATTTCGTATTTCACCCGTCCGCGATCCCGTTTAAGTAACAAATTTCAATTTATAACTTAATTGAAGTTTTTTAATTCATGAACTGATTGAAGTAAAATAAACAACGTTAACAGAAGTTTACCAAAATACTGTAGTCATTTAAATCGGATTAGCCCTTTCTGGGATTACCGTGCACAAACGCACAGACAACAGAAAAAAAAAACATTTTGGGTTTTATTTCATTGATAAATTACCCATTAATATTTTTTTCTTATATATTTATCTGCCACGTACAGACTACGATCTGCTATATTTTTATTATATGTATAGATTACCTGCTATAGAAATTGCAGAAAATGCATAGGACGATTTATATGCCTATTCTCAGTAGGACCACGGGGAATTTCCCACCCAATAGACTACCAGTGAAACAATAGTATACTAAAATGTAGACCTAATTATTGTATTGATATGATCGGCTGTCGTTGTAGACATAATATGTCCCGAAAAAGAATTAAAATAATAACTCGTTAAGTCCTACTAACAGTAAGACTATTGGGAAGGAAATACTCAGTAGTACTGGAAATAATTATATAAATAATAATGAAATATAAATTAATCTTTCACATAGTGGGGTAGTGTTTGATTAAACGCGCTTTGGTTGTGGGTTCGATGTCCACTTAAGAACATTTTTCCAGAGGTTATTAAATATTATTTTCCTGGTCGTGCAAGGCAGCGTGGCGGTACTATATGCTTTAAAAGGGCAAAAGTGTAGCATAGGTTGTGTAAACGTGTACGCTCAAATTATGGGAATATGAACGATGCAATGTTATCGGCGATGAACGATGTATGTAAACTTATTATTTAATCATTAATGTGAACAAAAATAGATATAATATTAGTAAGTCATTAGTAATCAATACAATTCAATCAAATCTGAAGTTTGTAACAGTTTTGTTTACAGTAGATCTCGCCGTTTGCCTTTCTATACACGGAAGACATTTGTACATTTAATATCTCTATTTCGGGGACGTTCTTCTAACTATGCTGTGTGGAAAATAGCGTGAGGCAGCTACCTAGATATACTATAATACCATTTATGCCAAATTTATCGTGTAAGATTTCTATCAGCATTAAAATTTGTTATTGTAATCGTTTATTCTCCTTCAAAGAGTAAACAGCTTTACATAAAAATCAATAACCTTCATATATAATCTATCTATAAAAATGAAATTGGAATATCTGTTTGAAATGTTAAAATAACCGCTTCTTACTAAAATATGCATTTATAATGAACGTTTACACGGTACATATACAAAAATATTTTTTTTACAATTTTTGTCTGTCTGTGGCGGTTTGTCCCGGCTAAACTCTAGAACGACCGGATTAATTTTGACGTAATATGTAATAAGGGAGACGGCAGATGTAATAAGGAGTAACTGAAGCTACTTCAAGCATTCTAAGCAAATCACAGCAAATTTACTGAACTAAAGTTAAAAACATGAAAGTTTAATTTTAGATAACTGGTTAAAAATTAGTTCAGTCGAGAGAATTAGTCGTTATAAAAATTCTACTCCAAAGTATACCTTTGGAGTCGAAAGGTCGATGGAAGTCTGGCAATTTTGAAGCTCGAAATTTAAAACTTTGTTATTGAGCTATTGATTAAATTAGAGGCCATCATGTTGCCGAAAGACAGCGTCTGACTGTAATCGCGATTGGTTGTGAGTTCGATTTTTCACATATTCACACTCGGTGAAAATATAATTTAATTATTTTTATTTGTCCGCTCTGGTCAACAAGAGAAAACGGCGTTAAGATGCGCCACTCAACACACAATGTCTCGAATTTCGATGAAAGGTTATCACTTTTCGTCCGAATTCAATACATGGACGGAGATGTTGAAACCATAACAATTAGTAAATTACTGTTTCAACGTTTATACAAATTCTACCCCTAAGGAATATTTTATGGAAGTCCGTCATTTCTGAAGTTAGAATCATGAAACTTATCAAGGGTTTGTGGAAATGCTAAATACTTTTGAGATACAAAAGTTCATCACATTTGAAGAAATTTTTTTAAGGGTTCTATGTAAGGTTTCTAAATTAACATACCTAATATGAAAAATTAGATAGATACATTATTCCAAAACCTCTTTATAAATATAAACTATATTTTACGCGAGCAAAGCCGTGGGCAACATTTATATGGATGTAATTTAACTAGTGACATTGTATGAAGATAATCGTAATGGTCACGGATGTCACGCTTTGGTATTTACTTTGTACGGTGCATGTCTTAATATTACTAATCTATTTATACGATTTATCTTGAAGCTTGATGCATAGATAGTAAATATGTTATGTTGAAGGCACGGATATTTTAAATTATAAAATACATAATTTGGGTAGGGAAAAATATTGTAATATTTGAGTTATTTATTTTAACTTTTGAATTAAATCACGCAGAGACATTTCTTAAGCAATTCTTAATGAATTTTTATTTTGTTTGTTACACTTCTTTCTAATATAGTAACAGGGTAATCTGAGATCAGACAGTCCAGTGTTACGACACTCCGTCACTTCCCACTTCACCACTCACTTTCCACCTTCCGCTTGTATTTGAGGAAAAGTGTGTTGAGAGCGGCGAAACTCAATACCGCGCTTTCACCAGAACGAAAAAATTAAAATAATTAAATTATAATCACAACCATTACGAGCATTTTATTCCATAATGTAAATATTCAAAATCAAAAAAAATGTGTATTACCGTTCTTCACACAAACAATACAGTTAGAATAAAATAAGTATAAACAAAAAAGAAGAAGACGGTATGATGTGGGACTTGGCGTTTACAGCGCTGTTCTTCAGCACCATCGGCATTCTTATAGAGTTAGCGTATAATATTATGGATTTCTTGAATATCAATTGTACATATATAGTACTAATATATTTGCAATTAATAATTCGTAGAAATTAAAATACGGCAACAAAATTACGGTTCTAGTAGATGACGTTACAATTGTCACTTCACACTTGTCAATTACGAAGTTTGGTGGCGTTTCATTATTGGCTGTTTGATTTCTGTTCGTATAAGAAATTCACGTCTAAGTAATATTAAAATAAGAATAAAAATATCATAATGAAGTACAAATTATTACTTAGTTTCCTTGTTATTCTAACGTACTATAATATTGATGCACAAAATCGTGGGAAAGGTGTAAGTTAAACAAGAAAATGGGAGTACAACCGGTATAGTTTTAAGTGAAATGTATAACAAATTCTTATTAATTTGTAGCTTGAAGAGAAATTGCAGCAGCTAACGGATATGTCGCTTAAACAATCAGTTATACCATTGAATTTGAATAAGTTTAAAGATTACGTGAAGTCTTCGCCGAGGGATTATTCTTTCATGGTGATGTTTACAGCCATGGCTCCTTCACGGCGTTGCGCTATATGTCAACATGTTTACGATGAATATATAATTGTAGCTAACTCAATGCGTTTCGCTGGAACACAAAATACTCAATTGTTCTTCGGCATGGTTGATTTTGATGAAGGGTCAGACGTGTTTCAGATGGTAAATATAAGTTTCTTTTTGGTGATATTAATATTGTTTTTGAGGTCATCGATTAGATTCAATCAAGGAAATGGTTATGATTAAATTATTTTTATTTCTCCGCTCTAGTGTCAAGACATAGTGTGATGGTGGTTAGTACTGCCACCCAACACACAATGTCTCGGATTCGGGTGGACAGTAGAGAATGGTGTGTCTTGATACTAGGTCTCTCTCTCTACTCTGCAATGTGGTAAAAAGTGTGAAAATAAAAAATGTTTTTCTTATTTTCTTCTGCATTTATAAACATTTTAAGATATTTAACTTTAATATGGTATATGCTGTAAGCCCTTTACAATACACAGCCCATTCAAAGGAAGTTAAAGTCAAAGAAGTTAAAAAAACATAATTACTTTTTAATTATACACCTTTCTTACATTTTATGCTTTGAAACTACATATTTTTATCTGTATCTCATATGAAATTAACTTACAATTTCAGTTAAGACTTAACACAGCACCTGTAATTATGCACTTCCCAGCTAAAGGCAAGCCTAAACCAGCTGATTCAATGGATTTTGAAAGAATGGGTATTCATGCTGAGGCTATTGCTAAATGGATCCAAGATAGAACTGATATTCAGGTAAGATTTTAATCTAAAACAAAAGTAGCCTCAGTTAATCCTTATTACATCTATCAAGATAGACACATGTAATAAAGAGTAACTTAGTCTACTAGAACTGCCAGTGAAAATCCTGTCTAAATATGTTTCATACATTTAGTAAAATGTAGTTGTTTTAATATTACAAACAGACACTTCAATTTTATAATGACAAATTTATATAATTTTATTTATAATGTTACCATGTCCAAGGTAGTAGAGAGTAGAGTATTTAATCACCCAATCTGTGTTCAACTTTGGTTTCAGTGAGGCTATGAATTTTCAAGATATTCTGGCATTTGTGTAATTCCTTCTATCAACTACTAAATATATAATTTTTAAATTAAAATATAAATGTCATTTTGAGTTAGTGAGTAAAATTTGATATAACTTTTCCTTCCATGTTTGAATAATACTTCAGTTACATATCACTATTTCGATAGCTCCTACGTAAAGTATTGTATGCAGATTTTAAATTAAATCACTTTCTTGACAATAGTACTTACTTTTTTCCATTAAATTAAAACCTACATTCAAATATTATTTCATCTTCATATACTGTAACATTAATTAAATAAAGTGATGATACTTAACATAGGATCATCAATTTATTTTGTACTAGCGACCCTCTTGTTGCTTAGCCTGCGTGATCTAACTTTTCGTAAAACAATAAAATTCTTGGAAAAACAATAACACTTATGTTAATCCCAACACCCTCAAATATATGTATATAAAATTTCATCACAATCGGTTCAGCGGCAGCGCCAATCGTCGTGCAATCGCGCTCACAAGACGTCGCAAGTGCAAGTTTCTTTCTAGTACTGCAAATCTCGCGGACCCCGCAAGATTAATCCCGTAACACGCGGGATTGGATAACTATGCGTGATGCCGCGAGATCTCAGTATTGATATTGGAATACTAGAAGTTGTAATAAAAAGTGTATTTGCAACTTGTTCAATTTATCCGAAGATGTTTAAAAATAAACAAATAATCTGTATTTGATAATTATATTTTATATTTGTTTATATTATATTATGTTCAGGTGTAAGTTAAAAAAACACCACATTCAGTTTCAGAGCAATATTTGTTTTGTATTGTAAATATTAAATAGTTGTAACTACAAATTAAAAATTAATTGAATTAAGCTTGAATACTGCATATAAATTAATTTTAAACAGAAGTTAACAGTTATGATGGCCAAAATAAAACAAGAAAATAATTGCTCTCTTACAGATCCGAGTTTTAAGACCACCCAACTATTCAGGTGTAGTAGCATTCTCGTTGCTATTCATCCTAGTCGCAGGCTTCCTTTACCTGAAAAGGAACAACTTGGAATTTCTCTACAATAAACAAATATGGGCTATCGGAGCACTTTTCTTCTGCTTTTCCATGGTGTCTGGTCAGATGTGGAACCAAATCCGGGGTCCGCCATTCTTCCATAGAACTAAGAATGGCCCGGTGTACATTAATGGAGGCTCCCACGGACAGTTCGTGCTGGAGAGCTATATTGTGGCTATGTTGAGTATCCTTTTTCAAAAATCCGGCCAAGCGCAAGTCGGACTCTGGCAACTACCGGGTTCCTTGCCTCTTATTTAATATTTTCCCGTATTTTTCGATTTGCGTTGTAAGCTATGGTCGTAACGATACGGAACCATAAATATGATGAATTTCTCGGCGTTCTAATAACTAGTATTGGTGTCAGCTATTCTTTTTATAATAAGGTAAAGCATATTTTATTTCAATACTTTTTTGAGCTTACATGCTTGTTTCGAGGTCATCGTGGTGCAGTGGTACGTACTGTAAACGCGATTGGTTGTGGGTTCTATCCCTACTCACACTATATTTACATTTTCTCATATTAAAGAAAATCTATTGTTACCTGGCAAATCGCAGCATTGTGTTCTTACAATTAGGCGGATAGTGGACAACGGAGAGTCTTGACGTTCTCTACAACATTAGTAATTATGATACCAAAAACATACCTGGGACAATCAACTATCAAGTCGCAAATTTCATTCCAAGACCATCAAGTATCTCTATATAAAATTTCATCACAATCGCTTCAGTGGCTTGGCAGTGATGACGTCATAGCCGACAGAGTTACTTTCGCATTTATAATATTAGTATGGATCTATATTCATTTTCGACTGATTCACATATGTTAATCTTTTACATACAACAATAATTTTCTTAAGCCACAATCAGATGGTGCGGTCGTAGTCGGTATGATATTAATGATAGAAGCGGCTGGAGGAGTTAAAGGGTCAGACGTCCAGAAAGTTCAAGAAGGAAAGAAAAGAAGATTGCAATCTGTAGCTGGACTTATATTAGTTTGTGTATTTTTCTCTCTCCTGCTCTCCGTTTTTAGAGCTAAAACACAGGGTTATCCATACAGGTGAGGCCTTTTCTTATTATTTTTATGAATAAATTAGTTTTAGGCATTATATGTAAACGCGATGGATGTGGGTACGATCTGTTGAGTTTATCACCGGCTCTTCTCAGCAGAACTGCCTTCTGAACTGGTGGTAGCTGCCGCTAGGACTGCCAAAACTGACATTTTATGTCATAGCCTATTTAAATAAAGAAAATTTTGAATTTGCTTTTGATCTCTTGCTCTAATGATTATATTATATATTTATATATCTTATCCAAAGTCTGTGAATAACATTTTAAAAATAGCTAAAACATTTTCTTTTACCCGCTCCTGTTAGACAAAGCACAGTGTTCAGTGTCGACACATAATATTCATTGTATTTGGATGGAAAGTGGAGAAAAGAGTGTCTCAACATTATATTCTCTCCGCACGAACTTACTGTCAATTCTCAGTTCAGAAATCTAGACATAGCGTGTTGTGTGCCGGAGCTTTTGTCTTGTACACCAGAGCGGAGAAATAAAAAAAATTAGGTATATGATCAGCATTCCTCTGAGTGGAAATCAAACCTACTACTATCAATCGCGATTACAGCCCCTTTTTCTGTAGTTGTATTTATATTGTTTGTCTTTCAAAAAATATGTTATAATTATTTACATTTTTGTTTCAGCTTCCTGTTCAAATAATGCGACAATGTAAATGTCAGTCTGTGTGCAATTGAAGGTGTGATGTAGTGTGTAACATTTTGTTTGTTTCGAATAAAACACTTAAACATAATTTATTTAAATATATTTACTGTAACATCTATAAATAAATATTAATTAAATGTTGTCTTTTTAAAATCGCATTAGTGACGGGTATCTATCGATAAAAAATATTTTAAAAAAGAATATATAAAAAATAGGCATAGATTATATAAATAATAAATAAATTTTAACAACTTCTACATAGTGTTAACTCTTTTTCTCTATATATAAAATGTAAAATTTAATTTAATACAATGTCAAAGAAATATATTTCTATGCTTTATATTATAAAGCTGAAGAGTTTGTTTGTTTAGTTGAATATGCTAAGCTGTATATCCCACCAGCTGAATTACAAATTTCTTAATACATATTATAACCACATTCAAAAGTCTTCCTATATAATATCTTTATAGGCTATATTCATCCAAAACACGAGAATTAGCTAGTATTATTTAAACAGCATGTGTAAATTCATAACTGTTTCGGTAAATGAGGCAAATTTAATTAAATACCTTTTAGTAATATATATTTCAAATTTAAATATAAAAGCCTCATAAATTTAGTCTTAAAATAAATTAAGTCTATTATTACTAATATTATTAAATACACATATATCCATCATAAAATAACATTTGTATAGAATAAATATTTTTTTAGAAAATCTATAAAAATTTCAACGTAGAGGGAGTCAAACCCATGCCTCTTAGAAACCGGCGAAAAGTTAGCGGTCAGACCGCTAAGACGGTTCCCCAAAGCCGCGGGTTCGAATCCCAATACGTTATTTAAAAATGGTTTATCATATCCTAAATGAATCTTAAAATTTAAAATAAATTAATTAAATCTAATATAATATTCAAAAATGTTCATTTTTATATATAAATGTATTGTTTCACACATGTATTCTTTTTGCACATTAACGCCGGGTTCTAAAATGTATTTTCGAATACCAATATTATACGCGATTAATCCGGTTAAAAATAGTTTCATTTGACACATCCGCAACTATGTTTTACTATAAAATTTCGTTTATATTGAACTCAGTAGGAATTTCGTACAACAAGTCTTAGTATTTCCTTATACTTTCCAAGGACTCGTACAGTAGTTTTGGCTATTAATTGCGCAGTAACAAAATAATAATAGCATTGCTAAGATATTAATTATTTGGGAATTTTCATATAATGCTTATTACTATAAGAGACATTGAATGTTATAGGTTTTTTAAACTCAAAATAACTTTTTTAGGCATCAAATGCATCTTATCTTATTTAGTATTTTTTTTCATTAGAAAAAAATAATAATTTCAAGTACAATTTCTTAACATTATGTGTAAAATATAATTTTATATAAAAATATATTACCAAACATATGGTATAAGTATCTTTCTATCATTGGGAAAGTTTTTAAATGTTTGTTTATAGAAGAGGTATGCTTGTTTCGCTGTTATTGCCTGAAAATACAAAAAAAAATCAACTCAAATATTGCCACCTGCACCACAATATTGTATCAAAAAAAATCAAATGAAACTACATTAGTCAAATATGAACGAAAACAAAAGAATCAGTAATGGTGGCGCAGCAGGATAGCGTCTAACTTTGTGATTGACGCGATTGTTTGTGGGTTCGATTCCAACTCCGGGGACATGATTATATGTAAAAAACATTTTCATTTCTCCGCTCTGGTACCTGAGACAAGGCATTAAGTTTTGCCACTCAACATATAACATGTCTTCATGTAGGGCCGAAAGTGGAGAACGGAGTGTTTTGACACTAGGTTCTCTCCGACAACCCTGCTATGCGGGAAGAAAGAAGAAGAAAAAAGAACAACTAACCTGATTAGCAACAACCCAAAGGAAAATACAGAAGAAAGTCCTCGTTGGTATCAACAGTATCAACGCTATATACATTACGACCTCGGTCAATCTGTGGGGACTACACACGTAATCGAACAGCCTTCCTTGGGGCATGCCGTAATTTTCCGTAAAAACCTGCCCCTTCTTGTCTTTCCGTAAACTTACTAGTATTAAATTAGATTTGTACTGTTCCTTCCAAGCCCAAAGAAAGACTATTGTGCAAGGGATCGCTAATATGAAAGTTCTCATATCGTTCCATACTATTAGTGTACGGTCGTGGGGTCCTGAAAAGATTAATTAAATAAACAAAAAATATTTAATAAATAGCATTCTCTCTTGCCAAATGTTTGATTGGTGAATAATCTTTGGTCAGCAGAAATTTGTAAAAATCTCTACAGAGATGCTAACAATAAATATAAATTATAATGAGCGCATAAAAATTTCGACGCAGCTGGATGTAGTAAGCATGCCTCGGACGATTTCCAAGAGGTGCGGGTTCATTTAAAAAAAAGTTTAAAAGATTAGTTAACACTTCAAAATAATCACAACTAGAAAGTATTTGGGGCCATCCTAGCGCAGTGGAAAACGTCTGACTGTAAACGCGATTGGTTGTGAGTTCGATGTAAGTGTGAGAACTGATTATATTTAAATGAATTTTGTTCCATACTGATATGACAAAGCGGGGTTGAGTTTCTCCAAAGCGTGTATTGATTTAAATTTTAAATGGAACATTTCACGGTTCTCTATGTATACAGATGCACTGTCGAAGAGTGACTTAATGCTCAAGGCCTCGGACTTACAATAATCTATTTTCACGTATCAAAACATACGAGATTAGTCCGTTAAAAGTATTGTCATAGACATTGAGTCTAAAAAACAGCAAATATAAAAAATCTTAAAAAAATCGCAAGAGTCAAGCATTATTTTACAACAAAAAATAACATTAAAAGATTAGTTTAGATGATTTACAGATACTTTAAATTACAGGTACTTTCAAATTATGAATTAACATGAAAGTGTCAGTATTTTCAGTTCTACAAGAAGCTGACACCGGCTGGTAAAACAGTTCTGCTGAGAAGAGCCGGCGAGAACTCACCTGTTGCTCTTTTAAAATACATTCCTACAATAAGTTTACAACAATCACGGTCCCGAGTGAGCATCAACATTTAAAATTCCACACATGTACATCGTTATAGTATCACTAGCTTTCTGTTCGTGGTTTCGCTCGTGTAAACTATAGCCTATTAGACTGAAATTCATGGCATAACCATATATTCTCCATTTTTGGTGCCATTTATTTATTATACTTCATAATACTAATATAATATTAAGTCTAGCCCAGCTTTTTTTCAAATTATCAATATGTTGCTATCATATACGCCTCTAACTTGTTTTTTCCAACCCACATTCAGCAATTTATAATTTGTTTTGACGACTATTATAAGCCTACATTTTCCTTATAAATTGAGCAAAAAATATATAATTGTCATAGGTATTCATATTATACATACATACTTAGCTTTCACACTTTTCTTTCCAATCAAGTAGATTTATAATAAGCTTAATTTTTACATATAATGCACTGAAACTCTGTTAGATCAGTAGTAAAAGCCTTTATACTGAGTTTGATCACTCATTTTGCGAATAAAGCTGTAAGACTGTTAAGTTTTGTACCCAAGTATGGAATATAAAAGAATAGAAATTCTTGACAAGTATATTGTCAAGAATTTCTATTCTTTTATATTCCATGCCTTGTATTTATTTTTTATATATACAAGGCATAAATTATGCAGATGGATGAATATGAAAATCGGCGTATTTAACTATGTTTATATAGAGAAGGTTCAAAAAGCTAATAATATTCATAGCAAATGAATTAGAAACAATCATAGAATACTAATTAAACAATTACCCATGTGTTTGACAAACACGTTGCTAAGGCAACGCGTCAACAAGGCTTTCAGTTCTTTTATTGATTATGACTTATTGTGAACACAATATATGTGTTTGATGTGATAATAATTTTATTATGCAGATTACTATTTTGCTATGTTGAATAATTATGCATGCAACTCTTCTCTTTTCTTTAAATCACGTCAAAACTCTTCTTGCAGTGATTTTTTAAAATATTATTTGCTTCTATGCAGCAGGGTGAATGCAGCAACAAGTTGAAGAAGAAAAAAAGAATGGAAGTATACCTTTCTTTTTTTTCTTCTTCAATTCGTTACTGTTTGTTTTACCCAAGTTCTTCTCAGGAATATTCTTCAGTTTTCCCATAAATGTTGTAAACAATACTTCTATGTCATTCGTTATAATGTTTTTATTATCCCATAGTAAACAAACACAATATGTTTTTTTTTCAATACATCCCAACAATATTCCAGCCATACAATTTTTTATAACATCATTAAATTTAAATATACAGATTCAAACAGAAATTGCTATACAATAAGTAAAAGTAACAGTATAAACAATCTCATCAAGTCTATCAACAACATCTTCAAATGGCTATTGCTTATTAATCACCAATTTATTTAAAATTGCCTTTTAAAATGTGATTTATTTACATCATTTTTAATTTGAATACTTTTAACTGTATTGTAATGTAAATTATAAATGATCGCCTAACATATTTATTTTAGTAATGAGGCAGCCATTACACACATTACTCATAATTTATATAGTAACCGATTTAAAAGCTATTTGGTACAGAACATGCTATTAAGTTATTACTTAATAGTTAAACTATTGTTTAAAATATAAAATCATACCGCAAAACAGTGGTGCTTGTCCAATAGCAGCTATAATTACTCCAAAGTAATGTAATATCCCAGCTACATAGTGGCTAAAGTTCATTTGAGCTTTTTTAGAAAATACTTGTATGGAAGTTGTCTCATACATTCTTCTTATACATTGTATTGTGAGAAGAAATAGAGCAAGGAGAGCCGCTGGTGCAGGAACTAAAATAATATTTTTATTACTGTCTTGTTGAATATAAAAATTAAATAAAAGATTTTAAGTTACATTAAAATTATTATCAAAAGAAACTGTTCATATTATTGTACTAGATAAAGATAAACTTACCTGAAGGTTCATCTTGCTCTAAAAAGAAATACAGCACGTTGACCACATATCTATGGACATCAAATCCAAAGATATACACAAAATTCGCATACACTAAAGTAATTGTGCCAAAAACCATTGAAAATAAATAGAAATGAGAATATGCCGACTTCGGCATTTCAATTGTTTGAAGGAAACTAGCCCCATCGCCTTTGTAGGCAAAGCACCCATATTTAAAACCTTTCAAAATCACTGGCGGTAAGTGCTTTTCAAATCGATCTATTAAAAGTCCAGTTAGCGTAACCGAAGTGGTTAAAATGAGAAACGATAAGTCTAATACGTTAATCATTGTTTTATAATTTACAAGTCACTGTACACAAGCGCTTAAGCGAGCGTCGAATCGAAAGTCATAGAAAATCAATATGTAGGACATAACGGGTAGGTACCACTACTGAATAACTTTAAACTTAATTTTTAAAACTTTCGTCCTCATTTTAACTGTACCCACAAATCATTTAATAATAGCTGTTCTGACTTTAGTGTTAAGGATGAAATTGCATTCTGCCGTCTTTATAAACTCCGCGTCCAGAAACTAAAGCTTATAGAAAATATATTAGTAGAAATAAATGCTTATTGTAATGTTATGATTAGAATTTAAATAGAAAATTTAACATTTCGAACCTACAGGGTAAAAAAATCGAATAATATAATTATTGGCAGAACGATTAGTGTTGTCAGCTTTTGTTACAAAATAGAGTGAATGTGTGTTGCCACTTTATCTGTTTAAACTTTGTAAATTATATTTTTTTAATTGCAAGGTAACAGAAGGTACAATTGTTAAGAATTCACGTAACTGTAACATATAGATGAATATAGATACAGTTACGTAAATTCACGAATTGAAATTAAGCAAAATTACCTTATATATGTTAAATCATCATGGAACTAGTCGATCTTTAACATTTTAAATAAAAAAGATCTTTTTTTTACAATAAATCAGATTTGGATTTAAATTTTAGTAATAGATTTAACATTGAGTGTTCTGTAATACAGACATTTGACTTATGCACTGAAATACAGTAATACAGCATAACATTTACAAATAAGTATTAAATATAGAAATTAGTTATATTCTTGTACCTGGCATTAATCTGGGCCTAGCCAAGGTCCACGACATCCAGCCGTCGCTTCCTTGAGCGTCCGGGGTGTCTTGCTCCACAAGATAGATATATCAAGGCATGTTCTTCTGACATAGTTCTCAGGTCGGCGCGCAACGTGTCCATACTATCTCAGGCGACGCTCT
Source organism: Podotricha telesiphe (assembly GCA_038994665.1). Taxonomy (NCBI): domain Eukaryota; kingdom Metazoa; phylum Arthropoda; class Insecta; order Lepidoptera; family Nymphalidae; genus Podotricha; species Podotricha telesiphe. The sequence continues at coordinate 536,942 of JAOYRR010000259.1, forward strand.
TGGAGCTTGTATTAGCTTAGAATCCGTGACTTCTGTGACCTCACGCCATTACGCCCAAGCAAAGCTTATTCGGACTTAGACATCGTGATGGATGCCTCCAGTCTCGTGCAGAATATCTCAAGGTACCTCAACTTTTCCGACTGAACGGCTGCTTCAGGACCTATATGGATAGTGCCAGAGTCCAGGCTTTCGCAAGCCATGTACTCGGTCTTCGTCACATTAAGTTTAAAACCGACGTTCTCAACCGTACCCTTTCATAGGTTCACTCTCTGCTCCAGCTTATTGGCATACATCATCAGCCATGAAGATTAGTTCTGGATATAAGTCGAGACAGTATGTAGCACTACATTCAACAAGAATAAGCTAAGAGCTGAGGCTTGGTAAACCCCTAACAAAATCCGGAAGGACCTTCCCGATTCAGGGATTCCTTTGGATCGCAATGCCCACCAGATGCATTAACATTTGTTATCAGGGCAATAAGTCCAAGATTAGAAGGTGGAAAGTTGTGAAGACTGTAAAGTAGCATCTCCATCTCTCCTTCACAAAGGCATGATTACATAGCAGCGTGCCCTGGGAATCTTAGACGCAAAGACATTTCGTAATATCTTGCGTCGCTTTATCCCTAGCACGTATCAATTTATAAATGAGCTTCTGTCCCTCCACAGTCTTTTTTTTTTTAATTAAAAACAACATGCTCATGCGTTTTGGGCACTTTGAAAGTACGAGTGATAAAAGAATGAAAAAGATATATGACGCAAGAGTAAGTGGAAAGCGAATCAGAGGAGAGCTCGTTTGACCTTCGAGGACACAGTGTCGATGTCGTGTCGAAGGAAGGGCACATAAAGAGCAGCGCCGGAGAATAAATATGAATTGGTTTGATAAATGTGGACGAAGCGAAAGGTATTCAGGGACTATAGCCTTTTAGAGAGAGAGTGCTGCGTCCTCTCATTAGTAATAATACGTGGAACTAATAATAACAATAAAAAAGATTTACCGGAACCAAAACTATCTATTTTCCACTGCCCATATTTCCTGAACAGAAAACAGTTCATATATTTGTAATTATAATTTTATTATTCTCTTTTCACTGAGCAAACATGTCACAAGGTATTATTGTCCGGTGGCGTGGAAGTTTATTAAGTGTTACTATGCAAGTTTCTGGTCGACGATGTCAGTTCCAATGTAACGCGCCGTTTCATCCTATTTGACGGCTTAAGTGCGCCTTAGATTGGTATCGGCGCCCTGTCGACGCGAAATTATGATAGAAAAACCTTAATAGACGCCATTGTGGCGCAATCGACAGGATTGGTTTATTCGATGATTGTAAGTTTGAATCCATATGATTCAAACTTACAATCAATTAGATATTTAATTCAAAAACAATCGATATTTGGTTATAGCGCAGCATTGGATATAAGACTATACATTAAGAAATATTTCATTTATGGAAATATTTTAGTGGTATTTATTAAATTTGTTTTAGTAATATATAAGCGAAAAGCGATGAACGGCATGATTTAATACTAAATTCTCTACGCAACAATGTATAAGATATCCATGTATCACCAAAAATTGAGCAGTTTCATTTCATGTGTTCAGTGTGTTTATTACTGGAATGTCTTCTATTGACTTACTAACAGCAATTTTGCTAGTATAGAAATTTTGGTAACTAACGTAAACAAAAGAAAGCGTAGTGTCAGAATTTTACGTTTTTTTTTATTTGTAATTAATTACCAAAGCTGCATTATATGTATCTAAATACCGGCTTGACAGATGTTATACCTGATGGATATTCCTAATTTATACTGATACGTTGTTTTAAATTTATGCAGATACGAGCAGGTTTGATTTCGATTACCTTAAATCCATGAGTGATAGCCTAATTTAACAGTTAAATGGGATTTTTTTTTAATCTTCAACAAATCAATGCTTTCGGTGGTAATATTCTATACTCATATTTATATTTTTTTTGAATTTTGATTATGAATTAAATTTATTTTTACAACATTAAAAGTTATTATTTACTTATTATAAGGAATTTATTTATTATAAAATAGTATAAAATCTATATATTACTATCCATACTAATATTATACGTAAATGGGAAAGTAAGTCGATCTGTCTGTGTGTCTGTGACGTCATGACGGCCAAACCGCTGTACCGATTGTGATGACATTTTATATAGAGATAGTTGAGGGTCTTGGAATGCAAATAGGCTACTTTCTACTCCCATTTTTTTTGTTTTGCCAGGAATTTCATTGTTTTACGAAAAGGCCTCCGAAAATACGAAACAGCTATAGTTCACACGGGTGAAGCCGCGAGCTGGCTGCTACTCACTAGTTTACTTATATAGTAATACGTATATTTTATTATGCGCATTTTAATATGCTGATTAAATATGATGAGAAGAATTCAAGAAATCCTTTTCATTTGGAGTCTCAAGGAATCCTACAAGGCAATTTATCCTTTGTAGACATATCGGCTGTGCGTTGTCTGACAGGTATAACTTAATTGACGGAATAACAGTTCATAAATTACAAGTATTTTTTCAAGGAAACTATAATATTATGTTATTTTGATTTTTATAAAAAGATACATTTTGCCAAAGTCACGTTGTATGGAGGAGATTGATGGCTACAAAATTACAAAATATATTATATATGTTAGAGTAGAGAATAAGTACCAAAAAGTACTTGCATTGACTGATTTGACATTTCGCATGTGATTTGGTGGGTAGTTGACTGACGGTACTTAATAATTGACTTTATAATAAACTCGCATCTTCATGTCGCGGCTGGTTTGCTTGGTCCTACGCAAGTCGAGGTCCTAGCCCCGCAGGCGGCGCCCTTGCGGTCGTTGACCCCCTCTCAAGCAGCCATATATATAGAGTGCTTGCATTTTCGCAAGACAGAACTTCCTCTTTCTTCACTCTCCCGGTGCCAATGTCAAGACCAAATTGCCGAAAAAAAATGCGATTTGTTCACTTCTCAGCGATCTCTGGACTGTGCCGCTTGTGCACTCTGACCACAGTGCCCGAAAGTGGTTAACCATTAATGGTAACCAATCCGTCGACATCCCTAACATATATTCCATACTCTGATTTTGATAATTATTTATTTTTCTTATTTTATATTATCTTTGGTTTTATTTATATGTGTTTTGTATGTTTTTTATATTGTTACGAATGGAAAAATATTATTCAGCGTTAAACTTTATGATTAGTTATAAAATCCATACTAATGTTTGTATTTACAGCGATTTAATATTAATTAAACCTTAAATCCTCTCTCAAAGTGCGACTACGTGTTAATTACTTAAACATAAATATTTCACCCATAATTAAGTAGTTACACGTTAGCAAAACGTGTTTTCGAATATTAATAACTCATGTGAATAACGGAGTCATATAAAAAGGGTGGATTCGGGAGATCCGCCATATTCAGGGTCGTTACGTCGATTACGAAAGTTTCAAAGCAAAAGTAAGTAATTATTTACTATCTTATACAGTTTTTAATGCTATAAAGGCTATTGTAGTGCAGTGGAACAACACGACGTAGATTCAATCCCCACTCGGACAAATGATTGTATACAAATTATTTTCATGTCTCCGCATTGATAAAACAGAGCGCACAGTTGAGTTCCGCCATTTAACGCGCAATGTTTCGATTTCGGGTGTAGATTTTAGCTTTTGATTTTGACCCCAGACACTTAGACACTTACACTATGTTTTTTCGATATACGAGTATATCTAAACAATAAATTACATAAATAAAACAATTTGTGTCATATAATTTGTTATAGTTTTCAGCGGTCAGCGGTTAGAGCACTTGGACGGTTTCCAAGAGGCGCGGGTTCGAATCCTGCTGCGTTCAAAAATTTCTATAAATATGTTTTTCAACTCGCTAAATGTGTGATTAACACGTTAAAAATGTAAAAAAATATTTTTTACTATTTACAAAACATTACTTTCAATGACGGAGCTGGAGGAAATATATTTGTAAAAAATGAAAACAAATTATATTAAAAAAAATGTGCCTTTTATATTTTGGAAGAGTTAAATAACAAAATTTCAACTTTTTAAAAAAAATTAAGGGTTTCATTTTTTTAAGCGCATTGTAACATTTTGTTCACGACTTGGCCATGTGCTTATTTTATATTCAAACATAGATATACTACATTTTTTTTTAGCTGCAGTGAAACTACACTTTTGAGACTTGAAACAGTAAACTTGAAACAGTGAACTAGAATGGCCAAAAGAAACATTGGAATAACCAAAATAATTCTGATTTCTGCATTGTTAGTATTAAGCTATACTTATACTCAATAATAATTAAACTTTAACTGATAAAAACGTATTAAAAAGAATATTTCTAAGTTCATTTATAGAAATATTTTTTTTATTATATATATATAATAATATAGCGACCGCTCGGATCGCCTGCGTCAACTACAGTACTTATTTAGATTTTTCGTCCGCCCGCGTTCTTACTTAAAACACAAACTTTGCTTCAATTTATAATTTAAATGGAATGGAATGGAAGTTAACCAAATTACATTTAAATCGGTTAAGCCGTTTCTGAGATTAACGTACACAAACAGACAGACAAACAGAAAAGGAAATTAAAAAATCATTGTTTTGGGTTCTATTACATTGACAAACGACCCTGATAATATTTTTTTATATATATTCCATGTGCAGACAGCGATCAGTACCATTTGTATTATATGTATAGATAAATTTAACATATCTTACTTATGTATTTCCAATACATGACAATAGTTTGCCTCGCCATGTCGTCCTTATGCTGCGGTCACACCGGTGGTCGTCTGTCATACCAGGTCCTACCACAAATATACTGTGGTAGGGTCCTCGCTAGAAGTCTGGCAATTTTGTGTTATGATAGACATTCGAATGAGAAGAGATCGGAGTTGGGGAGTATGTATATTTAGTGTTTTTTTTATTGATTTAAATTCTAGATTCTAACAATTTTTTTTAATATAGTATAAATCTGTTCTTAAATTTCGTCAAGAAAATCAATGATATATCAGGCCATCGTGGCGCAGTGGGGCAGTAGCTGACTGTAAACTGTGACGGTTGTGAGTTCGATTCCCAGTCGGGGAAATGATTATATATTATATTAATATCTCCGCTCTGATACCTATGACAAGCGTGGTGATTAGCCACCATTTAACACGCAATGTGCCACCTGCGGAAAATGGAGAACGGAATGTCTTGACTCTAGTTTCTGACTACCCTGCTATGCGGGAAAAAGCGTGAAGGTTATGATATAATTACAAAAAATAATAATACTCTCATCCCGAATCCTAGTCATCTTCATTCATTCCTCTTCAAAAAGTCAGTACGTTTAATATAATATAGATATTTTGTTATATTTTAAATACAATAGAAAAGACAGTTTTCTTATGTCAAATAAATAAGCCAAAAGTCTATTTATCATGCATCATATAAGAAGTGTCTACTTGTTTAAAAATCTTTTCATTTTCCAGTCTGATTCATTAACTTTCCATTTTGCTACAATACGTGATAACGTGTTAAGATTAATAATATAGTTACAGTTAAAATCAAATAATTTTATTCAAAATAAGAAGATACAATCTTCATCTTTTGGACGCCAAATAATTTACCACACGTTCACTAAAATCAATGCCAGGCCTGACAAGAATATATAACGAAATATATTTAATAATGATAGGAAAAATAAAAATCAAATATTTTAAGCTTTATTTATAAGCTGGCGGGCAAATTGAAATTTATTGGCGGGCCACATTGTGGTCCGGGGCGTGGGGTTAGACAGCCTTGATTTACAGATTTATTAGTGACGAAGCTTCCCTTGAAATAGACTGAACTAGCATTTCATTTCCATGGCGTGTAATCATTTATAAAATCATGAATTAGGTAATAGCTTCCCTTTAACACAAACGTCTTTCGACTACTTTTTAAAATTGTGGTATAGCACATTCTCGAACGATTTTTGGGATCCTATTGTAAAAGCGTACCCATCAAGTCGATGCTACGTAAAATTGTATTTTTTCTAGAAAATCGGACGGCAAGAGAGCCGTAAAGCGGTTGATAGTTTTTTTACATTGATTGTTTTATACATAGATAGGTATATAGGATTGGTAAAAGTTAATAAAAATATGGTAAAAAATATATTGTCCTTTCAGATGCAATCCTCGCACCATATTATAAAGAGTATGAAGAGAACAGTGACTTAGGATGGTGGATACCACCTAATAAAGCCAAGCCTATGGGCCTGCCTTCTAGAAATAAACGCCTAGTCGTCAGCGAATGCTGCAACAAGCCTTGCAAGATAACTGTATTAATGTCATACTGTTAATTAAATGTTAGTGATTTTGTAAAAGTATTATGAGTTAATATATTCCACTTTTCATTTCTCCGCTCTGGTACCTAAGATAAAACGCGACGTTGACAGCACTCAGAACGTAATTTCTCGATTTTGGACGAAAATGGAGAACGGGGTGTCTTGGCACTAGGGTATCCTTGACTACGCTGTTATGCGGGAAAAATGTGAAGCTTCTTTACTTATAAGCTTAGTTAAAGCGGATTAAGTGACTAACTGTTACTGGCCGCTTTTTTCTAAAGAAATCGGATTAGTTCCTCAAGTTGGAATTGAACCCATTGCCATTACGCCATGCCGCTTTCCAATTACGCTACAATAGCCAGAAATTTTCATTTGCATACCTCTCTGATACAATTTGTTCTACACAATTACAACATAACGTTACAAAAATATAATTTATTTTTATATTGTAAATACGTTATATTGTAAATACAAATGTGTTTTAAACCAAACCAAACCAAGCATTCGCTTTTGTTCGACCGCCCATGATGTTTGTATGACGTGAACAGTCTTTGAGCGTTACGCGAATGAAAACATTTCAAAATAATTTAATGGTTTTATAATATTTAATGAGTTTATTAACATAATGCGGTATATTAGTCTTAATATGAACTGATTAACTTCAACTTTTTAGCCGTATGAAGTGAGTTCGATTTCTCTTGAAGAAAGCAGCTTTACGCCTTTCCCGCATAGCAGGATAGGTATAGAGAGCATAATGTGACAACACTCCTTTATCTCTATACCAGATATGTTGAGTGGCGGAATTCAACGTCGGATTTGGTTCAAGAGAGAATTTATGATATATATATTTAGGTGTTACTATATTATGTCTGAACTGATACTAATTTAAGGAAAAAAATTGTGTTTTATGAGAGCAGTTACTTACTTACTTACTTACAGTACTATATGTAAATATATATTTGTACTAAGTATTTGTTAATAATAATATAGCCATTGTGTAATTTTACTTTAGTAGAAGTTAATTATATCCAAAGACATTGAAAGAAATGGATAGTTGGAAATGATAGTTCAAATTACATTGACATTTACAATTTTACTTGCAGTAAGAAATTGATAAGTTATTCTGCTCTAGATTTTGCGCTGCAATTTGTCGAAGGAGATCGGAACAATAATAACTACAATAATACAAGGTTGTGGGTTCGATTCCCATTCGGGAGAATGATTTTAGGTGTAAGAGTGCCACTCGGTCGTTTTTGTCTACCTAAAAATGTGTTATGGTGAAAAAATTTACAATTGTTTGGAATACCTAATGTGAATATCTGAGATGCAAGAAAATTACCATTTTAATGTGGTATACGGAAGTGGCTTTTATGTCATAAAGTCCACACAAGCAGAGTTGCGGGTATCAACTAGTGTTCTATACTATATTCAAATACAATGCGTTACGTATCGAACCCGTGGAAAGCGGAAAACGGAGTGTGACTAGATTTGTCTACCGAGAGAGAAAAGCATGAAGCTCAAAATAAAAATTCAGTCGCCTGAAATATCTTATCATATAATTCAATTTTGAATTGGTCCAAGTTTCAGTGTCAACATGTGTTAAATAGAAGTAGTATGTCATAGAGTCATAAAATCCACGCAAACGGAGTTGCGGGCATCAACTAGTGAAAAATATAAATATATTTACAAAAAACCTTTGGTTTAAATTGCCAAGTATATTTTTCTTTAAACATTTCCAGTAGTAGTTGGTACTATGCAATATCTATTATGCGTTCAGCTTCTGTATTTGAGTCACGAAGGTCTCTAGGCGTTTGCCGCCAACGGTAGTTCACTTGAGTAGTTTGTACAGAAAACTTCTTTCTATATTTTAAATCAAAGCCGGCGTCTGAAACGCTGGTTATATGTTTTTACTTTAATCTTCACATATATGAATAATAGTTATTAACTCAATGAAATACGTATTTTTTTAAATATAATTTTCTTAGTTATAAAAAATAGTGTTTCATTTGATAAAATAAAACAACTTATTTTATTTTTTTCTGCTTTTGTAAGACAAAGCGCGGTATTGAATTCCGCCACTCAACACGCAATGTCTTGATTTCGGACGGAAAGTGTAGAACGGAGTGTCTTGACACTGTGTTTTCTTGAATTACCCTGTTATGCATGTAACGTGAAGCTATAAAAAAGTATATTTATTTATTTATAGCCGCTAATAAAACGAGGACTTGTTTGCATTTATATGAGCATTAAATAATTCAATAGCATATCAAGACTTGAACTTAAAATTAACGATGTATATTTTTATTTACGAACTGATCCGCTCGCCTATATGTTTTCTTCGCCTATATGACTTAACTATTAAGCTTTTTCGCCCGCCCGCGTTGTCACTTAGGTCACAAACTTTGCTTAAATTTATAATTTAAATGCTTCTAACTTTTTTTTAACCAATTGAAATGAAATAAACACTAAATGTTAAAAGAGTTGTCAAAATTGCATTTAAATCAATTATGCCGTTACTGAGGTTAGCGTGCATAATCAAACAGACAAACAGATAAACAAACAGAAAAGAAAATTAAAATTCATTGTTTTGGGTTCTATTATTTTGATATAATACCCAATTAATTACCCAAGTAATTTATATTATTACCCCAAATAATATTTTTTTCCAAATATTACATGTACAGACAGCAACCAGTTACATTTTTATTATATGTATGTTATAGATATAGAGTATCAAAAACTAATTTGTTATATTAAAATTTTATTGTTTATTGCACTAATAATATATGACAATATGAAAAAAGTTTATTTTACAAAGGTAAGCAGACATACACTCGCACACTTGACAGGAAGAATTTCTTCCTGTCAAGTGTGCGAGTGCTAAACAGCGGGATAGCAAATGTTGCAATTTAAACAAAAAGAAAAAAGAAAAAATATCTAAATTACAAAATTTATAATAGAATTGAATGATATATCTAAATATTCGCAGAAACAACTTACGCCTATCACGAGCGTTTTTTATCCGTCAGAGAAACGCTAGTCTACTGCACCAAACAATAACAATAACAAGACGACATTTTCAACATTTCTAAAAGAATACTTTGAGTGCTCTAGTCGTTTCAGTCGACATACAAATTACAGATTCGAATGCTTATCACTAGTATAGTTGTACTAGAATTGTAGTAGTCCTAGCTGCTGAGATAACTTTTCAATGGAGGATATTGGTAAAACTTGCAGTTTTATTTATTGTTTCAAATATTTGATTATATCTTAATTATAAATATTATAAACTTTTTTGTCATAGCTATGATGATATATATATATATAATAGCTGATATAATGGCGTGGTGTAGCCGTGGCCGTATAAACGACGTCTATATTTGATGTTATAATGTTTTATATTAAATAATGTGCTTTGTCTATTTTCGTCATAGAAAGTTATGTATTACTTTTTTAAGGACATTTTCGCAAATGGTCTGTTTCATTGGACTTGCAAGTAGAGTCAATCAAGTCATTCCTCATTTGCTAGAGTATTTATACAATTGCCTTTAATAGCTAAAGTGGCAGTTGCAAAACAGATGGTTCTTCACTTTTTGAATTCAAAACATGGTGTGTGAAAGTGCGGAACTTAACGCCGCATTTTCTCTCACCAGAACGAAATGAAAATAATTGAAATGTCATTCTTCTGAGTAGGGATCGAACAGCCAATCACTGCCCCACTAGAAGTAAGTAATTTGTTTAAAATATATATTGATTGTGGGTTCGATGCCCACTCAGGGGAAGGACTATATTTAAATTATTTTAATTTCTCCACCCTAGTGAAAAGATGGAGAGTGGCGTTGAGTTTCACCTCTCGACTAGCAATGTCTCTAATTTAGGCAGAAAGAAAAGAACGAAGTGCCTTGACACTAGGTTCTCTTGGGCGATACTGTACGGGAAGCTGAGAAGCTATAAACAACATAACAAACATTTTTCTCTTGACAAATATTTTGTGAAAATATAAAATATTGGTGAAGCCGTTCTAAAATATCCGCTACAATAGTGGGGGATTAACTTTACCCTCTCATTAGGAGTAAGCTTTGCTCGTGGGAACCAATTAATATGCCGTTATTTTTGCTTTATAAAAGGCAAAGTATCGTGGTGCAGTGGAGCAGCGTTTGACTGTAAGCGCGAATGGTTGTGGGCTTGATTCCCACTCGGGGGAATGATTATATATAAAATATTTTGATGCCTCCGCTCCGGTATCAAAAGCCAGAGCCCGGTGTTGAGTTTTGCCACTCAGTACGCAATGTCTCGAGGGCATAATGGGAGTAAGGTATTTGGTTCCAATAAACATTTTATGTACTGAAACTATTAGCAAGTATTAATTTAATTCATTTAAATTTAATTATTATATAAAAAGAGAATCATCAAAATTGGTACACCCAGTTATGCGATAGCACACGTAAAAAATACAGTCAAGTTGAGAACCGCATGTTTTTTTTGAAGTCGGTTAAAAATTTAATCAACTGTTGATGGGAGACAATTAATAGCTAGTTATCTTCCTTTTACAAAACGATACTATGGATAATATTACCACACTGCATACACAAAAGATTAAAATATAATAATATTAACGCAAAAGGCCATAATTAACGTTTATTAATTACATCGTTCAATTAAATATGACGATTATATACGAACTGGCTTGTTGGTTTGCTTATAGCCCTGACTGTTAGGTCGGAGGTCGCGGGTTCAGTCTCAGTGGGGACAAATTTTCTAAAAAGCCAAATTGTGTTTGATATATCCTCTTCCAATTTATAAGAGAGAAGTGCATATCTAAATTTAGCTTTAGTACAAAGTTTTCTACTATTATGTTAATTTAAAACATTTTAATTTAATTTTAAGGACATTTTGGCAAATGTCCATAAAAAACTTTTATGGACATTTGCCAAAATGTCCTTAAAAAATTTTAAGAAGAAAATATGTTTATGGAGGATTACGAAATCTGTCATCTTAATATATTTTTTAAAATTTATATACAAAAAGGCAATACTATTGTACTGTAATAATGCATAATAAATGCATTAAATATATATATATGTATTACACACACTTTTATATATTTGACGTAGAATTTATAAAATGGTACAATTTGTATAAAATGGTACATCACTGTTACTATAGCAACGTGTATTATACGCGTCGGCGTCTTCAAATAATTATAGCGTGAAAATTTATACAAGGTAAATTTTCTAAATTGTACAAAAAGATGGTAGTAAATCACCCCTAGCCCAGGGTAGTAAATAAAACAATCCAATAAGAGCTAGTGGCAATAACGAAACAGGGTTGGAAAGCGATCGAGTCATGTTATGAAAAAAGTTACACGAACGATTTATACTCCGCCTGACAAATTCCGCTTTGAATTAAATTATATTATACTTTAATTTGAAAAAAATGCGTCTTTATATTGTATATTAAGTAAAAAATATTAATTAATTAAAAATAATTAAGGACGATATAAAAACCATAATAGAATATATATATATATATATATTAAGATTTTTTAAATTTATGACTCGGGTTTCTTCTGTTTGATCCGGAGCAGGACTTAAGGTATCCGAGAGAAATATTTAGCTATTTTCTAGTTATCCTGGTCAACCTTGGAAGGACATCAATCAAATTAATAAATTGAGCGATGAAAATATTGTATTGTCCTTGGTTCGAAACGATAGGAGGCCCGAAGTGGTATTACAAGATTTTAACTGACACATAGATAATTGCAGCATGCAACGGCGAACTTATCACTGTTTGTACATTCAATTTTATAGGCCTTGAGGTGCAAAAATTGTAATAACACTCCCTACGTGTGGGAATCGAATCCACAACCATCAGCTATACAGTCAGACGCTGTCACACCGCGCCACGATAACATGATTTTCTAAAAACAATAAATGACTAATTGTCACTAAATACCTAAACAGATCCCTAGAAAAGCGGGCGATGCGTGAATATATGAAAAAATTAAATAATAAACAATATTTATTATTTAAAACGAACATACAAACAAGCAAAGCAAACTTTTATTTAATGTTTTAGTCGTTTCCTTTGTAGAAAAAAGGCTGTTATTCATTACACGAACTACTCCAACGAGGTGTACACTGTACAGTGCACTCGTCTCGAGGGCGACGTGCCCTATCTCCGTGCAGTTAGCTCACCTGTAGTCTAGATTCACTCGAACTTTTAGATAGTATCTTAAGAAACATGCTCAGCAAAACTGAGTTAGATGCTGAGGGAGTTTTATGGATCTTTAAAATTTTTGTGTTTACATAAAATGGTTATTTAATTTTATATATAAAATTTTATGAAAATTGAAAAATTATATATTTTTATACTTCACGCTTTTTACAGAATCATTGTGGTCAGAGAGAACTAGAAAAAGACTAGAAAAATGGAAATAATCGTACGAGTATGTATATGTTTTGTTTCTGAGCGACTGATAAACAACGCACAGCCACAGCATGTCACTTTGTACTTTGAGAGTTTGAGCATTAAGGATGAATTTCTAGATTTTTTTTACGATAACGAAACAAAAATTCATATTACATTTAGTATCAAGTCTACTCGTTCAAATATAACCATTCACGCGAATGGAGATCGAACCCACAGCTATCATGTTAAAAATCACAGTCTAGCCTATTGATTTATTAATCGATTTATTTAATTGAAATTGAATAAATCGATCAATGAATCGAAAAATTGCATCTTTTCTACGCTAGACATCTCAAGTGCGATCTTGAAGTATCGTCGTCATTATCTGTAGAATATGTTCATTTATAGTTTATTCGATTGGAAATCTAAATTGTGATCTTGAATTATTTATTTATACTTGGATCCAATGTATAGATATTGCAAAATTTTATGTAAGCATAAATTTTAGTGCTTTAAATAAAGTTAAAATTTTCTCATAAAATAATGTGATTGGGGTTTATGTATTTCTTTTTTAATTATTATTATATTGTCATCAAAATAGCGTAAAAATGATGAGATTAGTTCTAAGCCGGCTATGCAGGTAGTCAGAAAGAATATAGTGTCAAGATTGAGAAAATGCGTATTGAGTGGCGGAATTCAACGCTGAAACAATTTGTAGATGAATGAATTTTGAAATTTCAAAAGTTTAATTTAATGCATAAAGAACTGATTTGATGCCTAATGAAAGAATTGGGGTCAAAATCGATATATAAATATTATAATAAACATACATCTAACGTTATTATATATAATAGAGAAGAATATTTATTCACTTATTGCAAAAATAATTAAATAGTAGGACATTTTTAATATTACTAGTGTCCCAGTTGACGCATAACGCATTTAAATGTATTCTTAATAACTATATATAGTCTACCTGTGAACACGGACTACTGTAAACTGTTCGAAATGTCGGGTTCTAAAATGTATTTTCGAATACCAATATTATACCTGATTAATCCGCTTAAAAATAGTTTCATTTCAAAATGTGTAATAATCGTGAAAATCAAAGAACTTATTAACTATATATATTATAATATTATGCACTCTTTTTTTATATTAATTACAACTGTGTTTTAAATTTTATACTCTTTTGTCCGTCCGTGGTACGTTCGTAAACAGATAATGGTTTTAAGTATTAATATATAGAAGATATCACTTTTATTAATCCATTATTTAAAGTAAACGTCAAATACAAATAGTTTTTCTCTTTCCATATACACTTTCCAGCTAACGTTACCAAGTTCATAATGAAAATAGATCTCATAAATCATTGTCAGGGCTCAGTTGCGATGTCCGTCTGTTCCACACCCCTTTCTTCTCTATAACTCAATTAATGTGCCTGAAACTAAAAACAATGTGGTAACGCTTAAGGCGAATGTGTATCGTTAATTTTGTTGGATATTTTGTAAATGTTAAATACTTACACTATTATTCTTACACTATTATACTGCTACAAACACATTCAAACGCTGTCCAAAGTTGTTGACCAAAGCGAAACAATGAAAATAAATAAGTTATGATCAATCTTCCGAGTGGGAATGGAACCCAAAATCGATCACGATTATAGTCAGATGCAGTCCGCCTCAATGGCTTTTATTTTCATTGTAAGCTGTGATAAACGGAACTGATGGCTATATAATATAGCATGAACCTATTGTATAGCATGGACCTTATGATTTTGCCAAGATGACCAGGACAACGACAATATTAAACACAACAAACATTATAAACGGGTTTCATTTAGTTTTTTTTTTGAATACCGCTGCAGTCATCGCTCTCGCCCCGCAAGGGGCGAGGGGAGATAGCATCAGGGCTGAGCCCTCTGGCTATGAAGTTCTGCTCCGCACGTTAAGACGTGCGTGTCGTTAAAAAGGCCCTCTTGGGCCTTGTGAGTAGAGTCATGTGCTGCCCGGGCGATCAACCCAGCCGGATGAGACCCACGATTACTCGTGGGAGGCCCAGCTTAGGCGATCTGCGGCCGCGGCAGCGACTCATGGGTCGGGTAAAGGTGGGCAGTCCTTGGCGTTCTAGTAAGTTTTTTTGAATATTTATTTAGTTTTGCTATAAATATGCTGAGATATTAGATGAGTGTGGCGTTCAGTTACACCAATACCTAATGTATATAAAAAATGACTGACTACAACGGTTTTAAGGTATAATAACATAATAAATAAAAATGTATACTTTTTAAATATATCACATTAAAACTAAGTATGACGAATTAAAAAAAACAGTAGCGACTGAAATGAAAAGCAAACGCTCAAGTCATTAGAAATAATTTCCATATGAAGAAGATTTAGCCGTTCAGACATGTCTTTAGGTGAGATTGCCATCTGCATAAATTACGATTTCGCTTTAAATTTACACAAACTAGCATTGAACCACTGTTTTCCTTGATATTTTAATTACACCTGTTTCTTTTTGTGTGCCCCACAAAAATTTGACAGTGCGAACTACGAGTATGTGACATTAGGACAAAAATTGCTATTCATTAATTGTAAATATATTACACTTACAGCTTTGTTGAATCAAAGCAATTAATTATTTAAAAAATACTGCATTATTAGTTATTAATACTATTAATAATATATTTTCTACACATAATGGTAAGAAATTTATATGACGCAAAGGTGAGTGGTAAGAGAGGTAGTTAGAGGCCTCGGTTGACCTTCGAGAATACAGTATCTCTGATACTGGAAAAAGGCCACGTAAACAGTATGAAGTATGAAGAGGTCGATGACAATGGACGATATGAAAGGAGCACTCCGTTCTCTCTGAGTCTTTGTGTAAAATAACGAGTTACTTTCGCATTTATAGTATTAGTATGGATAATCGTATCGTCAAGTGGAATCGAACCCACAACCAATCGCGTTTACAGTCAATACTCCCACTTGCGCTATGATGGCCGATGGCCTTATTTAAAAAACCATATTACCTACATTCATTCAAGACAAGTATAAGTTGTGTTTAAATTTTAATAGTGAAGCAATTACTTTAGAGGCGCAGCTGAGGCATTATTCAAATGTATGCAGTCCGACCCGTATCTAATCCAACCAACCTGTAAAAGTCGAACAAAATTCAATATCCCCAAAACAATATCGTAACACCTGTGTGGCTGATTTCCATTCCATCCTGCCCGATTTCTGTATAAATTTTCAATTTAGACACCTTACAATGGACCCTCGTCCGTCGGACTATCATATAAAATTTAGCTGTTGATTGATAGTGGGAACCTGTTTGTTGAATATATTTGCGTGTGCGTCATTCAGATGTGGTTAGCTTAAATGTAGGCAGTGTCACAGACTTACGTATGTTTATATAGAAAGAAGTACATACAGATAAGGGAGACGGAAGCTAAGTTAAAATTTTCTATATTAAACATATTCATTTTTTTTTTCATTTCACGGTATTTCACACACAACCCTGCTATGCGAGAAAATAGGCAGAGGGAACCTAGTGTCAAGACACTCGGTTCTCCACTATTCGCGGGAATCCGAGACATATTGTAATACTATATTTTTATCTTTACATAAAGAAATTAAATACTGAGTATTCGTAGTCCACTAGATTACGAATACAAAAGTATATAAAAAGTGTAAGTAAAAAAAATCATATCGAATCAATTTCGTTCCTAATTACTAATCAACCTTTGCCATTGTGGCGCAGTGAGACTGACTGTAAACGCGATTGCTTGTGGGATATTATTATTTCTTCGCTCTGGTATCTAGGACAAAGCGCGGTGTTTAGGTCCGCCACTCAACACACAATGTCTCGATTTCGGACGAAAAGTGGAGAACGGAGTGTCTTGATACTAGGTTCTCTCTGATTACCCTGATATGCGGGCAAAAGCGTGTAACTGATAAAATATATTATATATAAAAACATTCAAAATGATAAATAAAAATTTTCATTACAATTTTCATAAAAGCCAACCACATTTTATATTAAAAGAGACACAAGGGAGTGTCTGTATTATTCTGAACGTTATTATGAAAAGTCAATAAGCATGGTTACATGTAAATAAAGGTTCTTTCACAATAAAATATAAATTAAAAAAGGAATAATGAGGCTTTATGCATTTATAGTTTTTTTCCGCATAACAGAACTTAGTTGCCAAGACATTATATATTCCACTTTTCACCGAAAATCAAGAGCACTAGTGTGTTGAGCGATAGAACTTAACACGGCGTTTGTTTGTTTGTTTTACCAGAGCGGTAAAATGGGTAACTTATAAGTAACCCCTATTATCCATCCCCAATGGGGATCGAGCTCACAACCAACGCGCTTACAATTAGACGCTGTCCCATTGCGCCATGATGGCCTTTATAACTATACAATACAGTACAATATATACAAAATAAACGATACAAGAAAAAATAGACCAATATTTGAATTTTATAAACATAAATTGAAAACGCTATTAAATTAAATATTTTTTTTATGACAATACGTGTAATTTGAAAAATATATTTTACACATTAATTTTATTCAATACTAGATTTAATCATCATTAATCATTGAAATCGTTTGAGTAGCTACTTCAATTCAAACAAAAAAATTGTATACATGTATAAGTTACTGAGAAAGCCCATACTGCGGTAAATCTCAAGATTTACCAACTTCAACGGTAAAATTTCGAATTGTTTCTAACCTAATTAGTCTCTTAGGATAAGAATCTAAGCTTTAGCATACGTTCCTAATGAATCCTAATGTATGAATCAAAAAACAATTCGGACTTTTATCAAATAAAGTTCATAAATTTATCATCATTATCACTAAATATAATTTCTAAACGTTTACAAAAACAAACTCTTACATACATCTAAAAACACACACACAGTTCTACGTAGAAAAACGTGGCTATTTTTTTAAAACGAATTTTATTTAGTGGTTTGAACACAGCGAGCTGTGGTAACAAAAACAAAACAAAATTCCTTTATGTCAGTGTAGCATACCATGAAACCGCGATAAAAATCCACGCTATGTGAACGTGGGCAAAGAAAACTTTTCACTTCGGTCCTACCGCGGTTGACCGTCAAAACTTTCAAATATTTCGTTCGAATTGTACCTTCATAGTATATACTCTACAGTTTGAGGTTTTTGTTACTGTTAAATGAGTGTGCATTTCCCTTGATGTCTTTTATGGGTTAGTTTGTTATTGTTTTCAGATACTTTTTGTTTAAAATTGTTTCTAACACGTGTTCCAAAGGTGGCATTAGTAGGATTATTCGATTTGGTTGGGAGAGAGGAGTTTAGACAATGGAGGTGAGCGTCTATGTGCATGGAAGCTTTGGTCGCAAATTCCAGGTATAGCTCCAAATTTCTGTCCCTGCAACCTGATAGGCATCCACACGGTAAATTCCTGAAATGCAAGGGAGTCTTTTCTTCATGCATGTCATATTAATATTGTGTCATCAATAAATCACAGATTATACAAATAAATGTCTCTAGATTTCCGAACGTTAATTTAAAAATGTAGAGACCAGAGTTTCTTTTTTTGATTTGGTCGATAGCTTGGGGCCATCGTGATGCTGCAAATGCGATTGGTTGTGGGTTCTCCGCTCGGACCAAGGGTTATATTTAAGTTGTTTCATTACTTCGCTCTCATTCATTCATTACAATTCGCGACGTCGAGTACTCCTCAACACACAATGTCTTGATGTCAAGCAAAAAGTGGAGAACGGAATGTCTTGACACTAGGTTCTCTCTGACTACCCAGTTATACGGGAAATTAGAGTAAGCTAGTTAATAATTTTATATAAGAGAGTAAATAAGCGCATTAGCTATTTCTTCTGGTTTTTTTTAAATATATTAGTATAATATTTTAATATATAATAGTTACGTAGAATTCATCCTATTAAAGCATACAAAGGCGAAAGTAAAAGAGAAATCACAATCAAAAGACGGACCCCGTTTAGGTAAGTTTTTAGAAAATATAATAAAATATGCCTATCTAGTTTGTTCAAGTACGCTCTCGTCGGACCCAACATTTTGTATGATAACAAGTTGTTGAAGTTATGAGAACCGATGCTTTTTTACTGATAAATAAATGTAATTTTTAAAGGTTTTTTTCCCGTAAGTAATGGGAACTTAACGACATCACTGCGCATTTCATCTTTCACTTATTTAAATATATTGCCTTGTGTGGCTGGTAGAAGACAAATACTCACTTTGCTAGTAAAAATCGAAATCAGGGAAACTTAATTATGACAAAAGTAAAAAAATATTAGTAAACAAATGATTTTTTAACATAAAGTATGAACCGTCTGTCCGTAGAATAAAATACTTGAGCGTTCCATGGATTGAACGTAAATAATGGTTGCCCATTTTCAACGTTTTCTCACGGGTAAAACAAATTTCGTAATTGTCGCAAATTCGGACGGAAACTGGAGAACGGAAGAAGTTATTACAGTTATGAGTCAAAGTTGTAATGTGAACAGGTGGTAAATAGTCATATTATAACTATATAAAGGACTCATGTTACAAAATTCAATTCAAGCTTCTCTCTAAGTTGTAAAATTTGGAATAGGCTAAATGAAATTGAAAAAAAGAGATGCTTGTTTCAGCTATAACCTAGCGCTATTAAAATAAATATAAATAAATTAAAAGTCACAAAACTTTTTTAAGAACAAGCTCTTCTCAAATTATTTTCAGCAAGATCGTTCATTTGATACGCATATTACAGTAATATGCTTGAAAATAAATTGCAAGATTTCACCCGAATCGTTAACGGTTAACACTCACTGCTAATAAAAAGCTTGCTTAGCTTTAAAGAGAAGTTTCGAAATAAATAAGGGATTAAATTGTACATTTTTTTTCAGCTTTATTCACTTAGTGTCAAAATACTCCGTTATCTACCTACAAGAAACATTCATAATATATATTGAGCTACATTGCAATTTCAATATTGTGAAATTTAACCAATTTACTGAGACTTTAAGACGTTTATGTATTTGTTAGACACCATTTGATGAATCACCTTTCAGATGTTTTGGCTTCGTTATACCGAGCGTGTATTTGAAGTGGATTATCTTGGAATAGTTAAACCGGGGATCAAATGGCCATCTTGTCTTGTCAACAAGCAAAATGATAAATCAACTAAGAACAATAAGGCAGCTTAATTTATTTAAGCTTGTATACCAGTTGCGGTTGTAATTTATTTATGTTTTCTGTTCAAAATTAGATTTAAGAGGAATTTTTTTCATAAAATTTTTCATTTTCTATCGAATAACTGTATTTGAAGATATTAATTGTGTGTTTAACTGATATTAATAGTACCTTATGTGTGTGTTTACATTCATTCGTTTGAACTTACATATATGCTTGCATACTTGCTGTAAGTAGATGCGTTTAAATATACCACAACAATTTACTTTTTACTAGTAAATCTCGATAATAGATAAGATAAGATTATTGCAAACTAAAAAAATATACATAGAACAAATTTAAAAGTTTTTCATAACATAAAATACACAAAGGCCTTATATTCTTTATATATAATGTATATGCCTTAAATTTGTAACTATAAGTCATCTCTGCCAGGTAGCCAAATTGTCTGATGGATCCTTCTTTTTGTATTCTGCGCCTATACTGTAAAAATTGTATAATTTTAACAATTCAAATATTTGAAATAAATAGATACAAACACAAACTATCGCTAGCGATGTACAACTGTACAGTCCTTCAGTTATGAGGCAATGAATTAATCAAGGAGCAATGTGACGGCATAGATTGATGTCCGCTAGGGACGTCTCAACTCTTGGACGCCGTTTGAGTGATCACTATTGTTTTATATTTCATAATTGATTTATGCTCCGTTCTGTTTTGCTTGGGATTCTCTGTATCTTAGATTATTAAATTTCCTAAATATCAACCATCAAAATAACCATCAACGCTAATCATAAATATATATATATAACAGGGGCGAAGTGCCCATGTTATATGGGCGATTCTCACCTTTTGTAGATTATACCAAATAAAAAAGTTATTAATCAATATAATTATTTTATAGTCTTCCAAAATCGCTATAAAAATCTATTTTAATCGATATAATGTCGTATATTATTTCAACGTAAAAAATGAATAATAAATAACCAAGATATTAAATATTTATGTTTTTACACTTCGCCACTGGGTATTAAGAGGTTAGTTAGAGGAGATAGTTGGTCAATACATATGCATATAAGGTGTTAGAAATTAATAATTAAATATCGTATTTTCATGCATGTGGGTTCTCCGCTCTTGGCAATGATTAATTGATTATGTCAAAGGTATTTTTATTTCCTCCGCTCATGGAATGTCTCAAAATTGGGGCGAAAAATTGAGAAAGGAGTGACTTAACTCTAGGGATTCTGTATCTAGTCTGCTATATGCGTGAGCTACGAGCTTCTATTTATAAAGTACCTATATAAATGTTTAATGTAACAAAGCGAAATTACTATATTAAATTGTCTCTTTTTTTCCAGCTTCACGCTTTTTGCCGCATAGCAGGAAGGCAGTCAGACAGTGCCAAGACACTCCATTCGCCACTTTTATTTATTTATTTATTGTAAATGCCAACAGTGCAAAGTAACATTTTATAAAATGTAAATAATATATTCATAGTTCTGGTTCTCAAACTAGTACTAATTACAGGCATAGTAATTACAGGCATACAGCATTAGTAATTGGTCCGGATAAAATACTCTTAAAGAAAATTAATATAACAAGGACATTAAAATGGCATTAATTTAACAATATATGAATCTTTCTCTTGAGAAACAAAAAAGAGAAAGTAAGGTAATAGTGTGATAGATATGTTAATACATAGATTACTAAGAATAAATACACTTTCCGCCCTAATCGAGGCATTGCCTATAAAATAATTAAATTAGTACAAATTCTGCAACTGCGAATCGAACCCACAACAAATCGCAATTACAGACAGATCCTGTCCCACTCAGCCACGACGGTCTCTTTAGAATAATAATAATATTAAAAGTAAATTTAGTCATTTAATTCCATATATTTTGTCAAATCTTTAAGATCGAATGTTGTAGAATCTAGACATATCCATGTTCATATCCGGTAATTGGCTCTAAAGTAGCGTACATGAGCTACAATACCTGACGCCACGCCTATTTCATGTCGATCTCACTTAATGTACCCTCGGGTGATATCCAATTTAAGTTCTGAACATATTAAATTTAGCTGGTTTTTAAAAATCCCTTACATTTCCTCGTGCAGCTAAAATTGCGATGTTCTGAAATGTATTTTTAGGAAAATTCTGTTTAAATTGTACTAATTTTTTTTTTATTTTATATAAGTAAAATAAGGTCTTTAGTTGAGTCTGTATAAAATAATTATTTTTACTATATATTTATTATATAAGAAATTAGATTATAGTATTTATATATATATATAGTACGTAAATATTTTAAAAACAAAATATTTATATTTTAGTAGGATCGGAATAATATTAAATAGGGTTACATATTGATTATATCAATATTTAGTATTTATATATTCAATTTCTTTTTTTTATTTAGTTTAAAAAAATACAAAATAGTACTATAGCAGATACCCACCCATGTTAAAATATCATGTTAACTAATTTCCAAGAAGTTGTTTACTGAAGAGTAATCGTACATTGCATTACGTATCTTTCGAACAGATATATATGTATATACATACTTTTTTCTATGCCTTTTTTTGGATTTTTGTCTGTCTGTCTTTCAACCAAAGTATATATATATATATATATATATATATATATATATATATATATATATATATATAATAAAGAAATTCACGCTTTATTCCGCATAGCAGGGTGGTCACAGAGATTCTAGTTTCTAGACGTTCGGTTTCCGCCCGAAATAGTGACATTATGAGTTAAGTGGAAAAGTGGAACCAAGAACCTAACTGACTACCAATCATGTATATAGTCAGATTTTGGCCTTCTTCGCTAGATAGGATTATATCAAAAACACTAACACTAGATGAAAAATATATTAGAAATATTATTCCAAGTGGGACTTGCACCCAAAACCATCGTTTAGTCGTCTAAGTTACCCCACAAAGGCCTCAATACTATTTATACAGATGTTGTATACAAATAAGGTGTTAGTAATTTATTTAGTGCGTTGTAGCGAGAAAAACATTTTGTGAAAATTTGCAAGTCAGACCTTGGGAGGGATTATCGGGTATATGTTTCTACTTATGTTAGAAGAACATATTCTAAAAATAAACGTGTTATAAATATCGATTTCCTATAATATGTTGATAGGAAAAATGTCAATTTATGTCATTTTAACGGACAACAAGTCTTCCGCTTTATACCGTTTCCCGCATAGCAGGTAGGAAGAACACGTATAAAATTAGTTATTTGAATTTCACGATTACTACAAATTTTGAAATGGAACTATTTTGAACCGGATTAATCGCGTATAATATTGGTATTCGAAAATACATTTTAGAACCCGATGTTTCGAACACTTTACAGAAGCTGTACAGTAGTACTACATATCCCGCCAGCGTCGTGGGAATACCATTTTCACCAAAACCATTTTTCATTTCAAAACACGTATAAAATTTTTAATGCAGCGAGATTCGAACCCGCACCTTTTGCAAACCGTCCAAACGCTCTGACTGCTAAGCCATGGGTTAATTCAAATTTGAAATTTTCACTGCGTTCAAATGTTTATTCATTTTCTAAATATATTTTTTTAAATATAATCCCGGTTTCATTAAATATAATATATATTTCTTTAAATATAATAAATAAGATGTGGAGTCGAAATTGACTCGCAATGAATCACGTTTAAAGTCACAACCGGTGCCACTGCGATTCAATTGCCTCATTACTGTCTTAAAAGCTCTAATATAACAGATGTTTAACAAATAGATGTAATCACAATAAACTTTAAGTGCCTACACACTAAAGCACTAGATAGTCAATTGATGGGCCTATTATGTGACTAAAGTGCCCACAAGGAGGTATTCCATCAAGTTTCGTAGCTGAGATCTAGTTAGATAAAGTAAGTCTGTATAAGTAACAGTGCTTTGTGTTTATCAAGATTTACATCAAATTGTTTTGGAGTTGCAAATGTACTAATTAGTTTTAGTTTTTGTAATATAGATTTAATTAGTATGTCACATAATAATAGTAAAACGTAAGTATTTATAAAAGTGATTAAAAAAGTATTGATAAAACTGTTCAGTTCAGTTCTTTAGTTATGGCGCTTCGAACGTGCAAGTTGACGTTGTATGGAGAATACACGTAGGAGATTGATCGGTAATAAAAATATATTATACTAATAAAGATTATAGGTATATAAGTTGAAAGGAGATTCAGTAACAATACAGCAACCTTCACCTATAACAAAACAGACAAATTAAGTTAGTAATAAGTTAGTAATATAGTTAACCGTATTTACAAATTAAGTTAGTTATAAATAATATTTTACAAAATGGTTAGTTTATAATTTTATATTATTATATTTGATGTATTTACATAAAAAATTACAAAGAGGACTAAAAACAAACATTAACAAACACTAAACATTAAAAGGAACGGGGAACTTTAAAAGGAAGGACATCTCATACAAAGGACGAATTAATTTGGGACAGGAAAAAAGGATGTGGGAAGCAGAGCCTTCGTCTAGACCACATTCACATAGTGAGTGGTCCCTGACCCTGATCCTGGCCAAATACACAGGTGTGCATGCATGTCCAAGGCGCAAGCGACAGATAGTTGAAATAATCCTCAGTTCAGTATGTTTTTGATTATAAAACCAGGGTCGCCGTGGGATATTAGGCTGGACAGAAGCATAATACTTACCCTTACCATAAATTGAGACATTCCAATAGGTATTTCATGACTCATCCAGATGGGTATTCGTAATAGATAACAAATCCTGGGCCGAGTTGGAAAAATTATCTAAAGTGCCACACTGGACGGCTACTTTAGCGCAAGAGTCTGCAGCTACATTCCAACGAATTCCAGAATGACCTGGAATCCACGCCAAAGTAACATCCAAACCCTTCAAATGACATGAGTACAATTCTTCACAAATTCTTAAAATAATTGAAGATCTATTACTATGAAATGGATTTCCCTTTAAAGCCATTAAGCAGCTTAATGAGTCAGTACATATAACCGTCTGTTTAAAGTCATGGGAGAGCGTGAACAGGATTGCTTTTAATAAAGCAACAGCCTCTCCTGTAAACATGGATGATTCATGAAGACATTTGAATTGTAAAATAATTTTGAATTTTGGGATCCAGCAAGCTGCACCAACACAACTCTCTTTTGAGATTGATAAAGCTGATTAAAAAATACTATTTTGTCAGTAGTACCATCAGAAAATACTATTTTTGACTTTTGTAGAATATGCAGTTGTCAGATTTGACTTTTATTTACCCTCATTCGACTCTATTGACAATTCAGAATGCGTCCATTTTTTAATATACTGTGGTAGCAAAACTGTCTGGCTGTAATCGCGATGGTTCTGAGTTCGATTCCTTTCGGAGGTGTGATTGATAAATACATTAAATTATTTTATTTTTTCGTTCTGGTTTGAAAAAGCGAGGTTCGATTCATTCGGTTCATTGAATACTCAATGCGAAAAATTGGAGCGAAAATAAAGAAAGGAGTTCTGCTTTAATGACTTTATAACGGAAATGTGTATAGTTTAATAAACAAGAATATAGTATTACTTAGGTATTTGTCAAAAATGGCCTTTAATATTTCGTTCAATTTAAACTATTTAGCCAATATCTTTAAGTTGCAAGCATCCTTATACATTTGTGTGATCGATGCGAGACGGTACGTGTGACAAAGCGACTCATTTGTACGGCTCTCATCCATCAGACATGGGACATTAATCGGTGCGGTATCGGCTCTCGCGTGGAACACGCCCTGTCATTATATACGCAACGTCAATAATTCGAAATTTGCTAAGCAGAACTTGATTTGACTACCAAGAAATATTTGGACTTTCTATGAATAGGTTCAGCGGGGTAGGCGGAGATAGTAGTATTAAATCAGAGTATCTTGGTACTATATTCTACACTTATAAAATTAACATAAACTTTTATGTCTCTAACACCAGAACTAGAAATAGCGGACTTCCATAAAAAGTTTCAACGCGTATTTCGTCCTCTTCTAAGTAGAATTGTTAGCAATTGCTAAAATAGACATTTGCTCATTGTCAATCAGTAACCCAAAATCAATCCATCAATCTATTATTGCAAATCAATTTGGTTATCATTCCAAATTAACATTAAATATCCAAAAAATCCTATGCTAGTAGGTGTCTACTAAATAACCCTGCGGAGCAAAGACCCTGAGTCTGGCTACAATAGCTACAATAGCGATGATGAATTAGTCAGTCAGTGAATCAGGATACCTTATTTTATACAATACGCGAAACAGCTTTTTACTTATTTATAAAAGGTTTACCAGTGATTAAAATGATACTCTTGTACTGTACACAATACCGTTCAACAAAAAATTTAGAATTATATTGAATATATCTTCACATCTTGTAATATTTATATAATTTGTTAAGCAAAGTTTGCGGAAAAGTCCAGCGTAAAATAGCATTATTATGCGCTTTGTTTGAAGTAGCGTAAGTTGAAATTGAAGTTAGCCAGTAATTTAGTCAGAAGTTAGATTGTGAGCAGATGGCCACTGTTGGAATTTGGTTTCGCATACAACTATACATTATTGTTCATATGCGTATGTAATATATTATGTTTATATATTGTATTATTTTTTTAACATAGAATTTACGAAAATATGAAAAGTGATGAAAATAAAGTAAAAATGATGGTTTTCTGTTCCTATCTGTTTGTCAGTTTCTTTGCGTGTTATGCTTATCTGTGGAACTACTAAATAGATTTCAATAAAAACATTTTGATGTTTATCTCTATACAAAAGTAAGAGTATGCCGCTTTCTTAAAAGTATTTCAGTATGACGATTATTTCAGTTTCAGGTATAAAAGCAAAACATCTGGTTTATGGTATTATTTAGAATATTTATGATATTATGTATAATCATAATAGACTAGCAATTCTATAAGAAATAAGTAAATGGTGTTTAGTCTCCGTTGACAAATAAAAATCTCAGGAAAATCTGACGCGGAAAGACAAGGAAATAAGAAGAAGGCATACAAGAATCTAAGGTCTGTAACATATTTTAAACTAAGTTCAGTTACATTAGAACATATATAGGGATTGCGTGACACTTTTCTACTGTGATATAACACCTAAAAAAGCTATATTTTTTTCCCACACAACTTTCGGCCCGAAATCGGCTGATGTCAGAAATCAAAATAGGAAATGGCTGTTGATTGGTGGACGCCAACGCCGCGATTTATCTGCGGAGAAATGAAAATATTTTAAATATTCTCCAAGTAAGAATCTCCAATCAAGCTCGGGCTCAATAAGTCAGGCACTGACCCACTGCGCAATGAAGGCTTCTTACGTCTTAATAAAACTTTCGAAATTAAATTTGCTAAACAATAAATCACATTCTTAATATGAAACTACAAATAACTCAAGCATTCATAGATTAATTTACTTACATACGTAGACTCAAATCAACCGCCTCGATGCACATCACTGTAGCTCCCAACGGTACATGATCTGGACTAATTCATGACATCAAATTCTGTCTAAACGACTGTCCCTTGACGTATTACAGCGTTACTCCTCAACTAATTGCCGATAGTGGCTAATTTATCTACATAGCTCGTCAAAAGGAGGAGATTTATTCGATTGGCAATCATAAAAGTAACTAAGCTCTTTATAGGTGTTAAATTAAATTGAAGAAATATGTTTTTTTATATCTCTCTCACTGATATTTTATCTAAAAAAAAATATGATAAAAATTCTGTTAGCTTTTTATATTCTTTCTTCTAAGAACTTTCAGATATTACATATTGGATGGCGAAACCTAACGCCGTGTGTTCTCTAACTGAGATGCAGAAACCCGAATTGGGGGGGAAAAGTTACTTATATTACGAGTATATAGTAAAGATATTACTTTTATCCAAAATATCTTAGTAGTAACATAATATTAATTCGTTTTTATAAATAAATTATTAATAAAACAAAATACTACAAATCTTCTATATAACTGTGTTGTCACCTCATCTACGTGTGATTGTCAAGTTTCATGATAAAGGAATTGGAAGAGGATAAAATAAAGCTTCCTAATTCAGCTTTATACATTTTATTGTATAGAAGGGGTAGGTATCTATCTGAATTCCTGATATTGATGGACCTCTACGCCGAGCTTGGTCTTACCAGAGCGGATATACAAAAATAATTTAAATATAATCATTCCACCGAATAGGTCTCGAACCCACGACCTTTTCGCCTTTACAGTGAGACCCTGTTTTAATAGTTAATCATACCTTCATTTACTTCCAATAAAAGTGTGTAAAAAACAATAATCTTACCTAAGAGACTTGAACTCCCTACTCACCAAAATAACCTATAATTCTCAACTATTTTACTAACTTGTGTAAATTACTTGGCCGGTCGTTGATGTTCCCGTTTATTAACAGGACAGATCGCTACCGTCGCTAGTGGTCTGCAGGGAGCAGTTGCATTGCGGCGTGTTGTAACGCCTGATTAAATGTTTTACTGAAGTAAATTGTGGGTTAAAAATGCTCGCAAGTTATCCTTTTATGTGTCAAGAATATATTTTAAGTATAAAAGTTTTGGTTAGGCGAAGCGTTTTTGACTAACGTGGAGTTCGTAGGTTTATTTGTTGTAACACGCAGTGGGATATCGTGTGACTAGCGTAATTGCAATTGGTTGTGGTCGATTTCCATTTGTAATAATGTTTATAATTTAACTAATTTCATCTCTCCACTTTGGTCAACAAGATAAAGCGTGGCGTTAAGTTTCGCCACTCAAGTGGAGAAGTCTATACACTAGGTTCACCCTGCTAAGCGGGAAAAGACGTGAATCTGCTTTATTGTTTATTTGCATAAATGCGTACATAGATCAAAGAAATAAGTTATAACGAGATTTTCTATATAAATAATTAGAAACAATCTATTATAGTATTAAAAATAATATGACAGAAATTGTTTTGCAATTCTTTGCTTACATTTTAAATTCCCTTTGTAGGAATGAGTTATTAATATGTGAAGTTTTTTTATTCGGCTTCCAGTTTGAAATCAGTTTCCGGTTTATTATAGGTTTATATTACAAAGAGGATATAGATATACAGAGCGGTCCATCTGACCTTTGAGACCCATCTAAAGTGAACCGTAATATTGTGGTTAGACCAGTTGCTTAAATTATACATTTGAGCTTTTAACTGTTCTCAATGACTACGACATACGACAAGTGACTAATATGTTTTTATTATCCTTAAGCGTGTTTAGTATTCAGGCAAAAGATGCCTTAATTTTATTTAATTAATTTCGTTGTTCACTTTAAAGGCAATAATGACACAGTGTTTGACTGTAAACGCGATTGTTGTGGGTTCGATTCCGAGGTAGGTTTCATTTTTCCTCTCTTGTAAGATTAAGCGCGGCAGTGAGTTACACCACTCAAGTTACAATATCTAGAAATCTATATTAGACATTGGATACATTAAAAAAAGTTATAATAACAACGTCCCACCTACATAGAACCAACCTGTGTGGAGAAATCCAATGGACCCAATCCAATATAAGAAAACTGGGTTTCAAAAATCAAATACGAATATAAAATCCACCTTTAAAATCTATTTCTCTTTAGACGATGTACTAATGTTGGTCTCTCATACACGCTCAAAGTAATTAAACTGAGATTTTATACCGCTAGTATTATATTAGTAGGTAATGAATTGCAAGTAGTTACTATTCCCGTGAACTGAAGTGATCGGGTCGAGTTAAAACTAATTAAATTCTAACAAGTTTATTGTTAGACCGCAAATCTGAGAATTGCGGTTCTTGCTTAATACCGTTCATTTTATAGATACTATCTTTTTGTGTAATTATAAGTGACAATTAATAGGCACATTGAGGCTGTAGTGGCGCAGTGGATGAGTGTTTGATTGTACACGATGATTGTGGTTTCGATTTCCACTCGAGGCAATGATTAAATTTTAATTGTTTTCATTTTTCCGCTTTTGTTCGCCAAAGTTTGCGGCGTATTAGTTAATATGCAATGTCTCGATTTCGGTCCAATTAGGTAAATACAGCGTTAAGCTCCGTTACCCATCACGTAGTATCTCTAAATGGCTAGAAAGAGACATACGGACTAACTTACTTCTTTAATATACTTATGAATATTTGTTTGATTAAATTAAATGTTTAATAAAATATGTATTTATTTAATATTTTACATAAACATATATAAATATATATATAATATATATATATATATATATATATATATATATCAAGACTTTGCGTGTTGTGGAGCTCAACGACGCGCTTTGTCCTATCACAGCGGGAAAATGAAAGTAATTGAAATATAATAATTCCACCGAGTGGGAATCGAACCCACAACCAATCGCGTTTACGGTTAGACGTTGTCCACTGCGCCGTAATGCCTTCTACTATTATATCTAAGCCAATGTATTCCAGACAAAGTGAACTGAATAACTAAGTCATAGATAATGTAATTTATAGATTGCCTAAGCTCAAAACTGACTGCGTCAAAGGATTTCAAAGTGTAAACGTTCCTAAATCTAAAATGCTAATTTAACAACCTAGAGTCCTCAATGTCCTTCTGTAAGTAACTAGAACTTATTGTGAATATAAAGTTACTAGAAATGCTATTAATTCATGCCATCGGAGTTTCGGGTAGTTTGTAATAGTGTACACGATAATTGTGGGTTTGATCCCGGGAATGATTATCTTCTCTAAATTGGAGAAATACATAAATTTAGACTTATTGAGTGTCCTTATTTATTTACTTATATAAAAGTATGCAGAGATACCCTGCTGCGTGAAAAAGCGTGAAGCTGGGAAAATATCATAAGCCTTCTCTCAAACCTGATAGCTTTCTATGAATTCTGCAATGTTATTAGTATTGTAAGCATTAACCAAATTACTATTATCTAATCAAATATAACCAAACATTATTATTGACTAGCTTTTGCCCACGGCTTCGTGACCAATAATTTTAAATAAATAATATTTTTTTTTGACTATAAGTCACTCAGTTACCCAGGGCTGAGCTCGGCTCAAAGTGAAGCAAAGCCCTCCACTACGAACAAAGTACGCAAGCCGAGGATCGTGTCTCACAGGAGACGCCCTTGCCACTTCATGAACTCTATTTGCTGGCACCATCCAAGGTGGTCAAGCCAAGGTTCGAGGTAAGCTCGTCTAGCTCGGCCTCCCACAAAGCCCGCGTGACGCTGTAGAGGCCATTAGAGCTAACAGCATACTGTCCATTCGAATGTAAAAAAATAAAAATAAAAATAATTGAAGTCAATCATATCGTTATAACTTATAAACTATTCGGCCAAAAGTGTTATTCTGATGAATAACCTATAATATTGTAAAGTTTCATCCAAATCCGTTAAGTTTTTTCGTGACAGAGTAGTTAATCATATAAACATGTTCACAAAATTTAACATTTATAATATTAGTAGGATATTTAAGGCCATCGTGGCCCAGTGTGACAGTCTTAGACGGCAAAAGTGATTGGTCGTGGGTTCGATTCTCACTCGAGAGAATTATTATTATTAGAGATTTAATTTAAAAAATATTTTCACTTCTCTGCTCTAGTACCTATTACAAAGCGCGGCGTTGAGTTCCTCCACTCAACACGCGATGACTCGATTTCGGGCAGAATGTGGAGAACGGAGTGTCTTGACACTAAGTTTAGGCGGGAGCTTAATGCGGGACAATAAAGTTTTAAGCTATAAAAACATCAAATACTATTTTGTAAATCAAAAATGATATTTGATTGTATAGCTGTATGTAATTTTGTTGTTTTGAAAGCAATCATAGTTCTAAGCATCTACCAAGCTTAGGAGCTAAGGAACTGGGAAAACAGCTTTTAAGTGCGATATATGTATATAGTTTAGTAGGTACCTGCAAATACTTTCTTCACTTCACTGTGTTTCATTCATTAAATTGAGTCCTGCAATCTTCCATTTAATATCATATAAAAATTATTTAACAAAACTTTAGTTTTTTTACATCTTTCCGCTTTTTCCTGTTTATCACCAGAGTTGAGAAATGTTATATAAATATAAACATTCCACTGGGTGGGAATCGAGTCCGCAAGCATTGCATATACAGTCAGATGGTATCACACTGAGCCACGTTGGGCTATTTTTTTTACCTGAAAAACATGTTTCGTTATAATTTCTCACTCGGTCGTTATAAACGAGTGATGATTTATCACTAAAATATAGTCCTGATTCATTAAAATATTACCAGTAAACTATTAATTGTCTTAAATGAAAAATTAGGTCATATTTACAGGTACGAATTTAATGCGAAATTTTAACTCATACATTTTTAAAGAGATAGATTCTAGTTATGTATATATACTGTAATGGCTAGTGCACGTGATGTCAAAGTACTTTTTATACCTCAGAGCATACAAGTTAATCTACTAATGCATCTGTATTTAGTGTTCTTCGAGTAAGACTCTAGAATTATTGCAACGCTTCTCTAAGATTGCCTTTTATTAAATTGATATTGGTACTAACAACTGATGACATCGTTGTAGGAATTCAATGATCCGTATAGTATAGTCGTCTTAGTAAATAAATATTATAGGTTCAATAGTAAAGTCTTTCTTTAGTCTAAGTATTCTTTTTAATTGGTTATGTGCGTTATTAGTCCTTAGAAGTAGAATTTAAAATTACATATAATTATCTAAATCTTAATGAATCTCTTAAACTTAATGTTTTTCTTTGCATTCGTTTTGAGTAGTTTGAGGGAGTTGACTGAAAATCCTACCTGCCTTTTCAGTTGCGTGGGCTATTTTCGGTAGACCAAGAAAGACCAAGAAAGCTAGGTGCTAAATTTTAGCTTTCTAAGGCCAGTACTTTCGTCTGTGAGTTATCTGTCAGTCAGCCATTTAGTAATGGAAACTCAGTAAAGCTTCTTTTAAGACTTGTAAGTTAAGAAATATATTTAAAATAACGTAAAATTTTATAATTTCTCATACGAATGATAGAGGAAATCTAAGTAAATGCATCAAAATTACAAAAAAGACTTGTCACGGCCCAGAATTCAAGGCGCACCGTCTCTCACCCGAATCCGCCCACGTGGGCGCACCGTATAATGATATGGAACTTAACACACCGACATAAAGCCGAGAGTCTTCCATTCGTCATTAATCAGACATTCGTTATTCGTTCAGACGTTCGTCATTAATCTGCCAAGAGCCCAGGCTGCGTTCCCAAGCTTCGGCGCAAGCTAAGTGAAATGCGACGCGAACGACCATCGACCATAAAGGTATCTCCGCCTCCTGGATGCATAGAGTGGCCCTACGTTTTGGCTGTGGAGACCCACACTATGCCACTACGCCTCGATAGTTTCTAAGCTAACTCTTATACTACAGATACTCACACATGCCCATTAATTTACTATCCGATAATTCATTCTTAAAACACTATAATTTTCATACATACATTTATTTCAATTTGTACTTAAATAACGATCGTCATTAAAAAGGTGTTAGTATGAAAACTCGATCCTTTTTTCCAGACGCTTTATTACAAGCACTTAGTAATTGCGGTTTTATTGCTAGAATATTTCTTGGTCCCTTTAAGCGATTTTATCGAACTGTTAATGGACACACGTGTGGTCGTCCTTTATGTTGGTTAAGTAGTTTTATTAGATAGAAGTATAAATAATTAATGTATTTTTATATAGATGATTATTTCGAATTCTCCGCTCACTTAGCCCTACAAGCAAATTGAATTCGGTCGCAAATTCGATTTGGAAGAAAGAGAACGGAGTCACTCTGTCTACCTTGGAATACAGAAAAAAGCGTATAACTGCTTTTTTTAACTCAGATTTTCTAGTAGTATAGGTTAAGCCGGAGTTTGCATAAATTAAAAGATTGAGACAATTTGTGTTTTTAAAAAATACTGTTAGAGTTTTAAGTACTCAAACGAGCGGTCTTGCACGACCTGAATTTAGTATGCAGTAATGAAGTACGACAATGTATTTATAAGAACACATATTGTACAAGAAAATTTAAATGCTGTACTTCCTTTATTAAATACTACTGTAAAATAACAAAATAACAATTTAAAGGATTAAATTGTATTGATTACTGTAATATCTTAAAAGTGGGGCATCGAGATGCAGTGGGAGAGCGTCACACTCTTCACAAATTGTATTTAAATATTTTATGAAACAAAAAAAAAACACGTTACAAAAACAAATAGCGGTTCAGGACATCGTGCTGAAGCCTGAATCGTTTAGTAATTCTCCTTTGTTACGCCAGTGGCTGTTTGCTTTCAATTAGACACTGCGTTTGTGCTCCGACATGGCTATACCCTTCATAGATTTAAGCTTATATCACGATTGAATTTAAACTACTGTTTAGTATTATGTTACTAATTACTTTATATATTAAAGTAGATGAACTTTTTCTATGTATATATAAATGCGACAGATAGAAAATTACGATATATCAAAACCACTGGACCTACAAAGATAAAATTTAGCATTTAGGTATATATCCAATATATATGTATCGATAGAACGTAGATATCCAATAATAGCGACAGGGCCGGCTAAAGGTCCCTCGCAAATAAGTATGAAAGATTAAAATTTTTTTACAATACTTGAAATTTGATGTAGAATCGAGGGTAATAGCTAGTATATATATTAATACAGAGTAATAACTTTATTATTATAATAATAAAATATGCATTACATTTTAAAATCGAGCCTTCAGCTATATTTTTGTAGAACACCATTTTTGTAATTTTAGACAATGTGTGTACAAATATATTTTTCCAGCTTCACGCTTTTTCCCTCATTTTCATAAAGAAACTAATGTGTCACTATACCCCGTTTTGGACTTTCCGCGCAAAATCGAGACACTGCGTGTTTATATCCTTTAAATATTATGATTACCGCAACTGGGAATCAAACCAACATCCAATCGCGTGTGCTATCACAGTTTGTTTACAATTTATTATTCATTTATTTTATGTAGATATTACATACTGCATAATTTCTGATTAAAAAAATATGATTTTTATTCAGAAAAGGAGTTCTGAGATGATTAAAGAAAAAAGAGGCAAACTTTGTGTACTTCATTATAATGAATTCATTTTCAAGAACTCCTGAAAGGATGATGTTATGAGACGTATAGAATATATGATGAACTTTAATAAAGTTTTTTGGGTAATTTTAATTAAAATGTCTTAGAACAATTGTATATGACAGATTGTATTCTAGATGTGCAGGTTCAAATCTATTTTAGGGTAATGGAAATTATCTATATTTTCATATAACGATTTTTAGTTAGAAATACCTATAATCTTTACAAGTAACAGAAGTAGCTATATTATAGATACTCTCTGACTACCTTATAAAATGCAATGAGATACTCAAAAAGTAAAAAAAAAAACAGAATTTTAGTATATTCATATATAGTTGCCTTTGGCGAAGGTTAACAGTAAAAAAAAACCATACAGACAAAAATAACTTGTAAAATATTTGTACAAGTGTAAAAGAATTAAGAATACAAAAGCCAAACAGCACATACGCCAGCAATTACAATACGAGGAAAAACCGTCAAACCTATCATGTTCCTTTTAATATCTCCCAAAAAATATTTAACTTCTATATTTTTCCTTACAAACCACAAATATTGCGGACTCAATTTCTTACACAAATAAAACTTTTATCCACTTGTACGATTTTTGGGGTAACTTTTAATTGCATTTGGTCAAAGTGCTCCAGACCCACTCCCTAGAGCATCACGCTTCGTGACATCTTCAAGTGTGCAAACTAATCTGACATTATATGATATAATTTGCTCTAAACTAACTATGATTAAAAGAAATGTCTTTTTCTCATTATTTATATACAACGAACAAAAAACAGGTAAACTAAATATAGTAACTATTTAACTAGTATAGTAGCAAACTTATTGTCAAAATTTCTGACACCGTAAAAAGAGCCTAGAAAATCATATCACAATTTGAATAAAACCATGTCACAATCTTTTCTTCCTAATATTTTAGAAAATAATTTATAAAAAAAAACAATATGTAAATTTTATATCACCGAGATAGAATTTCGAAACTCTCAAAAGCTCTACTCTATATTCCGATAAAAAATTATGCCATTCATTGCCCAGTAAAGTTTCTTATAAACAAAATAAAAGATGACAGAATATTAATTTGGGTTATTTTAAAAGTGCTTTTAGTCTTCCAATTAAGGGATTGTTTCAAGGTTTTCTTCGGCTCTCATTTGGAGCGTTTATTTATTGCTCAGGGCAAGTCCTTGAAAGTTGGGTGAATAGCGTGTATATTGAAGTAATTTACTAAGGGATCAGTGTCTCCGTCTTGCTTGACTTTTTTATGCAGCAGGCCTCACGTAAACGACGTAATGTGGCGAAAGTACGTGGCTGACTTTGGCAGAGTTCGCTTATAATATTTCGTTTGGTATAAGAGTATTTTGTGGGATGAAAAAAATGATATGACGACTAGAATAATGTATGTATCCAAATAAAATTGGTTATGAATAACGGTTAGAATTTTTTTGTTATATTTTGTATGGCCTGGTTGAATACTATTTAAGGTTATGTGAAACTCTGAATTGTTTTGTTAAAGCTTCAGTTGTTGATGGTGAGTTCAAGTCTTACGTAAATGGTGGTGCAATGTGTAAGGGACTGTCTAAATACGTGATGGTTTTGTGTACGATTCCCGCTAGGACATAGCGCGGTTTTGATTTAGCAAGTCTATACTGATTCGGGCGGAATGTGGAGAATGGAGTATTTTGACACTAGGTTCTTTCTGTCTACCGTCTGCTATGCGGAAAAAGGGTGTAGCTGAAAAAAAATCGTCTTAAAAGTATGTTTTGAGTTATTTGTTTAAAGTATTATATTCTCCTATATTGAAATTAAACCCACATTGACCTTGAGTAATTACATACTTCTTAACTGTGCAATCTTGGCTTTCAGTATTTACATGTTAAAATTTAACATGCCCCATATTTCATTTTCAAACAGGAAGTGACAAGTTATAATTTAGAAGCGAGTTTGTGATGAACTTTTGGTCCCGGGCCGAATGAGTGGACATAAAGTTTCTTCAGTCCACTACATTGGGACTGCAATACCCCAACCCATTAATACTGTAATATCATGAAGTAAGGGGAAATAATTTAATAATATTTCGTTTTTTCGTCGGCCTTTTCGTAAAACCATGAACCATTCTGGAAATACTAAAAGAAAGGAATAAATAAGACATTTCCATTAAGTATTATCTCTTGTTCTTAAAAATTGAGCATTTTTAAAAAATCTTCTCCGAAAACTGCTTTCAAAAAAAAGTTGTAACATCCACATCGCATACTCAGAAAAAAGTTAAAGTTAAATAAAAGGCAAATTCAATAACGGTATGGCCTCCGGCGTAGTTCGTGACAACTTTCTGCCCAGATATCTGCGCCGTCCGTACTTTGATTATCGATATTAGGGAATCATCTACATTGTATGTTATACTAGTTTTTTTTACCGTCCTGGCCTGCAAATCAGATGTTATTAGATCCGGAGACGTGTGCAAATTTACAATGATTTTTTAATTTCTCCTAATGCAATTCGAACCTACAACTATCGTGTAGACTTAGACGTAAATACGCCTATATGGCTTAAAACATTTTTCTTAAGTTTCACGAGCGTAAGTATTTAATTCTTTCAGGGTTAAGTTTAATTTTAATTGCATTTTTAGCTTTCTCGGGACTCGAAGTAATCAAGTTTTCAAGACAATTTAGGAAAATTTAATTACCAATTTAAAATAAAAAGAGTAAATCCTTTGTTCTACGAGAGATAAAAGCATATTGTTTTTTTGAAGATTTCATGCTTGAAATGTTAGATAGCTATATATATATATATATTATATTATATCATAACAGGGACTTCACTCGATCAAGTTGGCGCAGTGGGATCGTGGTGAGAACGTTCGATCCCTACTTTTTTTTTGGATTTATTATATTATAAATATTTTAATTTCCCCGCTTTGGTAAGACAAAGCGAGAGGCAGAGTGTCTTGACACTAGGTTCTCTCTGCTAACGCTTATGGGAAAAAAATATATAACTAATATTTCTGTAAATAAGCACTAATTTGTTATGTACTTTGTATTTTTATGTAGTATTTCTGCAGCATTTAATAAAATCCTTCTCTATATAATCTAGTATATTCTATACTAGCAACCTGCTCGCGGCTTTGCCTGTGTAAACTACATGACTAAAACTATTTCCTTTTTTCACCTGCCTGCGTTCTCATTTAAATCACACACTTTGCTGGAATTTATAATTTAAATGGTTGTATTTATGAACAGATTAAAATGAAATAAACACTAAATGTTAAACGAAGTTCACTAAAATCCAATAGAGGGCATTATAATCGGTTACACCATTTCTGAAATTAGCGTGCACAAACAAACAAATAAACAGACTAACAGAAACGAAAATTAAAAATCATTGTTTTGGGTTCTATTATATTCGTAAATGCCCCTAATAATATATTTGTTCATTTAACTTTCATATGTACAAACAGTTATCAGTTACAATTTCGTATATAGATATCTAATATATTTTATTGAAATTGTAAGAGATGAGGCTTAAAAACAGTGCTCTAGACAAGAAATCTTATACTATAAGCCGATTTTTAATTATATTTGCTTCCTTTTTATTAAATAAACTTGTCTTTTTACTGCTTTTATTTATATATTTACATATCTAATTAATTGACAGGTATATATGGTAATCAGCTTTTTAGAATTTGAATTTGTACACGTTGTGTTGTTGGAAGTGAAGGTAACTCTGGATCGCTTTTTAACATACAATAAACAATAAAAATTTTGTTTTTAATTAATCAAACTCCTTTGTTTTGTATATAATATGAAGTAATTTATGCTTACTCGATATTCTTTTAATAAAGATCTGAAGTACGAACGTATAAAACACCTACATATGTTATAAATATCCTGCAATTTGAGATTTACTGTCAATCATATCACAACGAAAGGTCTTTTCAAATTACCTACAAGGCCATTTTCGAGATTATAATTACCAAAAACCTATGAAGTATTGCTACTAATATTTCCATTACGTAAAAGGTGTATTACAATGAAAATTTATGCCACAATAGAATATTGGTCTTGATACAATGTTCTAATAACTAAGTGTTATTGAGCTCAGATAGTCTCTAGATAAACATTGCATCAATATTCATTTCCCATTTTTTTCGTATATGTATTATGTTGTGTATGGAATCCAATCAGGTATTTTAACGAATCCGCATTGTTTTAATAGATTTCATTTTCGCTATATATACATTTTTTATTAAATATTCTTTATTTACATATATATACGTTACAATATAAATGTGCACACAATAAGTATTGACAAAATCTTGAACAAATTACATTTAATGAAGCTAGTGGCGCCTATGTATGCTTATAGGATATGAATACATATATCAAATACCTCATCAAAAGTTACAATGCGGAATATATACATAGTATAACCCAGAAAAAATATAAATACAATATTTTTTGCTATTAAATATCATTAATTACTGGGACTATCAATAACTGCTAATATATTTGCTATATAAGATTATTAAATTGGAAACAAAGGCTCTATTAAGATAAGTTAATTCAAAAATACTTAGTAAGTAGTAGTTAGTTCAAAAATTGTAGAAATTTGTAAGTTCAGTAAGATAGAAGTCTATCTATTTATATCTATCATCTTATATCCATTAGCTGGAAGCGACTGGTTCGAAGATCTAGCTCAGTGGTGTACTATTGAAGAATTAATGATGATGGTGACAATAATTAATTGCATTGGAGCTATCTTTAACAATTTTAATTGTGAATTAATTTAGAATAAGAAAAAAAAACAGTTATATAATAAATATCGCCAAAAGAGATGGATGGATAGATAGATAGATAGATAGAGGTATTATAAAAAAATAGCTACAGAGTTCTTGGAAAAGACAAATAAGCATAATATAACAAAGAATTTTACGTCAGTTGAAATTGTACCCTTTTTCTAAACTCAAATACTCAAACAAGAAAAGGAACACGCAACGCTTAGTGTAACAGGGGAATGCCATCAAAAACCAAATGTAAGAGCAAACCTCTGAATAAAATATAGAGGTCCGGAGATAGCAGACCTGAATTGTTGGTTACTAAGTTTATTTATTCAACACTGTTTAACCTAGTTAAAATCATTGTACAATATTTTAAGCTAACACTTGTTTCGTTATAGTCAAAATTAAGAAAGATCTAAATAAATTGTATAGCTGTGAAGCTTTTTTGCCGCATAGTACTCTGTAGCAGTGGCGAAGTGTGGAATTTATGTATAGGTAACCGGCGTTAATTTCTTATATTAAAATTTATAATTGAGATAATGAAATTTAGTGATAAAATGCCAAACTTACTTTAACCTTAAACTTAACAACAAACCTTAGACAAAAAATAAATATATATATTTTTAAATTATATTTATTTACTTCAATTCAGCCGGTAGAAATCGTCTTATTTGGACACTTGGTAACTGCAGGGTAGTCAGAGAGAACCTAATGTAAAGACACTCTGTTCTCCACTTTCCGCTTGAAATCGAGACATGGCGTGTTGAGTCGCAGAACTCAACGCCGCGCTTTGTCTTAAGTACCAGAGGGGAAAAATTAACCCACAACTATTCGCGTTTACAGTCAGACGCTGGCCCTCTGCGCCACCATAGCCTCAATATGTCATCTGTTGACAATCAAACAGAAAATAAAAGACCTGTTTCACACTTTTTCAATTTGCTTTTTTTTTAGGAAAAAACATAGTGTCCAGAAACTTCGTTCTGTAATTTTCATCCAAAATCGATCGCTCATTGTCTACCTAGAAATCAGAAAATATCGAAAAACGTAGTATGGTAAAGACAAGTGATGCAGATTCTCTTCTTTCGCTATTTGATAATAGATTTGATTATGAATATATATATAATAACATGTATGAAATGGTGGTGCAGTGGGACAGCTTTTGACTGTGAACGCATTTGGTTGTGGGTTTGATTCCCATTCGATGAAATGATTATATAAGAAAAAGCGAGGCGTCGAATTCCACCACTCAACACGCAATGTTTTGATTTCGGGCGGAAAGTGGAGAACGGAGTGCCTTGACACTAGGTTCTCACTGACCTTGCTATGTAGGAAAAAGCATTTTATATACATATATCTATGAGGGTCATAGCAAACTAATAGACATATAGCTAGTGTAATAGACGTGACATGTCAAATAATCATTCTATAATTAGATAGCAATGAAGCAAAACGACGGAGCGTTGCTTCGCCAACCGAGCTAATGTAACGTAGTAATTTAGTCTAATTCCATCGAGTGCCTATATATTTAGTGAATCGCGTTTGATCATAGCTGAGACTAAATGAATGGGACGCAAATGGCACTATGTAGATAAGGTCTTTGACATATTTTAACTATTTAAAATTTTTGTTTTTAAGTAATGGTACGGTACGGTACGGTTTGGTCATCTCTCTGCTCCCAGGGCAAGGCCCTCTGAACGTTAATATCAACGTCACCCACGTATATGGGTGGGTCCCTGGGTTAGGCCGTATTGACCTGCAGATGGAGTTGGGAATCCAGAAGGTTCCGGGGGAAACGGTTGTCAGAGGATAAGTCAATGGTAGCCGATGGAAGAACATTTATATTTATTATATAGAATTTTTTATGCTCTTGGCTCTACTTGGCCTTTATAACGTTAGGGGGTTTTGTGAGGAGGCCGAGTTAAAATAATAAATCATACCTTGGTTTGAAACACTTTTGGAGAGGCTTTTTCTTGGTTCATTAAATAACGAGTGACGTTGGATCAAGTCATACAGCAGATTAGAACAAGCCTCTAAGCTGTGACCAAATATAAGAAGGAGTGTCGTAGATAATAAGTTTTTTTAGTTTTCGCGCGTATTTTTGAATACAAATAATAACGCGATTAATACAGTTGAAATAATTTTATTTCAAAAGGCTATTAAATTTATTTGCACAATAAAATGAAAAAGAGAAAAATATTTTGATAATCAAAAGCGAAATGGTTTTCTTTGCAAAAAAATATTAATTACAACAAAATTTATTTATTAAATCAGACAGACAGAAAAAACTACGAAAATAATGTTTTTGGTTTCTGTTACTTATATGAAGACATCTAGAATTATATTTTAGTTTAAATTAAAAGTATAAAATTGCCGCAATTTTAATTTTTTGAAGCCGATGCTAAATTATATATTATATTTGACTGTATACTACATTTTGCTGAATTATATTTACGGGCTGTTTTTAGCCGCAACAGTACGGAGACGGTATGCACGTTTAGGGTGAGAGGGTGTTTGTTTGTTTGTTTGTGCATACCAACGTTGCCATTTATCTCCAAAACTACTAGTCTGATTTTGATCCAATTTTCAGTGATAGGTTCAGTTTGATTGGTGCATGTTCTTAGATATGTGTCACCGTAACTACCAGGGGGCG
The DNA here is from genome assembly GCA_038994665.1 of Podotricha telesiphe. Lineage (NCBI taxonomy): Eukaryota > Metazoa > Arthropoda > Insecta > Lepidoptera > Nymphalidae > Podotricha > Podotricha telesiphe. Next base: position 579,472 of record JAOYRR010000259.1, read on the forward strand.
CTGCAGTAAACATTTGTTTGTATTTTTTGTGCAAAACCAAAATTTCTGGTCCGATTAGGATGCATTCTTCAGTAATAGGTTCAGGTGTGATTGGTGCATGTGTGATTGGTGCATGTTCGTAGATATGTGTTATTCGGTGTGCTCGGCTATTAGGATCTGCCATCAATATTTTTAGTTTAACATAAATTTTGTCCACATAGTCATAAAAGGACTACCAGTTATCAAAACCGTGGATGTATTTTAATTATGTAAATTTTTTGTAATTTCGAATGCTGATGGCAGTTAAGTATAGTCGTTCTATAGTCGGGGACTTATAACTATTTTATCCTTTTTTCAATTCAACTATTGTGGGATTTTTCAAAAAAAAATATTTTAATTTTTTTACTATATTTTTAACTGCACACGCACCGCCGTGGATACGACCTTATGTTCGTTTGTCAGAACGCGTGCCAATTTCATTTAAATCTCAAATAGGTACATTGTACATTGTTCCAGGACTTCCGTCGAATCGATTTACTAAAATCCTGTTAATGATTGCTCGTTAGCTTCGCTTTTACTGTTTCGTATTAATTACACATGCATCGTGTAAATACTTATTATATACTAGCCGTTGCTTGTTAGCTTCGCCCGCGGGGTAACGAGCGCCAAATTTCAAGCCTGTAGCAGAAAATAAATGCCTTTCAAACATTTGACGTATAAAGATTTCATAATTTTACGTGAAGTGGTTATCGATAATATGTGATGAACGACCTTTTCTTTTGTATATGTGTGTGTAAAGGGAAATATTACTCATTTAATATGTGTATATTCCCGCATAGCAGTGTAGTCAGAGATAATTTAGTTTCAAACACTCCGTTTTCCACTTACTCCCGAATTCAAGACAATGCGTGTAGAGTGGCGGAACTCAACGCCACGTTTTCCCCGAGTGGGATTTGGACCCACGACCAATCGTGCTTACAGTCCGATGCTGTCTCACTGCGCCACAATGACCTCTGTAAATAAATAATAGAAAAGAGAGAATAAAAATAAGGTTGTATATTTAGGAAAAAATGAAAAGATTAGCTTTAAAAATAAATAAACTTAATGTAAAAATAAAAAGTATACAATGACAACGATTATTTAAGTTTCAATTAGTTAATTGATAAAATTTTGAACAGAGGGATCGAAATTGATTTTAATGGAGTAGTCTGATTTGTTTCCTGTCATTTATTGAATGACACATATGTTAAAGACATTTAGAAAACGTATAAAAATTTTAACGCAGCGGGATTTGAACCCGCACCTCTTTAAAACCTTAGTTTGGTCACGGAATGTATAATATATTTGATGTGTATAACATAATTGCTTGGTATTTTGTTAGATAGTCAATTAACATGGAAACCTCAGGCTGAAATTATCTGTAAAAAACAACATATCGTCGTATGCCCTACATATAACATGTTAAAAAAAGTTATAAGTAATATAATTTTAGTCGCTTATTATGGTAAAATAGTTTTAGTTGTACGTTTTGGCATCATAGTTTAGGGTAATTGTTCTGAAAGACAGAATATTTTAAGGGGCGAAAACGATAATTGAGATACAGATAGTTGTGAACAATTTTTAAAAAACACTGTTGACATTTCCTTGAATGTATATATTAGATATTTCTATATTCTTAAAATTAAATAAGCATCTTTTCTCTACTGTAGATGAATCTAGAAACCGTACCATTAGCCTTAGGTATCATTAAAAAAATATATTACATTTAGGCAATTATAAAACAGGACTAGTAAAAAAGAATGTAGCAAGCATGGCCCAAACTATATACAATAAAATAAAAAAAAACATATTTAGGAAACGTATAAAAATATGAACGCAGCGGGATTCGAAGCCGCGCCTCTTGGAAACCGTCCAAGCGGATGGTTCACTAAATATATTTTTCAATTTTCTAAGTGTGTGATTAACACTTAAAAGTGTTAAATATATATATACAATAAATATCCAAATTATGAAAAAAAAAACCATTCACCAAATTTAAAAAATAATTGAGTATGTTTCTTATAGATAAGTTTTATTGTTCTTTAATTGATTTCCTAATAGACAAGTCTTAGCTGTAAGTTATTTATCAAAATCATCCTTAAATTTTGTATGCAAAAGTTTTATTGTAACAAAGCAACTAACATTTGTTAGCACTTACAACTGTAATATATTTACTTGTACACCTACATTTAGAGCAAATATATATTTTTAAATAAATAAATAAATATCTTAATAGTAATTACACTCAGCTTACTTGAAAGTACACGCATAGGTGAAAAAATCTCATATAAATCTCATATCTACTAAAAAGTCAACAAATCAAAACATACCAAGTCATTCAAAAACGTCAATTACACGATAAATAAATAATATTCGACGTAGAATGCAATAGCTTATCGCGTGCATATAGTAAATCAGGAAAATCGTCCGTCTGTCACCATTGTACGTTGCTATGACAAATTGCGGCCGCTAGACCTATACGGCTAGGGCTAGCTAGATTTTGATTGCAACGATATAATTGTATTGTTTTTAATAATTGAGTATTATAATATATATATTTTTAATTGAGAAGGCTAATAATAAAATAAATAGAAACTTTAAATTTCCTTTAACACAAAATTAAAAACCGGTTATAAAGGAAGGTAATTCTCAACAAATTTTACCCATTACATATCTGTAGACTTAACTTCACCGTTATCGATATGTTGGCCATTTAAATTATTCTCTTTATCATCATTTGCGCAGTAAATAACACAGAAAATTTATATTGCAAGTTTATTCGATAACTTTTGATATTTTTGTACTGTACATAAAAATGTATACTTAGCTTAATCATATAAGATAATTAGTATAGTTAGTATTTGATGTTTAAGTTTGAATTTTTTATGTTTATAAAAGTAATTCTAATAATATTTTATAGATTAGTTAGGAGGAGGGGAAGAGGTAATTATTTATACTTCAATGTTTAAAAAGGTAACTGAAAAAGCTTAAAGCTTTTCCTCGATTCTGGTGAGTACAGGTTCATGCTATGAACATAATAAAAATAAAACTTCAAATTGCGCAAAAATAAAGAAGAATTGTGGTACAAAATAGTGTTGCGAGATTTTTTTATATAGTTTGATAGAATGTTACAGGTGAATTTAATAAAAGCCTGTTAATTTCTATTAATAATGCCTAAAGAAAAGTATATAACATATATTAAATTTTTTCTTCAGCTTCGCACAGTGTTTCCCGTATGGTACCATACTATACCAGACAGAGAGAACGCAGTGCTCACGACACTATATTTTTCACTTTCCGCTCAAATTCAAGACATTGTGGATTGAATCGATTTTACTTAATAGATATCTTCATTTATCCCAATTTCTTAACATTTACGAGAAGAATCCGTAAATTAGTCCAGCTGTTACACATTAATTCTAGGCAACGCGTAAACAAGTACGGTTAGCTACGATTTTATTATAAGTTAAGATTTTATACCCCAATATCTATAAAAGTTTTATAGCGGTTCACTTAACATCACATTAAGCGCACTCAAAGAGATTACTTACATAAAATATCTGTATTGACAATGTGTAGATGTAACTATTTTTTTTTATATAGAAAACCTATATATGAAATCGAATATGGAATTCAATGTCTTTTTAAGTTTAGTTTTTTAAGTTAAGTTTTGAAGGATTTCTATTTAGGTTATTAGTTTTTTCAGCGGCCGTCGTCGCGCAGTGGGGCTCTGTCAATGTGATTGGTTGTGAGTTCGATTCTAATTCGAGGGAATGATATAATTGAAATTAAAATTTTCATTTCTCCGCTCGAGTACCTAAGACAAAACGCGGCGTTAAGTACCACTACTCAACAAGCAATATCTCGATTTTGGGCCGGTTATATTATATGGGAAAAAGCGTAAAGAGTTATTTTATAATATGATACTATAACAACATTGTATATAAGTATTAATACTTTGTATATAAGTATTAATTGTTTAAATTAAATGAATAATCGTAGTGGCATCATATTATGTGAGGTAGAAAGCTGAAATTTGACAAGTACATGTCCTTGGAGAGTGTACGATTAAGAGCGGATTTCTTAGAATGCCCACAGGAACGGGATTTAACATATTTATAGTTTGTTTATAATTTTTCAACGGTACCTGCTTAAGTTATACACCATACTTCCTAATAATGTCATAACAGCCACGAGCGAGAAGAAACTCCTTAGAATTTCATGGATTCACCATGGCCATTGCGGTGCACAGCTCGAGAGTCGAGCTCAGAGGGACTTGCCACCAAAGTGTAGGCTTTTGAAATCAACACCTCCACTATCTGACAATATTATACGTTTTTTATTAGACAAAGCGCGGCGTAAATTTCCGTCAGTCAACAATTGGAAAGTATTTATTTCGGGAAAAAGTGATGAACGGAGTGTCATGACACTAATTTCTCTCTATTTTACTGGATTTTTTAAATTGCGAGAAAAACGATATACATATATACACTATTCACCTTTCCTCCAGATAGGTATATTACAAGCCAAGTTTACCAACTTAATGAAATTTTAATTTTAAGCATAGTACCAACGTGTAGTTGAAATGTTTTTCATAATACGACACTGCAAGCTGTGGAAAAGACTCCATTTATCTTTTACTTATTACTGTGTTGCTTGTGAGTTGAAGATAAATATTTTTTTCATGAAATTCTTTATAAATTGTTGAAACTTTTACATATTTGAAAAAAAAATACACTAAATTATATTAGAGCTATCGTGGTGGCAGCGTCTGAATGCATAGGCGATGATTGTGAGTTCGAATCCCACTCTCATCGAGTGGGATTATATTTGAATTAATTTAATTTCTCTGCTCTGGTGACAAGACAAAGCGCAGCATTGAGTTCCATTACTCAACACGGAATGCCGCAGGTTCTGCTATGCGAGAAGCTGCTAGACAATTTCTTCTCATGTCTCGTTTCTTACAAACAAATCTTTAAATTACACACACAAATATTATATATTTATTTTAAAAACTCAAAGTGCATCGTAAACATTATTTAAAATACAAGGACGCTACGTGACCATGAATACATTGACTCATCTCGTCAAAACAAATTTATATAAATCCTTAGATAATATAAAAAAAGCACTAAAATATATTAATAACTTTTGATATGTGATTAGAAAAGATTTATAAATTTTTTGTAATTACGTTCAAAGAATAAATAAAATGTATTTAGTGAAAATTGTTATATGGTAACTTTACGCTTTTTCCCGCATAGCAGTGTAGTCAGAGAGAACTTAATGTCAAGACATTCTTTTCTCCATTTTCCGCCTGAAATCGAGACATTGCTTTTTGAGTAGGACTTAACGCCGCGCTTATTACAGAAAACGAAATAAAAAGTTTTTTAACATTTTGAACTGTTAATCAATCACACACTTAGGAAATTGAAAGACACATTTTTTAGAAAACGTGTAAAAAATTTTACGCAGCGGGACTCGAACCCGCGGCTCTTGACGGTTTCCAAGAGGCGTGGGTGCGAGTCCCGCTGCGTTCAAGTTTTGATACGTTTTCAAAAAAAAAAGTGTCTTTCGAAATAAACGGTACTATAATTTTAGCTAATTTTAAAATCCTAAAAGCTTTACCATAAAATATAAGTTTATATTAAATAAAACTGAAAAAAAACCAATTAAGCGACTAGAGTTCTAAGTAGCAAAGAAGAAAGTAAACAATTAGAGAGGTATTAAGTGACAGCGTCCGTTACTTCGAGAGATTTTCACTTGGCATAAGACGATGCTGCTATAGAAAGAACATCTCAAGTCTTTGTTATTGAGAAAACGTATAATATTTTCTAGGTTCCTATATTTACGTATTTTAGTTTTAGGTTTAGTTTTAGATTCCAATCCCATTGTAATTCTTTTATTGTGATATTAGCCTAGTAATAGGTAGGTATATATATATATTATATGTGTTCTTTTCATCTTGTTCCCGAATAGCAGGTAGGGTTTCATACTTTCTACCTGAATTAGAGACATGATGCTTTTCTCTTGCTCATCTCTCTCATAAAAATATTTAATTTATGACCTATCCTCCGAGTGGGGATCGAATTCACAACCAATCGTGATAGCAGACGCTGTCCCACTGCGCCACGGGGGCCTCAAAAATATATATACTTTGGTATGAACTATTAAGAAACAAGTGAATTGAGTTAAATTCACAAATGCATTTACTCGAATAATTTCGATTAATCGACCCTATCCCTGATATACGGAATTACTCATGCTATCGACATGTGACAAATACTCGATTACCGACATACAAAAAGCGGTACTGTAAGGTATCGAATATATATATATCACATAAAATTTTCTCTACTGCTTTAAAATTAAAACGTTTTGTTTTAAACAATAGCTTTAGAAATTGCGCTACACATTTGAAAGAAAAAGGGAAAAAACAAATTGAATTGAATTCACAAATGTTTTTATTCGAGTAATTCCGCTTGGTCGACTACCCTGATATAGGGAGATTGCGCGTCACTGCTGACGTCCGACAGACTGATTACATGTCTTATTCCGGTCCAGTGACACTAAAAGGGGTGTAAGATTCATTTATCTTAAAAAAAATATTATTTATGTTAATTTTTGCTTAGTAATGGAAAGATTAATCCATATACTGTTTCCTGTTTTTGATACTTAACGCTGGTTTTTTCGGTGAATTCAAACGGCACACGTTACAATTCTTGGATTTACAATATTTATACCGTTTTGCGGAGTTAGGCTATTACGCAAAAAAAAAAATATAATTATTTTATTCAAAATACGAAAACGTTTTCCTTAAGATAAGAATTTTAAATATTTAAAATCTCTAAACAGAAATAACCTATCACATAATTTGTCGATGTATGAGTACAGTGTTTTAGTTTAGTTGGGAAGATGAATATGGAGTGTATAGGGTGCATTTACCTAACTAAGGTGTTAGCAAAAAGAGCCTCCATCTCTTGTTCTTGACTCAATATTGCATTTCAAAAATTAATAATTTTTTACAGAATAAGAATTTTCAGTAACATAATAGTATATAATCGAAAGAGATATTTAGTAAATTTTAATACCACGGTTTAGTCACAATATTAGATTTAATGGATGGATTTCTAAGGTAAAAATCTTAAACTTATTGTTTTAACCTATCTCTAGAACAAACTGAGTTGTGAAATACGGCGCGTTTGTTGTAAGGATTTGCAGATTTCAATTCGTATTCACCTTCGTCTCCATCAGAAGCAAGGCACACCTGCCGTGATGTATCATTGCGGTGCTTGTATAAAGCTATGGTATACCGTTATATTTTTGAATTTTTATATGGTTTTTCTACAAGTTGTCAAGCAACTTCGTTTATGTGGACTGTAAAATGTAAAACCCATTTTTTCCTTTCTACCTTCCTTTTCATAGGATTTCAAGAAATACTATATCAGTTTTTTTCTAGGAAGGAACATTCAACGCGCAATGTCTTGAAACAGGTGGGAAGGGGGGAATGGATTGTACCGATACCTGGTTCTCTCTGACAGTACAGTAGCTGTGCTTGGAAAAGCATGAGGCTAAAAATAAATTGAAAGCTACTCTAAAAATTTATTGATCAGCTATCACCGAAGAATAGGAAGTGAACTTTAAATTTAATTCTTAAAACTTAATTCATTTGAGTGGGGATCAAATCTAGAACTTCTCGCGTTTACACTAATACACTGTCCTACTGCGTCAATATAGCCACTTTTAAATTTAAAATCAGATTTATAGAAAAAGAAAATTTTATTACTACTTAGAATCAACTCGTTATGTTTTCCAGCTCTATAAGATAACCACTATGTCATATTTAAGTTATTTTTATTTCTGCGCTCGTTGAGCTCCGCTATTTAACACGCAATGTCTTGAATTCAGGCGGGAAAGGGGGAAATTGGATGTACCAGGTCTTCTCTGACTAACGTAGTTTTGCGAGAAAAAGCTACAGGCTAAAAAAAGAATTGAAGACTACTCTAACGAACGAACTCGATCAGACATAACCTGAAATTTAATTTCTTTTTGCCTTTTATTTATTTATCAAAATTTGAACAAAAACAAAAACTTAAATAATAATTTGAAAATTTGTGACATACCTAGGGTGGCTAATAGTTAAAAATTTTAAATTTGTTGTTCAAATTTTTCCAAACTTTGTTTTTGTTATATGTAACTACTAAAAAATATGTAACTACTAAAAACCTTTTGTGTTACTGAGTAATTGACTGACCGACAACACACAACGTAAAATTTTACTTAAAGGCTCCTTGTGGAGTGTACTAAGAGATGATTTCTTGACATTCCCACGGGAACGCGAAAAACGAGATTATATATATAATGACTCATACATGTGAGTCGTAACATATATATATTTATATAAAATTTACATATTACCACTTAAATAATATATCTAACATAGTACATTTAGCAGAAACAACACTTAGGTTTTAAGTTACCGAATGAGGACCAATGGCACTGTCTCTCTTCCATTACACTGGCAAGTATCTTGCATTGCCTTGATGTATTTTTACGAAGCTTATATTAGGCTATAGACACAAATGGAGGTCTTAAGTGCATATTGATGTTATTTAATGTATTATATTTGGGATATTTACTAAGTAGAGGGTTCTTCGATTGTGCGCAATAAAATTAGAAAATAGAAGAAATCTCTTAGAGTTAGGAAGTAACATTTACCCTATTTTACTGAGTGGGCAGAGAGTGACTAGTTTTTACTTTGTTTCTTAAACTTAAGCTTTGTTTTGAATGACTATTATTGTATTTAAATAAAACAATATTACATTTAAAATATTTTCGTTTTTTGTTTCAATTACACAAAGCGGAAGCAGATTCGAACCCACGTCTTTTGGAAAACCTCCAAGTATTCTGACCACTAAGCTATGAGTTCACATGTGTTTTTTTTAAATGTGTTTCATATAATTGATTTTCGACTATTTGGGTGGAAAGTGGGTATCGGAGTTATTTATCACCAATCAACATTACGTCTGCATCTTAAAAGAGATGTGTGTATACATTTAAAAAATATTTACACTATATATTCGTTATTTTTAAAAACAAGCTAATATAGTGGAATTATTGTTTACCAACAAACAATATTAGATTAACAGCAGTGTTTCTCAAGAATAAACATGAAATCGACTAAAATAAATATATTTTCTAAAAAAAATATAAAATAAACATGGCGAGATCTTTTATCGTGTACCCTACACGTAAAGTGTAGTAGATTTCAAGTGCACTCGACGCTATTTACACCTTAACGTACATTTGTTAAGCTCCGGCCGTCCGCGCACTTTGTATCCAGCCGCGACGGTTTGTTTCCGTCACTTATTCTAACATATCAAGATTGTTCAAATTGGCCATTTTGAAATTGTTGTTGGGAATATGTTTATTTCCTTTATGTCAATTTTTTTTTATATATGCAGTCACGGAGAAGCTAGTGTGAGGACCAATTTTTAGTTTCCGCCGGAAATGGAGACACTGCGTGTTGAGTGGCAGAATTCAATGCCGCGTTTTGTCTTAGGTACAAGAGCGCAGAAATTAAAATAATTTTAATATAATCATTGCCCCACTACACCACTGGCCTCAGCATGTTTATATTAATAATACATTCATAAAACTATTTTAGAAAACATTTGAAAACATGGCTTGAAATTTGGAAGAGCGGAATTTATTAATTATTTGTTCTATTGAATTATATGATGATAAAAATATCAATAAAAAATGAGCAGTTTCTTTCTTTTACCCACATAGCAAAGTTGCCAGAGAGAACTTAGTGACAAGACACTCCTTTCTCCACTCCTATAAAAGATAGTAAGGATTACTTTAACTAAAATTTACTTAAGTTACATAAAGTTATTAGATTTTATAAATAAAAGTTTATTTTAAAAGCTAAATACAAAGTTTACGTTTTAAATTATATCTGACATAAACTTTTTACTAAAAGCTTTAAAAAAGTTAAAAGAAGGAACGCAGGAAAGAACATTTTCGCTACAAATTGTAAGAAAATTAGCAAAACGAATTAAAACCGACGTCTACGCGATATCTACATCTTGCGTAGTCCAGGAGTAAGCAGTCTAATTTAAAACACGTTCACATATTTAGATATGACATAGCTTAGCTACGAATAGCCTGCAATATACTTTTCGTAATTTTATATAATTTACTTAACTAACAAGATCGTAAAACCACTTCAATTAAAAATACAAATGTTTCCTCTAAAGCGGTTCTTTTTAAAAGGAATTGGCAAATTTGTTCAGAAAATTCGAGTACATTTAATATTGATATGTTTTAGAATTAAATATTTGTGGCGTATATAGCCGTTATAACCGTTACACGTTATTATATAATATATATTTGAATATAATGTATTTTGAAGGTGGCATTAGCAGTATAAAGTGGCCCCTTAAGTCTACACTTGCACTGGCACGAAATTCATAAAATGCCGAGGAGCTTCTTCTCATATATATTAATTAGAATTTAGAATATACTTATGTATCGTTAAAGTGTGTTACGGACCAAAGTTAAAACATTATAGCGTATTAATAAATTTAAATAAAATCCTTAGCGTCCTCTTAAACTACAAGATGACATCTCGTTCCGGATTCACGCGAAATGCTTACATTAAGTTTAATTTGATCAAGAGTCGCGTAAAGTTTAAAACAGACGCGGTTTTGAATAAACAATCGTGTTTCGATGCTCAGTTCGTGTTTTACAGCGAACTCGGTAATGTGCAACGCGACGCATGCCTAGCCTTACAAGTAGTCCATTTTGTGTATATATATTTGTAAATAACAAGTAGAAATAAAATAATTTGTTCGTGGAAATCATGAAAAAAGCAGCTACATGCTTATTTTCGTATAGCAGAGTATTAAGATTCAGAGACAGCGTAGTGTCGGGACACTCTGTACTCTTCTTTACGATTTCTTTCAAATGTCACAAAAAAATAATTGTCCAGTCTATGTAATTTTTCAATGTAGAGCTTTTTAACTAGTAACAAATTTATATGGTCTAATATTAAAATAAAATTTTCTTTAGAAACTGTTTACTGTAACAACTATTTTGACTATTTATATTACATTATATTGATCATTAAATTTTAAGCTTCTGCCTGCTAACCATGTTATGAATATATTTCCTAGTTCAGCGGCCTTTTTGTAAAACAATGAAATTCCTGAAAATACTAAAAAAATGGGAGAAAAGAGAAGCTTTTATTTATCCCAAGGCCTACAACAAGTATCTCTATATAAATTTCATCTCAATCGGTTCAGTGGCTTAGCCGTGATGACGTCACAGACATACAGACAGAGTTACTTCCTCATTTATAATATTAGTATGAATTTACAAATACATACATCTCCTTCAGCTACAGAATTGCGCCACAATGCCTTCTATTACACGATAATTAATATATACTTATAAATACTTTACGTTCAATATACAACAAAGGTTTAAATGAGGCAAATTCAAAAGCCGTAATTAACTTAGTTGAATATTGAGGGGTGATTTTAAATCAAGGGCGAAGGGGTAAAAGCATTAGCGTAGAAAGGTAAACCTCGGCTTAATTAAATAACTTCAAGCAAAAGTCAAACAAACGTGGGTGACGCTGAAAATTGACGATGGAAACTGAAAAACTCGATCCCTTTTGAATATCTTAATATTATCGTTTGTAATTTTTGATATGCAGAGAGAACCCAGTATGAAGACACTCCGTTCTTCACATTATGTGTCCATTTTACATTTTCTTATTTCTCAACACTTGAATATTGTTGGTCAACGCCGTGATATGCATATCTTTTATTTCACTTTTTCCCATTTTAACATCCTTCCACCTCCCACACGCTCTAAAAGGTCTTGTGTCATACCTACGCCTGACGTTACAAAAAACTACATGATATTCTTTCGAAAGTCCTTTTCCGTACATGCGGCATTACTTTGGTACAATCTTTCAAAGTCTGTTCACAAAAGCCGACATATAGTATCTTTTAAGTCTTCATTAAAAAAACATCTAACAGAGTAATTAGACAGTACTAATGATTGAAGTATTTATAGTACATTCATATTATATTATATATATAATATATATAGTTATACTAGCGATACGCTCTCAGCTTCGCCCGCGTTTACTATAGCTGTTTTGTCGCTGACGATAAAACAGCTATAGTAAGCCTTTTCATAAATCAATGAAATTCCTGGAAAAACTAAAAAAAAACGGGAGAAAGCAGTAACATATTTTCATTCCAAGACCCTCAAGTATCTCTTTACAAATACTTATCTCAATCAGTTTAGCAGTATAGCCGTGATGACCTCACAGACAGACGGAGCTACTTTCGCATTTAATATATAAGTATTGATTTTATATATTATAATTAATATTTTGAATTTGTGTAATAATCCCCACGTGATCCCAATATCCCCACGTACCATATCCCCCCACATGACTACCACACGCGTAATTATTTTATCTCTGAATATTTTTATTTTGCGATACCTTCTAAGATTATTGTTTAAGCTAGAGTTAAGGGCACAAATATTTTATATTAAATTTCCATTCTAACAAACACATTTATTTAGATATAGTTATAACTAATATGAGTTAAATAAGCGACGCAAAACTCCATCCTTCTTAAATTTAAAAAATTTTGGTAGTAAAAGCCGTCATTTTGAGGCCATCGTGGTTCAGTGGGACAGTGTTTGATTGTAAACGCGATTGGTTGTGGGTTCGATTCCCACTGAAATGTATATACTTAAACATTTTTCCACTCTGGTAACTGAGATAAAGTTACACAGCGTTGAGTTCTGCCACTCAACACCATTTGGGGCGGAAAATGGAGAACGGAGTGTCTTCACATTCTCTCTGACTGAAAACTATGCGAGAAAGAGCGTGAAGCTGTATAAATGGAAGAAGTCAGCCCTGCGGTTTTTCTAGCCAGACCGAAAACACGAAAATAGTAATTTGAAGCATTCAGAATTGTGCAACTGCGCCATGAAGGTGTTAAACTCGATGCAGTACTTAAATTTTCTGAATTTTTCACTCATTAATATCAGAGTATTCAATTTGTACATTTAATTAAGCTTTATAAAAGTCTACATAGTTGGAAGGTCTTCCGATTCCTCATAATATATTATGAGAATTATTTTCGTTCAATTTAATAGGAATTTATTATTTGTCATTTACTATTTAAGTTAAATTAATAATAGTTATAAATACATTTTTCTTAGGTTTTTAGAAAATTTATTTTAAAAAGGTATTACGCATAAGGGCATGTTTAAAGAGATTGAAACCAGTGGATTAGGCCAAAATATGTATGCAAGCTTCTCTATCCATTCTTTATGACTGTGGTAATCAGAAAGAATGGAGCACTTTGGATAAAGAATAAAAAAGGTGAAAGGCTAAAAATTATAGTAAAAGTATTATAGCAGTTCTTTCCCAAAACCTATTATCAAGGCACTCCATTTTCGCCCCAAATAGAAACATTGCGAGATGTGTGGTGGAACACAAAGTCACGCTTCGTCTTAGGTCCAGAGCGAAGAAAAGGAAAAAAAATTTATATAATCATTCCCCAGAGTAAGAATCGAATCCACAACTGATCGCGTTTACAGTCAGATGCTTTCCCACTGCGCCACGATAGCCTCTATATCAATAATAAAGAAATCAAATTGTTTTCTCCATTTGCAAAATTAGTCTCAAATAAAATCGTAATTGATCTATATAATAGTTCTAACAATGTTATATACATATACGTCATAAATTCTGGAGTTTTGCCCGGGTCTTAGTAATTCCCGCGGCGTCCGCACTGACCCAAACTTCTCATGCCACATTATCATAATCTGCCGATAATTGCGCTACTATCCCGCTTTAGTATTTTTTTATTATCACATCAAATTAACTAGCTAGTATGTGTATTTAATATCTATTTGTACACATATGTTCAAACTCGTATATTGCTATACCGAAATACTATATTATATTAGACGAGAAGAAATTCCTTAGCATTCCATGGATCCACACTGCCGTGCCCGTTGCATTGCGAAAAGCGGAGCTCGAAACTGTGCCTTGGACTTGCGACCCAACTGTAGTTTTAAGAGGCCCCGTAAAATACTTGCCTCCACTATCCGAGCTCCTCTCTCTACCTAACCAAATTTAACAAGAACCTACTAATGCCGCTTGCAAAATACGTGCTAGAACCGAGCTGATGATCCATCCATGACCATCTTTATAAATATCCGATATCTTTTAGTAGATTATAGAGAGATGATTTCCAACACCCTATACGATATATTTAGCTTTGTACTTTGTTATACTAGAAAATAATTCAAATATAATTATTACTCCCAGTGTTGATATCGACACTAAGCTATACTCACAGCTACTGTATTTAGAATTAGACGCTATAGCACTGTACCATGGTGATTTTAAAGTCATAGTAAAAGATGTATTTTATGCTGAATAGTTATATCTATTAATTAGCTATAACTATTCTAGAACAAGAAAATGTGAACTGAGCGTTAATTTATAAACTGATAAATATAAAAGAACTAAGAAATATGTCTTAGATATAAGCATTGACTCGTGCGTATTATTCAAAAAGTGTGTCGAATTCCGTATCGTTTAAATATTTTGCATGCAATTAGTTTTAAAATATCTCCTCATGTATAAAATGTCAGTATATGCAATATTCTGCATTCAGAAATTATATTCATTTCCTTTCATTACAAAATAACAACGGTAGGAATCTTTAAATCGCTCTCCTGTACAGTTGTGCATTTGCACTTATACCAGTCTACCTAGGACTCGTCGAGGTGGCCTTTACCATGCAAAAGATCAGAGGACGCAAGTGTTTGATTAGTAAAATTAACTTATTTAAAATTTACGTGCTATATATTACATGCAAGCTTACATAATTCTAATATAAAAAAATATTTAAAAGAATAAGACATATTTAATTGTTTCGTTCATTTTCGTTCGTTCATGCGAACGCATGGCTTAGCGGTCAGAGCGCTTGAACGGTGTTCAAGAGGCGCAGGTTTAATTCCTGCTGCGTTCAAATTTTTATACGTTTTCTAAATAAGTGTGCGAATAATATTTTAAAAAATGTTAAAAAAGTATATATATAAAAGAAAATAAACTTACATAAACGGTGATTACACAATATAAATTAAATAGTTTTTAAGATGATGCTTAAATATGTGAACAGATTCAGACTTAGGTATATAGCTAGGGAAAAGGAACCTAATAATAAGAGCCAACAGAACATTGTTCATACTAAAATAATAGCTCTTTTAGAGTATAAATATATTTTCAAGTGAAATTTCAACCCACAGTATTTACGTATATTATCGTATGCGAAAGAAAAATTTATATCAATTATTTTTTTTGTTAATAAATTATAAAAAAATAACACACTACCATTTTACGTATATTTTTATATATAGTGACATACACGTTACTAAGGCAACATATATTTTACACGTAAAAAAAGCATCTAGTATCTCTCATAGTCACTACGACTTGACTCTCTTGTATATTGTCTTATCATTATAAACGTCAAATCAGAAACTACCTGCTCAACTAACGACTTTTATTTTATTTGTTTTATTGATTAAGATTACCAACGGTTGTTACATTAATATATATCCAGTAAATTTGTCTTAAACTAATACAACTAATGTAATGCCACTTAAAGGTAAACATCAATGCAAAAAAGAAATGAAAAGGCAAAGTTAACACAATAATGGCAAAACACAATATAACTTATTAGTTATATATATCATAAATATTAACAAACCAGACTTTCCTTTTTACCCATACATTAGTTAAAATAATTTACGTGATAATGTAAAAGGTTACTCGTTTAATCTCAAGATATATCCATAGATATAACGACAGTCATAAATCGTGAGTTCTGGAAGACTGCCCGCTTCCTTATTCCGAGCCCGTCCTACAGTTCTTACATTGCATTATCATAATCTGTCGATGATTACGCTACTGAAGGGATTTTTACAAAATCATAAACAGTGTTTTTTGGCTGCTGTATTTCATTAGGGCAGTGGTTTTTTATATATTTATACCTTGCTTTGGCGTATATTTGTTTAGTAGGTAAACAAATAAGGGTGAGTCAGTGCGTTCGTAATTTTCGGTTCAACTAATTAATACGTATAAATCCTGTATGTTAATCTAATCATATAAGCATAGTTATAATAATTATAGATAATGTCGATATAAAACTTTTGAAAACAATATAATAGCAAAATAAGCATTGTGTAGGTATGGAAAAAATTAAAAAAAAATATAGAAAATGATTTGGAAAATATTTGAAATATACACCACCTTCTGAATAGGTTTTAAAATATCCAGAAAGAAGAAATGAAAGTGATGTAAGAAATATTGAATTAAAATGGTGTAACGAAATTTGGTCATGTCATGTCTAAATTGAGACAGGACTTTACGATGCTTTTGATTGAAATTTAACGTTCAATGTATGTAAATATAATGTTAAAGGATATAAAATGCAGCGTTGGACTCCGCCTTCACACAAAATCAGAATGTACTCGTAAAGAACGGAAAAACGATTACAAAGTTTTTTTTTACTATTTAATAAAGCAACCGTAAAACATCATGTCAGCTTGACGCTTTTTCCCGCGTAGCACGGTAGTCTGAGACTAGTGTCAAGACTCTCCGCTCTCCTATATCCACTTCGACATTGAATCCTGAATTACTATTCGATATCCAATTTCAAAAAATTCTAAATAACCCTTATTTAAATAAACATTTTCAAGTACTTTTGCAAGAGCTGGCGAGAAACTCAACAGTTGCTCTTTTCAAATATAAAGTTAAAAATTTATTATATAATACAGTGGTAGCTAACCTGCACCAAACTCAAATCATATTATTTCCACACATTTATATCTTTTAAATATACTTCTACAGAGAAAAAAGGCTTACTTATTAATATTGTCTTTATAGCGGCTTTAAATTTCTGGAGTGGCAAATCTAACATAGCTTTTGGAATTGTATTATATATGCGTATGCTGAGAACTTTTTGGAGGGGATATCTTGTTGTTACAAGATTAGTGTATATAATATTGAGTAGCGGAATTCACGCTTTATCTTGTCATAAAAGCATAAAAAATAAAAACAATTGAAATGTAAGAATTAAAAAGAATTTAAATTCCCCGAGTGGGAAGGGAAAAACAAACCATAGAAGTTGCCACATATAAATAAATATATTTATGTACTTTTCACAATTTTCTCAGTATACCTCTCTATATATATATATACATATAAGCAAAGATTATGTCAGGGCGTCTGTTCAAAGTCATTATACTGAAGTATGGTCACGTCGCATGTCAGTAACTCGCACAAGTCTATCTAAGTTGACGCAATTCGCTCGAATGCGCGCGTGCCTTGACTACGCTACTAATTGTGCTCGCGAAGGTTAACTGCTTATTTACTTTGTTGGTTATGAGTATAATTATTAAATACGCTCTCATTAGCTAGCACCAGCACTTGTACCTCATATCTATCAATCTATATAAGAAAATGTTGAAACGCTATTTTGTATCACTTTTGGACGTTCGATATTCTGGAAAGTTACAATGTCAATCGAGATGTCCTTATCAACATGAAAATAATTTGAAGTGTATTTTTTTTAGTATTTATTTCAACAGTATGACCATTTTTTATCACACTATAATTAGCGTATAGATGGATCCAAAATATAGTGTTTTTTTATATAGTTTATGGCTTTCCTTTTTTTTTTGCAGGTTATGCATAGTATATTTAAGTTGTCAGCAAACTGACCACACCGATATCAATACGTATATTGTACTTTATTTTATATTACAAATACTCATGATTTCTCTCCACCTTTCACCCAATCTCAAATATTATATATTGATAGGTTCATGAGTGTTCAATTTTCAGAGGTTTAATTTTCCATCAGACTGTAAAATCTAAAAAATTATACATATAAACATACCTAGTAGCGGGATTCGAATCTACAACAAACGTGTGTCTACCCCCGAATAGTGCTTCCTTGATAGACCACATCATTATTCATTTTTTCAAGCTTCACTTTTTATTCCGCAGCATGGTAAAGCAAAATAACCTAGCCTCTCTCTCTCTCTCGGTTCTCCGCCTGAATTAGAGATTGCATTAGAGATTGCATATTGAGTGTTGGAACTGAACGCCGCATTTAATTTTACCAGAGCAAGGAAATTAAAATAATTTAAATATAATGATTTTACTGAGTGAGGATCGAACTCACAAGCATAGTGTTTATATTTGTTAACATTTTTTAAAGACTTTCTCACACACTTAGGAAATTGAAAAACATATTTATAGAAAATGTATAAAATTTTTCACGCAGCGGGATTCAAACCGGCGCATCTTGGACGGTTTCCAGTCAGACGATGGTTCACTGTGCGACTTGGTCTTTAAAATTCCATATTACAATTACAGCATGAAATATTCATAATTTAAATATGTCGCTTAAGTTATTTTTGCAGTAAAGACCTCTTACTAAAGTTCGCTTACTTCACACAATATTAGTTATGTAGAATATTGATCCAAGTCTATACCAGCCAAGTTCCGCAATAAAGATAACAGGAGCCGTTCTTTTCCATAACAAATGATTTTTTAATGTCGAACTGATATAGAGGAAACTAACTAAGTTCTACGAGTACTCGTGCAGTAATTGAATGTTGTTCTTATTATTACTTTAGTTTCAATATTATCTTGCTAATTTTTAAACCTAGCTAAATGAATTATGCTGTAAGTTTGAATTTTCTTAACACATTTTAGTTAGATTATTTTGTAATATTGATATTTTCTTTAATTGATTCGATCGACTGAATATTGGTGTTTGAACAATTAAGAAATTGCTTGAACAAGCGCGGCGTTAAGTTCCGCAATTAAACACTGAATTATTCAAAATTGGAAAACAGAAGCGAAATGTCTTGCGAAACATTCATAATTAAATATAATCATTCCTCAGAGCGGGAATCAACTCAATTCAAAATTTCAAAATTCAATCGTGTTTATGGTCAGACGTTGTAGCGCACCATAGTGGCTTCTTCGAAACAAATATTATTGAAAAAAAGGTTCAATAACTATTCAATTAGGCGTTTACTTCAAAAATATAGTAAAATACCAAAGAAAAATGCAAATATAATAAAAACTAGAACAATAATCTATAACAAAGGTTTTTAATGGTAATGGGACCGTGACGAAAAGGATAAAGAGCGAGGGCCATAATTTGGCATAAAAAAACTGATTGTCATAGAAAATATTGACTGCTTGATTAGTTGCCTCTTTCCGGCCATCCGAATTAATCCAGATTCCTTTGCCAATAAATTGCGTTATTACAAGCTTCTTCCTTGATGCTATTATTCAAATATGCGTATTGTATTGTTTGAGAGATTTTGTTTTCTTTATTTTTTCTCAACTTAATGGTAAATTTCTAGATAATAATATTGACTATTTATTTTTTAAAAATAAGTAAAAAAATATATTTGTATTGTAATTTGTATACATTTCATTTTATTCGTTATAGCAAAGTTGTAAAATGCTCTGCTATACGCGATGGTTGAGGGTTCAATTCTCACTGGGATAAATGCCTGTACATATATAAATTGTTGTTTGTTATTCTTTTAATTCTTAATATATATTATAGGTTTATAGGTTTCTTTGTTTTGTTATGTTATGAAATCATATCATATGTTAGTAAGAGTTAAATTACTATACTAGCGACTGGCTCGCGAATTCGTCTGCGCAAACTACACGATTATAACTAATTCCTTTTTGCACTCACCCGCGTTTCCACTTAAATCAAAAAACATTACATTAATTTGTAATTTAAATTATAAATATATAATTATATAATTTTTTATTTAAGAACCGATTGAAAAGAAATAAACACTACATGTAAACGGAAGTTTACCAAAATACCATAGTCATATTTGCACGAAAACTGCCTTTAAATCGATTAAGCTATTTTTGAGATTAACAGGCACGAATGCACAGTTCTATTACATTCATAACCGCCCCCAATAATATAATATAAATAATAAGTAACATTTTTATTATATTTACTTGTTCCGTGTAACTTCCGAAGGAGGACATGATTTTTTTTTCACTTCTCATACACAGTACAACATATTTAGAAACATTTCGAATGGAATAAATATGGGAAATACAAAATGAAATATAATTCAAATATATATCCTCTGAACGTGGATCTAGTCCACACAGCATAGCCTTACAGTCAAAATCTTTTCCACTGTGCCACGAACACCACGAAGAAT
The DNA here is from genome assembly GCA_038994665.1 of Podotricha telesiphe. Lineage (NCBI taxonomy): Eukaryota > Metazoa > Arthropoda > Insecta > Lepidoptera > Nymphalidae > Podotricha > Podotricha telesiphe. Next base: position 599,836 of record JAOYRR010000259.1, read on the forward strand.
AAGACTAAATTTTATTAGCTAAAACATATCTCCAGCCACAATGATTAAACATTGACAAACAGTGAATCTTCCAAGCTGTTCCAAGAGTAATCACGTCACGCGCGTAATAGAACAAGACCCGTCAAGTTAAATAGACTTCAGTCGAAATCTTGAGACATGACGTGA